>CAMQGK010000581.1:750000-760000 GCA_947000775.1 Pterois miles | reverse complement strand
CCAGACTTCAGACAGAGACACGGCCACATGTCCACATCAGAGAGTCTGGTCTCCTGTGTTTACTTTAAAGCCGTCCTTCCCTCCTGGGATCTGGACTACCCTGAGAACGGAGCCTTGTCTCTTTCATAGTATGAAGCCAGTCCTGTTCCAAAGAGCGTTGACGTTTACATTCACGCTCTAATCTAGAGCGGCAATGAATGAGCTCTTTTCAGTGTTTTGGTGTCTTTCTCAAAGACACTTACATAGGCATTATTGTTTTGTTTTGGTTTTTTTTTTTATTTTTATTATCATTATTATAATTTTGATATCATTATTGTTATTTTTCTGCTTTTTAGGCTACAAATTAAATCATTTTTTTAAATTTATGATAACCAGATTTTATCTACTTCTGAATAGTTTAAAGTCTTTGTTGTTAATGTGTGTGTGTGTGTGTGTGTGTGTGTATCCACACACACACACACACACACACACACACACACACACCACACACGCATATATATTTACAATTACAGTCATTTACCATTTCCAAGGGCAGTGTAAAACCACATGACCACACACACACACATTAAATAAAATTAGCTAAGACTAAAACGTACATATGTAATACAAGTGCATTTAATGTGAAGTAGCAAAATTACAAATTATTTTTTTTAATTTTTGCCCATGTATTTATAGTTAACCATCCTTTGGAATCATGTGTTTAATGTTATTTGATGGTATTTTCAAAAGTAATTTAATGGGCTGCATGTCTCTGTCACCAGGTATTATAACAACCATGTTTTTCAACCAGCACAAACCTTTTTATTGTATTCATGAAGGCTTGGTTCCTTTATTTTTTTATATGTACTTTTGTTGAAATTCTAATACAGTTAGTTGCTGAAAACAATCTGCTTTCCCCTCAATACATACCAAAATAGTAAATAAGAGAAGTTAACACACCGTTCTGAACTTTCTGTTGTGGGCTATGTGAAGACATTGTCTTGTTTTGTTTTCTGCTGTAGGAGTCTGAGAGAAAAGGGCTGATGGAGAAAATCCACATGGTCCAAGAAACCATCATCACCCTTCAAAACCTGCTGGACGAAATTGCCTGTTTTGGGGAGAGGATTAAAAAGTAAGAATTAAAGATCCATCGTGAATTACAGCTCACTATATTTATTTTTATTTCTGCTAGAGGCATCTCATGTTTATCATCGCAGTATGAAATGGATCGAATTATAAAATCTTGAAATGTCCAGAATATTTTAACATATTTTAATTGTCCTTTCCTGTAAAATATGAATGAGTTAAAAGGAAAAAAAGGTCTGTATTAGAGGGGTCTCAATTTCAAGTATTTTGTGTATAATCAGTAAGTTGGGACACACATTACTCCTCAACATTTACCGACGTTTATGATCTTAACTTGTCAGCACTTTCAACTGGTCGGTGCCGTTTCTGTCCAGCCTGGCCTTCCTGATCTTTGTCATCGCAACAATCGTTACATACTACATCCCTGTACGCTACGTGGTTTTAATATGGGGTGAGTCTCAAACACTATCTAATACATCATAATTTTTTGTGTTGATGTGTCTGTCTGCCTTTTATTTTAGCCCCATAAAATCCTGATGCACTAACTAGTCTAATTTGCTGTCATAGTAAAAATGCCCCATCGTTCTCATTGTTATTTCTTTTCATAACATATTTATATTATCCACACAGGAATATTTGCTCCTTATATTTTCTGGCTGCCAAGAGTTCCTCTTTAACATTAATTTAAATTATTGTATGTTTGTGATGTATGAATTCAAGTGTATCCTATTGTTAAGGCTTTCTGTATAAGATTTTTGTCTGAATGACTAGAATTAATCTTCCAGCCTAAAAAGTGAAAGTAAAAGGAGAAAAAGGCACATGCTGTCATACTCGAGGCAATATTTCTTGGACAGTCTCCTCTGAAGGTATTTGTTTGTGTGGAAACAAAGAGCGCAGCCACAAGAGACTAGTGTTAATGATATGTTGGTGTGAATTTCTGTTTTAGGTATCAATAAATTCACCAAGAAACTACGGAACCCGTACAGCATCGACAACAATGAAGTGCTTGATTTCCTGTCGAGGGTGCCTTCAGATGTGCAGAAGGTAAGCCCCGCTGGATCAGCCAGCCAGGAAGCCCAAAATCCCAGAGCCCGCTAGCTTTGCATTTCAGTAAAACAACTCCCAGGCATTCTTCATTCTTGTCTGTATAATTAGCTTCATCTGTATAATTATGTAACACCGTATAATTTCTGTTGTGTTTTGGTCGTGATACATCCCTGGTGGAGGTCTGCTGCTTAGCTGCTTTTCAGCGCAGTCTGTTCCCAGGCTGAGGCAGGAGATGCTGCTGCTGCTGCTGCTGCTGCTGCTGCTGCTGCTGCTGGTGTCTCCTGTATGAACTCCCCACCCTCAGCAAGAGCACAAATACCAGCCTCCTCCAAATCACATCAACCAACAAGAAACAAAATAAGTTTGAGCTGATTTGTAGAATAAATTACATCACTTTAACAGTAAAAGTTGAAGAGTTCTAGTCTCTGGGCCAGCCCAGAAAATGGACATATTCACAACCTGCTTTTAAGCAGCACAATACTCAGGGACCTTTAAATTATTCACAATAAAGAGGAAGAAAAGTCAAAGCACTGGTTTTTGATGACCTTTATGTCAAACTGTCCTCCCTCTCTCTTAAAGGACACATCAGTCAGGGGCAGGCTAGATATCTGAGCATACAGATACAATATAATTAAAGATTAAGATTAATTCATAAAAAGATTAAACAATGTGCATTAACTGAGGCAGGATTTAGGTTTGTAATAATGATGAGCCCAAACTGCATTTAAGTACAAAACAGCTGTAGTGGTCAAAAATATAGCACTTATCTGAACAGTTAAACTACACTTAGAGGCTCCACTTAAAGAGAGCACTTTCTCTACACGGGTCATCTTGAAGGTTGCAGGATTTTGTATTGATGGTCCAAAATGGCTACCTCATGTCCATAAATCAGACACCTACAAATCTATTAGCTTTTCTCTTTTTCCTTATCTCTCCTCTTCCATGTGTGTCCTCTATTTTCCTTTATTTCCTTTCCATCTTCCTTCCTTTTAGTTGCCTTCGTCTCGCCTCTTCACCCTCTCTGTCTCTGCCCTTTTCTCTCTAAGCGGTTTGACCCCATTTGCCTCCTCCCTCTCCTCCTGCGATGCCCTTGGGCCCTCTGGATTTAGCGACGGTGACTCTCTCTAGTTTCCCAGCTGACCACTCTTATTCTGTCTATGCAGTGACTATGGCCGTCCTGCTCCGTAATGATAGCACTTCATCATACACTTCCTCAGTGAAAATGCTATTTGCTTTGCAATACTTAAACAAAAGCACTACAGTATGATCAAAATACGATGCATCATTGGTATAAAAGTGACTCTGGCTCTTATTTCCTGCAGGTTCAGTACAGTGAGGTGAGAGGCAGCAGGAAGAAGAAACTCTTGTAGGCTTCTTGCTTAAAAACTGTTTCCAGAGGATCTGCTTGTCTTGGGTTTGCATGGTAGGTTTGAATCTTAATTTGCTGTGGTGACACACAGCTCAGCACCGCTCTTATCAGCCAGCACCTAAAGACTCTCAACCAAAGACGTCCATACTGAAGACTGCACACATTACAGAGGAGCAAGTAGTAATATTTCCAAAGATTGTAGGTTTATTATTGTTTGTACAGTTTATTCTTTAAGATAATCAATCAGAAGCTGCTTTATTTTATATTTCCTGGCCTCAGGTTGTGTCCTCCTGAAACCAGCTGAAATATCAGTTTGTATTATACTGAATGTATATGCTTGGTATGTAACATTTGTGTGTATAGTTTTTACATCATTTACTTTGATGTTGATAGATGTGCATACTTTTACTACAAAAATGGACTGTCCACCATTTGAAAAAATAAAATTGTTGCTGGGATGAAAGTAAATTTCATCATAAGATTTTTCTTAGAAAATAGTTACTTTTGAAGTGATTTAAAATATTCTGATAGATTTCAAGTGACAATTACAGAGTCTTTGTCCGTACGGCAACATACGCTAGTAGCAAATATTCTGCATCATATTCCTTTTGTTTCTTCCATTTACCTTTGTAAATGCTAAAGAGCTATGTGCATACAATATTGACTGATTTTACTTCAGCGTGACAGTATGGACTTTTTACATGTTAAGATGAGTGCCTACACTTAGATGTTCATTCATCCTTTGTAGAGGATGCACTGTGCTCTTGTATGTCACTCTCTGCTTGTGAGTGGGATTGGGCCGGATCTTAACTGTATGTAATAATCACAATCACTGATGAAGACGTTGTGTCTCTCATTTCTAACAGCAATAAATGCACATAATCACAGTAAAGTATATTTTCTGCCTCAGCTCTGTGCAGCGTCTCTTTGAATTCCCCTGCTCGCTGTATTCAACCTCCCAATGCTCCAGTGCTGCAGGATTGTGGGCGTCTAACAGCACAGTCTCCAAGCCCCCTCTCTTCATTAGGCTTTCATGAAGCGAGGCGAGGCAGTGTGAGACCTCACCGGCACCCTGGCTCCCCGCTGTGTTGATGGCCCTTGGGCGTCGCCACAAGCAGGAGGACCTCGGCGACCTCCTCCTCAGCTGCTGTGACGAGATGCCTGCAGCCAGCATCCTATCAAGCACAGGAGCCAGACAAACCTCCGGTACCGGGCTGCATGCCGCTCAGGAGCAGGAGGAGGATTTCAAAACCAGCCACAAGCAACAACAGCCGCACCAATTTAGGGATTGGAGAACTGCAATAGTTAAGATGTTGGCGTTCAGAGTAATACCCTGGGATTTATGGCTTTTAAGTCGGAGCGCGTGGGCTCTCAATCAGCTGCCTCTTAAATGAAAAATGAGTAAAATTAGAGGATAACTGCTCATGAAATACAATAAGAAATCCCATAATTTGTGTCAAATGCTATACAAATGTATTGCATACAACATTATTTGATGATTGGCCTGATTAGATACTTAAAATATCTTCAAGATGCAACTGATGCCTATTATCACTTGTTTGAGAAATACATGTAACGGCACCTCCTTCAGAGAATATCTCTTAAAGCATTATACACATAATATCCCACACAACGCTACACCATATGAAATAATTTGATGATTTGTCCAATTGTCTCGAGGACAGAGGGTGTGGAGAAAGTGGCAGACGGTGACCTGTATATCTCTTCATCTAGATATAATGTTGACTTAGGTATTCAATATTAATAACCCACTGTCAAGGACACTGGAAGGACATCTCAATTTGACACTTATAGGCCCAGCATGAATATGTATAGGCAGCGAGGCGCTTCAGAATTACCAAGTAAAATCACGGTTCACACGCAGGGACTAATGTGATGTGGCACATGCATTCTGATGAGCTACAAATACAGCGGCTGATCGGTCTCAAAAGACTTGTTATAACTCAATATCAGGTGTGTGCGTGTATGCAGGCACACAGAGTCGTTGTATTTGAAGCTCTGTAGATGGTGTGAATGTCTATTATTATTATTAATTACATCCAGCATGGACCATTTGTGTGCGTGTGTGCATGGTGATGGCATGGAGGGGTCTAATGGGCAACATGGTGTTTAACTGGTTCCCAACATAAACCATTGCTGGTGAGCAAACTGGAGAGCAGCTGGAAGCTGTTTCCACACTGACAGCAAGTCTTGTTGGTTGGTTGGTTTGTGGGTCACTTGTGGTGCTACTGTATGGGTATTTCATTATTTGTATGATTATGTACTAATTTTCCTTCCATTTTCATGGAAACACAAATATGGTTACCCAGCACACTGAGGTGTCCTATCTGTTCATTCTTTCTTGTACTAGCAAGTGTTAATCATCTAATGTGTTTTACTAAAGTAGTGATTTTCAGACTGCCAGGCTGGAATTGTCAAGAAAGCGGACAGGGATATTTCCCAAATGTGAGTAATGCTTTTAAACATCAGTGTTGTACAGTCCTACAGCTCCAGGAATTGTTTCAACTTCTCTGTAATCAACCACATTTTTGAGAATATTTAGCTTCTCACAGTTGTTTTATCCTCGTTCAGCAATCATTGCTGTCAGTAAAACACCGCCACTCCTCATAGTCTTCCTCAATGCTTCAGGGAGTCTGGGTCCAGGTAAATCACAGGCACAGTGGTACTAGCTGGGCTGCTGCCCAGAGGCTGTGGGGCGACGGAGTCGTCCCGGAGCAGGCTAACATCAAAACCCTTGATCCAGAAGAGCCTGAGGCTACCAACACTGATACCAAATTGGTGTTTTGTTTTGCTTCAGCTGCCTCTTGAATATCGATCTTCCCCCTAAAATCATGTTAGAATCACACAGTCAGGTGTAAATCTGTAAATTAAAAAAAATCTATTTTTAAAAAATGCATATTGATTAATATAGTAAACATCTGTACAGGGCAACAAACCTCAAACTGCCCTCCAGGAAACTGGAACAGTTATATCTTTGTGTTCATTGCCATATTTAAATCTTTGAATTTTTTTTTTTTTTGATTTATAATTTTGCTCTCTGCAACAGGCGAGATCCATTAATCTCAGTATGTGTGCGATGCACCCATCTCATTCCTCTGTATAAATGTTTAAAGTAACAATATCAAAATGACTGAAAAGTTATTATTTGTTACATTTAGCCATCAACGTTCATCCTTTACTTTTAGCTATTTATTTTATGTTCACCTGTTACTTTTATTTATTTAAAGTTCATTCGTTACTTTTAGCTATTTAACATTTATTTGTTACTTTTAGCTATTTATTTAATGTTTATGCGTTGCCTTTAGCTGTTTCACGTTCATCCATTACTTTTAGTTATTTCACCATCTGTTACTTTTAGTTATTTATTTAATGTTCATCTGTTACTTTTAGCTATTTCAAATTCATCCATTACTTTAAGCTATTTCAAATTCATCTATTACTTAAAGCTATTATGACATTCATCTGATACTTTTAGCAATTTACTTTAAGCTATTTCACATTCATCCTTTACTTTTAGCTATTTAAATTAATAGCTAAAAGTAATGGATGAACATTAAATAATGTTAATTGTTACATTTAGCTATTTAATGTTTATTTGCTGTCTGTCTGTTTATATCTATCTATCTGTCTACAGTATCTGTCTGTTTGGTAATCATTGATTTATAGTATTCACAGCAGCAGGCTGCTGTAACCTAATATAAGTGGAACTAACTTAAAATAAACTGCAGTGCCCATGTTCATGATAATGAAGGAACCATGTTGCTCACTGATGACTTTTTAATGTTTTTTGGATAACAGGTGTGACAGAGAAGAATGAACTACGTAAGGCTTTGGATACCCAGACAACAATCGGTAGGATCAATTCATTGTTGGTTTTGATTGTTTCATGGAATTTGTTGACATTAAGAAAAACATAGATCATACCAAACTCATCCTTTAAATGCAAACCTGGTGAGATTAGCTTGTGGAGGTTTTATTTTGTGCTTCAGAGCCTTATGCAGTTGAGGCAATAGACTGGTGCAGGGTGCAGTTAGAACTGCACAACTTCCCTCAACAAAAAGTCGATGGGATTTTTTTCCTTTGAGTTTCGGATTATTGCAGATAGAGCAGATTTATTAAATAATGTTAGACTTTAACAGAAACTTGTTTTCAGTAATGATCATTTTGCATGTTATTAACAGCCGTAGAGTGTGTTGATCCTCACGATGTCCCAGAAGGACATGCCTTCCTCTGGTTGATCTGGATGTTGGGTCGGGGATGGGGGTGATGGAGTCCTTCCCGTACTGGATGGAGAAGGCTGTTCTTCCATAGTGCATGATGGAGGAGTAGTCTTACGGATGTTCAGGTTGTTGGTGACCTGCTTGTAGAAGTTGTAGGCCATCTGTGGGTCAGTTTTCTCCAAGTTAATCCTGACGTAGTTGTCACGGTCGCTCCTGGTCTGTTCATGCTGGAAGCCCAGAGCGTGGTTGATCTCGTGCTGGATGATGCCGTGGTAGAGGCAGCCCTGCCTGTTGAGAGAGAGCACCTGTCTGCCTCCGGTTCTGCCCAGAGAGGAGAAACATCCGCCTCTGTTCTCGATGCCGATGTAGTCGTACTCGTTCTGACGGGGGACGAAGCGGAGGCAGGTCTTGCTGTGGAAGGCCTCCATGGCGGAGTCGATCTTCTGCCTCTCCCAGCTGGTGAACTCGCTGCTCACGGTGAAGGGAATCATCACCAAGCCGTTGGAGGATTTCCTCCACAGGCAGTTGTGGCAGGTTGCCTTCTAGCAGGATGTTATCGGTGCCGCTGTTGGAGGTCAGAATCTCGGTAGTGATGTTGATGTGGTCTGGTACGTCGTCTTCTTCACCTGAGGGACTCCTCTTCAGAGTCGGTCTGGCAGCTGTGGAGCCTCTGTGGAGAGACTCCTTGAAGCTTGATGTTTGACTCAGGTCAGTCCAGGGTCTTTATACTGTCCTACAGGGATGTTTGCAGGAGGATTATGGGCTGAGGTCTGGACTGCTAGTCCTAAACAAACTTCTGAAGGGAGGACTCTTTTAAACAACTTTTTAAACAGTTTCTAATCCCCGAAATTTCTTTTTGCCCATTTTCTCCTCTTTTGTGCCACATCCTTAGCAAACACTAAATTCGGCTGGTTTTATTTTCCATTGGTTAACATATGGCTTTTTAGCAACCTTTACCAATATATATGTTAAAATTAAATGTGACCTAAATAGCGTTTCTTCACTCTCTGATGACCTGCGTAATTGAAATCCCCCGTGCGCCTTTTATGACAAGCTGTTAGAGTTGTAGCAAAAGCTGCATGTCCCTCTGTGAGGATGATAGACGGCCTATTGAAACTCTTGCATATGTAGAAGATGGTAATAGGTTCCTGTGGGACATGTTGCTGTGGCCGTGCCCGAGACAGCTCTCTAGTCTTAAAAAAAAAAAAAAAAAAAAAAAAAAAAAAAAGTATTACATTGTATGAAACAATCCAGCCTATTGTACAAAACCATCATGCGTGCCCCTCCATCAGTGAACAGCTGCCAGTAACATCTATTTACTGAGGCACGCTTGCTAATTTAATATGCTTAATTTATTTTCTGTTAGTTACAGTAGATGCAACTTTAGCACTTTTTAATTTGTCTAGTTTTCTACTTGTCCTCATCATTTAAAAACAAATGAGCAAGGCCAGATAAATGGTTATCACTTCAGTTCAACACTTGAAAACTGCTTGATTCTGTAATATATTTTAAAACTCAATGAGATATAGTTGTTTACTGGTATTTAACTAGGAACCTAGGATGCCATACATCCTCTAGTCTCATGAAAATATGGACTCAAATTTGTTCAATTTAATTATCGCATATAAACCGACTACACCTCCCTTGAATCCTGGCCTCATATAAGTGTAAGATGAATTGTGAAAAGAATGTGTGTTTTCTCTGAAACCCCCCCCCCCCCCCCCCAATCTCATCAGCCACCGTGATTAAGGTTTGGCATTAGGGATTGTGCTGTCTTTTTGGAGAGATATTTCAGCTGCATTTCTGACACTCTGAAAGGAGAGGAAGATAAAGGAGGCGTCGGGGAAAAAACTCCTTCCCGTTGTGTGAGTCCTAGAGAGGGCCTTGAACCCTGCCATTCACGCCTTTCTCTCCATCAGCTGAGTCTAATTGCCAGAGAGGACAGGAGACCCCAGGCCCGATCGTTCCTTATCCTCTTTAGCGCTTTCAGGCGAGTGAAAGGCGAGCTTCTGCTTTTGATCTTTTCTCTGATTCGCTTTTTCTTCTCTGTCATCCCTACCATCCTCTCCTCAGGAGTGACACCAGCTCCTTTCACTGCCTGCCCCCGTCTCCATCTGCCCAAAATAATGACCAAGGCCCAGGCATTATTAAACAGAGGTGGAGAAGGGAGGTCAGCACTGGGAGAGGGAGAGGGAGGTCTGGATGGGGACTCCAAGCTTGTCTAAGGAGGGGGTGCCCCTATTCCAAATCTACTCCGTAGCCTCTCTGTGTTCCCCTA
>CAMQGK010000581.1:430000-747500 GCA_947000775.1 Pterois miles | reverse complement strand
GGCTGTGTTGTCTGGAGCCTAGTGCTCCTGGTAGGGTCTCCCATGGCAAATTGGTCTCAGGTGAGGGGCCAGACAAAGAATGGTTCAAAAACCCCATGAATAACCGAGGCAGAGGAGGAGTGACCCGGCCCGGAGGAAGCCCGGGGCCCCCGTCTGGAGCCAAGCCCAGATGGAGGGCCCGTGAGCGAGCGCCTGGTGGCCGGGCTTGCCACGGAGCCCGGTCCAGCCCGAAAAAGCAACGTGGAGACCCCCTCCCTCCTCTCCATCCTGTGGGCCCACCAACCGCAGGAGGAACTGCTGGGGTCGGGTGCGCTGTCATGGGTGGCAGTGAAAGCCAGGGACCTCGACGGACCAGACCTGGGCGGCAGAGGCTGGCTCTGGGGACGTGGAACGTCACCTCTCTGTGGGGGAAAGAGCCAGAGCTTGTGCGGGAGGTGGAGCGCTATCAGTTAGATCTGGTGGGGCTTACCTCTACGCACAGCCTCGGCTCTGGAACCGTTCTCCTGGATAGGGGTTGGACTCTATTCTTCTCTGGAGTTGCCCAATGTGTGAGGCGCAAAGCGGGTGTGGGGATACTCACAAATCCCCGGTTGAGTGCTGCTATGTTGGGGTTTACCCCAATGAACGAGAGGGTCGCCTCCCTGCGCCTTCGGGTTGTGGGGGGGGAAACTCTGACTGTTGTCTGTGCATATGCACCAACCAGCAGTTCAGAGTATTCGACCTTCTTGGAGACCCTGAATGGAGTCCTGTATGGGTAGTCCCCAGTAGGGGACTCCATTGTTCTGCTGGGGGACTTCAACGCACACGTGGGCAACGATGGAGGTACCTGGAGAGGCGTGATTGGGAGGAATGGCCTACCTGATCTGAACCCGAGCGGTCGTTTGTTATTGGACCTCTGTGCTAGTCATGGATTATCCATAACAAATATCATGTTCGAACATAAGGATGCTCATAAGTGTACTTGGTACCAGAGCACCCTAGGCCGAAGATCGATGATCGATTTTATGATCGTATCATCTGATCTGAGGCCGCATGTTTTGGACACTCGGGTGAAGAGAGGAGCAGAGCTGTCAACTGATCACCATCTAGTGGTGAGTTGGATCAGAGGGTGGGGGAAGACTCTGGATAGACCTGGTAAACCCAAACGTGTAGTGCGGGTGAACTGGGAACGTCTGGAGGAGGCCCCTATCCGAGAGATCTTCAACTCACACCTCCGGCGGAGCTTTTCTAGCATTCCTGTGGAGGCTGGGGGCATTGAACCTGAGTGGGCGATGTTCAAAGCTTCCATTGCTGAAGCTGCGGCGGTGAGCTGTGGCCTGTGGGTCTTAGGTGCCTCAAGGGGCGGTAACCCTCGAACACCGTGGTGGACACCGGTGGTCAGGGAAGCTGTCTGACTGAAGAAGGAGTCCTTCCGGGATATGTTATCTCGGAGGACTCCGGAGGCAGTTGCAAGGTACCGACGGGCCCGTGGGGCGGCAGCTGCTGCCGTAAAGGAGGCAAAGCAGGCAAAGCAGCGGGTGTGGGAGGAGTTCGGAGCAGCGATGGAGAAGGACTTTCGGTTGGCACTAAGGTGCTTCTGGAAAATTATCCGGCACCTCAGGAGGGGGAAACGGGGAACCATCCAAGCTGTGTACAGTAAGGATGGGACACTGTTGACCTCAACTGAGGAGGTAACCGGGTGGTGGAAGGAGCACTTTGAGGAACTCCTGAACCCGACTGATACGCGCTCTCTTGTAGAGGCAGAGCTGGAAGCTGATGGGGGATCATCGTCAATTTCCCTGGGGGAAGTCACTGAGGTAGTTAAACAGCTCCGCAGTGGCAAGGCCCCGGGGATTGACGAGATTCGCCCAGAAATGCTGAAGGCTCTGGGTGTGGAGGGGCTGTCATGGATGACACGCCTCTTTAACATTGTGTGGAAGTCGGGGACAGTTCCTAAAGAGTGGCAGACCGGGGCGGTGGTTCCCCTGTTCAAAAAGGGGGACCAGAGAGTGTGTGCCAATTACAGGGGTATCACACTACTCAGCCTCCCTGGTAAAGTCTACTCTAGGGTGCTGGATAGGAGGGTCCGGCCGATAGTCGAACCTCGGATTGAAGAGGAACAATGCGGATTTCGTCCTGGCCGTGGAACAACGGACCAGCTCTTCACTCTTGCAAGGATCCTTGAGGGGATACCCCCAGGCCCCCTGCCTGGGAGTATGCCCATCCAGTCTACATGTGTTTTGTAGACTTGGAGAAGGCATACGATCGGGTCCCCCCGGGGTATACTGTGGGAGGTGCTGCAGGAGTATGGGGTGAGGGGGTCACTTCTCAGGGCCATCCAATCCCTGTACTCCCAAAGCGAGAGCTGTTTCCAGTGGGCATTGGCCTTCGCCAGGGTTGCGCCTTGTCTCCAATCCTGTTCGTGATATTCATGGACAGGATATTGAGGCGTAGTCGGGGGGAGGAGGGGTTTGCGGATTGGTGTGCTGAGGATCTCATCGCTGCTTTTTGCAGATGATGTGTTTCTGCTGGCATCATCAGTCTGTGACCTCCAGCGCTCAATGGATCGGTTCGCAGCCGAGTGTGAAGCAGCTGGGCTGAGGATCAGCACCTCAAAGTCGGAGGCCATGGTTCTCAGCAGGAAACCGATGGATTGTCTACTCCAGGTAGGGAATGAGTCTTTACCCCAAGTGAAGGAGTTCAAGTACCTCGGGGTCTTGTTCACGAGTGAGGGAACAATGGAACGTGAGATTGGCCAGAGAATCGGAGCAGTGGGGGCGGTATTGCAGTCGCTGTACCGCACCGTTGTGACGAAGAGAGAGTTGAGCCGGAAAGCAAAGCTCTCTATCTACCGGTCAATCTTCGTGCCTACTCTCACCTATGGTCATGAGGGCTGGGTCATGACCAAAAGAACTAGATCGCGAGTACAAGAGGCCGAAAAGGGTTTTCTCAGGAAGGTGGCTGGCATCTCCCTTAGAGATAAGGTGAGAAGCTCGGTCATCCGTGAGGGACTCGGAGTAGAGCCGCTGCTCCTTTGCGTTGAAAGGAGCCAGTTGAGGTGGTTCGGGCATCTGGTCAGGATGCCTCCTGGGCGCCTCACTAGGGAGGTGTTCCAGGCACGACCAGCTGGGAGGAGACCCCGGGGATGACCCAGGACTAGATGGAGAGATTATATCTCCACACTGGCCTGGGAACACCTCGGGATCCCCCAGTCAGAGCTGGTTAATGTGGCCCGGGAAAGGGAAGTTTGGGGTCCCCTGCTGGAGCTGTTGCCCCCATGACCTGACCCCGGATAAGCGGTTGAAGATGAAGAAGACAATGTTATGACTTTTTTCGACATACTATACTGTGACTTTTTTTTGACATACTATACTATGACGTTTTGTATTTTATCGACATACTATCCTATTACTGTTTATCGACATACTATACTTTGACATTTTTCAACATAATATACTGACTTTTTTTTAACATACTATAACTTTTTTTGACATACTATACTTTGACATGTTTTATTTTATCGACATACTATACGATGACTTTTTGTCGACATACTATCCTATTAGTGTTTTTCAACATAGAATACTCTGATGTTTCTTAAAATTTTTTCAACATACTATACTTGGACATTTCTCGACATATACTATGACATTTTTTTTCATTTTACATACTATGACTTTTTTCGCCATACTATACTATGACCTTTTTTATTGACATACTATACTGTGACTTTTTCTGACATACTATACTATGACTTTTTTCTGTTTTTAACATGCTATACTATGACTTTTTAATTTTTTCCACATACTTTTGCGACATACTATACTATGACTTTTGACATACTATACTTTGACGTTTTTCACATGCTATACTATGACTTTTTAATTTTTTCCACATACTTTTGAAACATACTATACTATGACTTTTTTTCTTGACATACTATACTTTTCTTACTTTTTATCAACATACTATCCTATTAATGTTTTTTGACATAGTGACTATACAATGACTTTTCATTTTTTTCAGCAGTCTATACAATGACTTTTTTTTGACATAATAAGACGTTTTCTTACATACTATCCTATTACTGTTTTTCGTCATAGGATACTGACTTTTAAATTTTTTTTTGGCATACTATGCTTTGACGTTTCTCAACATACATAGTATGACGTTTTTTTTTTTTAACATACTATACCATGATTTTTTCCACATACTATACTACGAATTTTATTTTCCACATACTATACTTGGACTTTGCGACATACTACGCTAAGACTGTTTTTGACATACTATACTATACGATTTTTTATTTTATCAACATACTATTCTATTACTGTTTTTCGACATACTATATTATGACGTGTTTTTTTTTTTTGTTTTTTTGACACAATACTCTGCCATTTTTTATTTTTGACAAACGGTACTATGATGTTTTTAAATTTTTCGACATGTTATACTAGGACTTTTTAATTTTGTCAACGTTTCTTATTTTTTTAACATATTAAACGCTAATGTTTTTTTATCAACATAATAAACTATGACTTTTTTTAACACATACTGTACTATGACTTTTCTAGACTTAACATACAATGACTTTTTCTTAAAATACTATACTATGACTTTGTTCTACATACGATACTATGACTTAAATTTTTTCCACATACTATACTGACTTTATTTTGTCAACATACTGTACTATGATGCATCTTATTTTTTAATGTTAAACGTGATGTTTTTTTATTTTTTCGACATACTACGACTTTTTTCGGCATACTATACTATGACTTTTTCCACATACTATACTTTGACTTTGACATACTGTACTATGACTTTTTTTTATTATTTTTTCGACATGCTATACTATGACTTTTTAATATTTTTGACAAGCTATACTATGACGGTTTTTGACATGCTATACTATGACTTTTTAATTTTTTCCACATACTACACGATGACCTTTTTTGACATACTATATGATGACCTTTTTTATTTTATCAACATACTATCCTATTACTGTTTTTCGCGATAGTATACTATGACATTTTTGTTTTTTTGTTTTTTTTTTGGCATACTATGCTTTGACGTTTCTCGACATACTATACTATGACGTTTTTCATGAAATTTTCAATATACTATACTATGACTTTTTTCATGAAATGTTTCGACATGACTTTTTTCTACATACTGTACTATAATTTTTTTTATTTTTTCAACATGCTGTATTTTTTTTTCGACATGCTGTACTATGACGTTTGCAAAAGGAGTGTTTTTTCCACATAGAATATGCTTTTTAAAAAAAAAAAAAAAAAAACTATGACGTTTATTTTTTCAACTGATTAAAAGATTACGTTTTTTTAATAATACTTTTATACTACTTTTTTCTAATACTTTTTGCGACATACTATACTATGACTTTTTTGACATACTGTACTATGGCATTTTTTAAAAATGTTTAGACATACAATACTACGACTTTTTATTTTCGACATACTATACGATAATATTTTTGATTTTTTTGACATGCAATACTATGTTTTTTGCACTCTGACATACTCTGAAATTTTAAATTTTTCGACATACTATACGATTATTTTTTACAAACTATACTATGACTGTTGATAAATTTTTTTGACGTACTATAGTATGATTTTTTGATGAAACTTTTCAACATAGTACACAATGACTTCCTTCATGAAATTTTCCAACATATACTGACTTTTTTCATGAAATTTTTCGACATGCTATACTGTTTTTCCGGAAATTTTTCGACATACTGTACGATGACTTTTTGAAATTTTTCGACAATCTATACTATGACTTTTTTTATGAATTTTTTTGACATACTACACTGACTTTTATTACATGAGATTTGTCAACATAATATACTGTGACTTTTTACGTGAAACTTTTCAACATACTATACTATCACATTTTTCATGAAATTTTTCAACCAACTATACTATGACTTTTATTTCATCAAATTTTTTAAACATACTATACTTTGACATTTTTCATGAAATTTTTAAAAATACTACACTATGACTTTTATTGCATGAAATTTTTCGACATACTATACTATGACTTTTTTCATGAAATTTTTAAAAATACTACACTATGACCTTTATTGCACGAAATTTTTCGACTTCGATTTTTTTCATGAAATTTTTCGACATAATGTACTATGAATGTTGTTGCATGAAAGTCTTCAACATACTATACTATGACATTTTTCATGAAATTTTTCGACGTGCTATACTATGACTTTTTACGTGAAACTTTTCAACATACTATACTGACACTTTTCATGAAATTTTTTAACAGACTATACTATGACTTTTATTTCAGGAAATTTTTCAGACATACTATACTATGACTTATTTCATGAAATTTTTCAACATACTATACTATGACTTTTATTGCATGAAATTTTTCGACATACTATACTATGACGTTTTTCATGAAATTTGTCAACATACTACATTATGACTTTTATTGCATGAAATTTGTCGACATACTATACTGTGACTTTTTTCATGAAATTTGTCGACATACTATACTATGAAATTTTTCGACACATTATACTCTGACTTTTATTTCATGAAATTTTTTCACATTTTTTTTTTTTTTATTTTTTTTTTTTTTTTTTTTTTTTTTTTTTTTTTTTTTTTTTTTTTTTTTTTTTTTTTTTTTTTTTTTTTTTTTTTTTTTTTTTTTTTTTTTTTTTTTTTTTTTTTTTTTTTTTTTTTTTTTTTTTTTTTTTTTTTTTTTTTTTTTTTTTTTTTTTTTTTTTTTTTTTTTTTTTTTTTTAATTTTTTTTTTTTTTTTTTTTATTTTTTTTTTTAATTTTTTTAACTTTTTTTTTTTTTTTTTTTTTTTCATAAATTTTGACATACTATACTATAACTTTTTTATGAATTTTTTTTGACATACTATAGTACGACGTTTTTCATGAAAATTTTCAACATACTATACTATGAATTTTTTCATGAAATTTTTCGACGTACTATAGTATGACTTTTTCATGAAATTTTTCGACATACGATACTATGACGTTTTTCATGAAATTTTTCGACATACTATACTATGACTTTTTTATGAAATTTTTCGACATACTATACTATGACTTTATTGCATGAAATTTTTCGACATACTATAGTATGACGTTTTCCATGAAATTTGTCAACATACTAAACTATGAATTTTATTGCATGAAATTTGTCGACATACTATACTGACTTTTTTCATGAAATTTTTCGACATTCTATACTATGACTTTTTTCATGAAATTTTTCATCATACTATTCTATGACTTTTTTCATTAAATTTTTCGACATACTATACTATGACTTTTTTCATGAAATTTTTCAACATACTATACTATGACTTTTGTCGTGAAATTTCTCAACATAATATACTATGACTTTTTTCATGAAATTTTTCGACATACTATACTATGACTTTTTTCATGAAATTTTTAAACATATTATACTATGACTTTTTTCATGAAATTTATAAACATACTATACTAAGACGTTTTTCATGAAATTTTTCATCATACTATACTATGAATTTTTATGCATGAAATTTTTCGACATACTATACTATGACTTTTTTCATGAATTTTTTCGACATCCTATACTATGACTTTTTTCATGACATTTTTCAACATACTATACTATGACTTTTTTCATGAAGTTTTTCAACAGACTATATTATGACGTTTTTCATGAAATGTGTAAACATCCTATACTATGACTTTTATTGCATGAAATTTGTCAACATCCTATACTGTGACTTTTATTGCATTAAATTTGTCAACATACTATTCTATGACTTTTTTCATTAACTTTTTTTCGACATACTATACTATGACTTTTTTCATGAAATTTTTCGACATACTATACTATGACGTTTTTCATGAAATTTGTCAACATACTACACTGTGACTTTTATTGCATGAAATTTGTCGACATACTATACTGTGACTTTTATTTCATGAAATTTTTCCACATACTATACTATGACTTTTATTTCATGAAATTTTTCCATATAGTATACTAAGACATTTTTCATGAAATTTTTCGACATTCTATACTATGACTTTTTTCAAGAAATTTTACAACGTAGTATACTATGACTTTTTTATGAAATTTTTCGACATTCAATACCATGAATTTTTTCATGAAATTTTTTAACATACTATAGTATAACTTTTTCATGAAATTTTTCGACATACTATACTATGACTTTTTCATGAAATTTTTCAACAACAACAAACTATCAAAATTTCGACATACTATACTATGACGTTTTTCATGAAATTTATCAACATACTACATTATGACTTTTATTGCATGAAATTTGTCGACACTCTATACTGTGACTTTTTTCATTAAATTTTTCGACATACTATACTGTGACTTTTTTCATGAAATTTTTCGACATACTATACTATGACTTTTTTCATGAAATTTTTCAACATACTATACTATGACATTTTTCAAGAAATTTTACAACGTAGTATACTATGACTTTTTTATGAAATTTTTCGACATTCAATACTATGAATTTTTTCATGAAATTTTTTAACATACTATAGTATAACTTTTTCATGAAATTTTTCGACATACTATACTATGACGTTTTTCATGAAATTTTTCAACATACTATACTATGAGCTTTTTCATGAAATTTGTAAACATCCTATACTATGACTTTTATTGCATGAAATTTGTCAACATCCTATACTATGACTTTTATTGCATTAAATTTGTCAACATCCTACAGTATGACTTTTTTCATGAAATTTTTCGACATACTATACTATGACTTTTTTCATGAAATTTTTCGACATACTATACTATAACTTTTTTATGAAATTTTTCGACATACTATACTATGACGTTTTTCATGAAATTTGTCAACATACTACATTATGACTTTTATTGCATGAAATTTGTCGACACTCTATACTGTGACTTTTTTCATTAAATTTTTCGACATACTATACTGTGACTTTTTTCATGAAATTTTTCGACATACTATACTATGACTTTTTTCATGAAATTTTTCAACATACTATACTATGACATTTTTCAAGAAATTTTACAACGTACTATACTATGACTTTTTTATGAAATTTTTCGACATACTATACTATGAATTTTTTCATGAAATTTTTTAACATACTATAGTATAACTTTTTCATGAAATTTTTCGACATACTATACTATGACGTTTTTCATGAAATTTTTCAACACACTATACTATGACTTTTTTATGAAATTTTTCGACATACTATACTATGACGTTTTTCATGAAATTTTTCGACAAACTATACTATGACTTATTTCATGAAATTTTTCGACATACTATACAATGACTTATTGCATGAAATTTTTCGACATACTATACTATGACGTTTTTCATGAAATTTGTCAACATACTACATTATGACTTTTATTGCATGAAATTTGTCGACACTCTATACTGTGACTTTTTTCATTAAATTTTTCGACATACTATACTGTGACTTTTTTCATGAAATTTTTCGACATACTATACTATGACTTTTTTCATGAAATTTTTCAACATACTATACTATGACATTTTTCAAGAAATTTTACAACGTAGTATACTATGACTTTTTTATGAAATTTTTCGACATTCAATACTATGAATTTTTTCATGAAATTTTTTAACATACTATAGTATAACTTTTTCATGAAATTTTTCGACATACTATACTATGACGTTTTTCATGAAATTTTTCAACATACTATACTATGAGCTTTTTCATGAAATTTGTAAACATCCTATACTATGACTTTTATTGCATGAAATTTGTCAACATCCTATAGTATGACTTTTTTCATGAAATTTTTCGACATACTATACTATACTTTTTTCATGAAATTTTTCGACATACTATACTATGACTTTTTTATGAAATTTTTCGACATACTATACTATGACGTTTTTCATGAAATTTGTCAACATACTACATTATGACTTTTATTTCATGAAATTTGTCGACACTCTATACTGTGACTTTTTTCATTAAATTTTTCGACATACTATACTGTGACTTTTTTCATGAAATTTTTCGACATACTATACTATGAGTTTTTTCATGAAATTTTTCAACATACTATACTATGACATTTTTCAAGAAATTTTACAACGTAGTATACTATGACTTTTTTATGAAATTTTTCGACATTCAATACTATGATTTTTTTCATGAAATTTTTTAACATACTATAGTATAACTTTTTAATGAGATTTTTCAACATACTATACTATGACGTTTTTCATGAAATTTTTCAACATACTATACTATGAGCTTTTTCATGAAATTTTTCAACATCCTATACTATGACTTTTATTGCATGAAATTTGTCAACATCCTATACTATGACTTTTATTGCATGAAATTTGTCAACATCCTATACTATGACTTTTATTGCATTAAATTTGTCAACATCCTATAGTATGACTTTTTTCATGAAATTTTTCAACATACTATACTATGACTTTTTTCATGAAATTTTTCAACATATTATACTATGACTTTTTTATGAAATTTTTCGACATACTATACTATGACTTTTTTATGAAATTTGTCGACCTACTATACTATACTTTTTTATGATATTTTTATACATGCTTACTATGACTTTCATGAAATTTTTAACATACTATACTATAATTTTTCATGAAATTTTTTAACATACTATACTATACGTTTTTCATGAAATTTTTCAACATACTATACTATGAGCTTTTTCATGAAATTTTTCAACATCCTATACTATGACTTTTATTGCATGAAATTTGTCAACATCCTATACTATGACTTTTATTGCATGAAATTTGTCAACATCCTATACTATGACTTTTATTGCATTAAATTTGTCAACATACTATAGTATGACTTTTTTCATGAAATTTTTCAACATACTATACTATGACTTTTTTCATGAAATTTTTCAACATATTATACTATGACTTTTTTATGAAATTTTTCGACATACTATACTGTGACTTTTTTCATGAAATTTTTCGACATACTATACTGTGACTTTTTTCATGAAATTTTTCGACATACTATACTATGACTTTTTTCAAAAAACATACTATACTATACATTCAACTATATACTTACTTTTTTATATTCAAATATATTTTATTTTTTAAATACTTAGTATAACTTTCATATTTTCGACTACTATACTATACTTTTTCATAATTTTCAACATACTATACTATAGCTTTTCATAATTTTAAACATCTATACTATACTTTTATTGCATATTTCAACATCTATACTATGATTTTATTCATTAATTTTCAACATCTACATATGACTTTTTTCATAATTTTTCGACATACTATACTATGACTTTTTTTGAAATTTTTCAACATACTATACTATGACTTTTTTATGAAATTTTTCGACATACTATACTATGACTTTTTTCATGAAATTTTTCAACATACTATAATATAGACATACTATACTAACTTTAATGAAATTTTCAAACATATCTTACTTTTATATTAATACTATACTTACTTTTTATAATTTTTCAAAAAATACTATACTTTTAATTTCAAATACTAATACTTATTAATTTTCGACATACTATACTATCTTTTTCATGAAATTTGTCAACATACTACATTATGACTTTTATTGCTAAATTTGTCGACACTCTATACTGTACTTTTTTATTAAATTTTTGACATACTATACTGTGACTTTTTTATGAAATTTTTCGACATACTATACTATGACTTTTTTATAAATTTTTCAACATACTATACTATGAATTTTTCAAAATTAAGTAGTATACTTACTTTTTTATAATTTTTGCATTATATTGAATTTTTTATAAATTTTTTAAATACTATAGTATAACTTTTTCATGAAATTTTTCGACATACTATACTATGACTTTTTCATGAAATTTTTCAAATACTATACTATAGCTTTTTCATGAAATTTGTAAACATCCTATACTATGACTTTTTTATTTTCAACATCCTATAGTATACTTTTTTCATGAAATTTTTCGACATACTATACTATGACTTTTTTATATTTTTCAATACTTACTATCTTTTATAAATTTTTCGACATACTATACTATGACGTTTTTCATGAAATTTGTCAACATACTACATTATGACTTTTATTTCATAATTTGTCGACACTCTATACTTGACTTTTTTATTAAATTTTTCGACATACTATACTGTGACTTTTTTATGAAATTTTTCGACATACTATACTATACTTTTTTTATGAAATTTTTCAAATACTATACTATGACATTTTTCAAAAATTTTACAACGTAGTATACTATACTTTTTTATAATTTTTCGACATTCAATACTATGATTTTTTTATGAAATTTTTTAACATACTATAGTATAACTTTTTAATGAGATTTTTTAACATACTATACTATACGTTTTTCATGAAATTTTTCAACATACTATACTATGAGCTTTTTCATGAAATTTTTCAACATCCTATACTATGACTTTTATTGCATGAAATTTGTCAACATCCTATACTATGACTTTTATTGCATGAAATTTGTCAACATCCTATACTATGACTTTTATTGCATTAAATTTGTCAACATCCTATAGTATGACTTTTTTCATGAAATTTTTCAACATACTATACTATGACTTTTTTCATGAAATTTTTCAACATATTATACTATGACTTTTTTTATAAATTTTTCGACATACTATACTATGACTTTTTTCATGAAATTTGTCGACCTACTATACTATGACTTTTTTCATGATATTTTTATACATGCTATACTATGACGTTTTTCATGAAATTTGTCAACATACTATACTAGGACTTTTCATGAAATTTTTCAACATACTATACTATGACTTTTATTGCATCTAATTTTTCGACATACTATACTATGACTTATTTCATGATATTTTTATACATACTATACTATGAATTTTTTCATGAAATTTTTCAACATACTATACTATGAGTTTTTACGTGAAACTTTTTAAAATACTATACTATGACATTATTCATGAAGTTTTTCAACCGACTATATTATGACTTTTATTTCATGGAATTTTTTATAAATACTATACTATGACAATTTTCATAAAATTTTTCGACATACCATACTATGACTTTTTTCATGACAATTTTCGACATACTATACTATGACGTTTTTCATGAAATATTTTAACATACTATACTATGACGTTTTTCATGAAATTTTTTAACATACTATACTATGACTTTTTTCATGAAATTTTTCAACATACTATACATACTTTAAATTTTTTAACAACTATACAACTTTAAATTTTTTAAAACTTACACTTTTATAAATTTTTCGACATACTATACTATACTTTTATAAATTTTTCAACATACTATACTATAGCTTTTTATAAATTTGTAAACATCCTATACTATGACTTTTATTGCATAAATTTGTCAACATCCTATACTAACTTTTATTGCATTCAATTTCTCAACATCCAAGTATACTTTTTTCATGAAATTTTTCGACATACTATACTTGACTTTTTTCATAAATTTTTCAAATACTATACTAACATTTTCTAAATTTTTCAACATACTATACTATACTTTTTTATAAATTTTTCAACATACTATACAACATTATTCATAAGTTTTTCAACACTATATTACTTTTATTTCATAATTTTTATAAATACTATACTATACTTCTAAATTTTGACATAATACTCATAAATTTTAATACTATACATACTTAAATTTTTCAACATACTATACATACTTTTTTCATGAAATTTTTTAACATACTATACTATACTTTTTTCATGAAATTTTTGACATACTATACTATACTATAATTTATATTTTCAAATACTTAATTAAATTTTTCAAATATACTATACTTATTTAATTTATACTATACTATACATTTTATTTTCCAATACTATACTAACTTTTATTTAAATTTTTCGAATACTATACTATACTTTATAAATTTGTCAACATACTACACTATACTTTTATTGATTTTACTACTTTTTATATTTTTCAATACATACTATACATTTTTCAAATATACTCTACTTTTATTTTATTTTTCCACATACTATACTATGACTTTTATTTATAATTTTTCCATATAGTATACTATGACATTTTTCATAAATTTTTCGACATTCTATAAATGACTTTTATTTCATGAAATTTTTCAACTTACTATATTTAATTTTTTATTGACAACTTATATACTTTCTAAATTTTCAATATATACTATATGATTTTGACGTACTTTATAAAATTTCAACAACTACTATTTTTTTTTAAAAATACTATAATAATAAATAATTTAACAACTTACACATTATTGACATATTATACCTTTTAACACAAACTTCAATTTACATATTACTACTTTTATGAATTTTTGAATACTATACTTACATTTTACATATACTTATTTATATTCCACAACATACCATACTTTATATAATTTTCATATATATACTATGACATTTTATAAATTTTTCGACATTCTATACAGACATTTCATAAATTTTTCGACATACTATACTATGACTTTAAAAATTTTCAACATGCATATTATAAATTTTTACAACTACACTATAATTTTTCAACATACTATACTATACTTTATGAAATTTTTTAACATACTATATATAACTTTTTCATAAATTTTTACACTAACTAACAGAATTTCATAAAAAAAGACTATTCAAACCAACACTTTATTAAATTTTTCGCATACAACTAGCTTTTTATAATTTTTCAACTACAACACTTTTCAAGATTTTACAAACACTTTATATTTTGCTAAATTTTATTTTTTTAATAGTCTATATTTTACTTCTAGCATATTTTAACTACATACTATAATTAACAACACTAAATTCTAGACTATATTAATACTTATTCTTACTATTCTATATATTCTATTTATAACTTTTGACTTTACTCTATTTATATTTTCTATTTATTTCTTTTATTTTATTGACTTGATCTTTATCTTATTATTTATATTTATTAATCTATTTTTAATTATTATTTCTATATTACTCCTCATTCAATCAATCTTTTATTTTAACCACTATGACATTTTTCACACACTATACTTACTTTTATTTTAATTTTCCACATACTATACTATGACTTTTATTTTGAATTTTTCCATAACTACATTTTTTAAATTTTTCACATTAAACTTTTTATTTCAAAACTAGCTCATGAAATTTTTCACTACTAACTATCTTTTATGAATTTTGACAACTAACCATTAAAAAGATTTTATAATTTTAAACATCTCATAAATTTTCGACATACTATACTCTTATTCAACACTACCTCATATTCATTTACACATTCTCTATTTCATACTATACTATGACTTTTTTATTTCCAAAAACTTACATTTACTCTTATTTTTTTTTTCTTTATTTTTTATTTAATTTCACATTTATTTTATTTTAACAATACCTAAATTTTCATACTATACTATGACTTTTTTATTTTCAATATTACTATCTTTTCTACTCGCTAAATTTCACCTACTTATGACTTTTTTGCTAAATTTTCCCTATACTCTTTCTTCATTTTCCAACACTGACTTTTTCCTACTCCTATTTCATATTTTTCACTACTAACTACTTTTTTATATTTTTTCCATTTTATGAAAATTTTCAACATACTAACAATGATTTTTTCATAATTTTTCACCTATAGTACTTTTTCATAAATTTTTCGACATACATACTATACTTTTTCATGAAATTTTTCACATACTATACTATGACTTTTTTATAAATTTTTCGACATACTATACTATGACTTTTATTCATAAATTTTTCACATACTATATACTTTTCCATAAATTCAACAACAACTATGATTTATTGCATAAATTTTCGACATACTATACTACTTTTTTCATAAATTTTTCGACATTCTATACTATGACTTTTTCATGAAATTTTTCATCATACTATTCTATGACTTTTTTCATTAAATTTTTCGACATACTATACTATGACTTTTTTCATGAAATTTTTCAACATACTATACTATGACTTTTGTCGTGAAATTTCTCAACATAATATACTATGACTTTTTTTATGAAATTTTTCGACATACTATACTATGACTTTTTTCATGAAATTTTTAAACATATTATACTATGACTTTTTTCATGAAATTTATAAACATACTATACTAAGACGTTTTTCATGAAATTTTTCATCATACTATACTATGAATTTTTATGCATGAAATTTTTCGACATACTATACTATGACTTTTTTCATGAATTTTTTTCGACATCCTATACTATGACTTTTTTCATGAATTTTTTCAATGCTAACTATGACGTTTTCCATGAAATTTGTCAACATACTATACTATACATTTTCCATGACATTTTTCAACATACTATACTATGACTTTTTTCATGAAGTTTTTCAACAGACTATATTATGACTTTTATTTCAGGAAATTTTTTAGAAATACTATCCTATGATAATTTTCATGAAATTTTTCAACATACTATACTATGAGCTTTTTCATGAAATGTGTAAACATCCTATACTATGACTTTTATTGCATGAAATTTGTCAACATCCTATACTGTGACTTTTATTGCATTAAATTTGTCAACATACTATTCTATGACTTTTTTTCATTAACTTTTTTCGACATACTATACTATGACTTTTTTCATGAAATTTTTCGACATACTATACTATGACGTTTTTCATTAAATTTGTCAACATACTACACTGTGACTTTTATTGCATGAAATTTGTCGACATACTATACTGTGACTTTTATTTCATGAAATTTTTCCACATACTATACTATGACTTTTATTTCATGAAATTTTTCCATATAGTATACTAAGACATTTTTCATGAAATTTTTCGACATTCTATACTATGACTTTTTTCAAGAAATTTTACAACGTAGTATACTATGACTTTTTTATGAAATTTTTCGACATTCAATACCATGAATTTTTTCATGAAATTTTTTAACATACTATAGTATAGCTTTTTCATGAAATTTTTCGACATACTATACTATGACTTATTTCATGAAATTTTTCAACATACTATACAATGACTTATTGCATGAAATTTTTCGACATACTATACTATGACGTTTTTCATGAAATTTATCAACATACTACATTATGACTTTTATTGCATGAAATTTGTCTACACTCTATACTGTGACTTTTTTTCATTAAATTTTTCGACATACTATACTGTGACTTTTTTCATGAAATTTTTCGACATACTATACTATGACTTTTTTCATGAAATTTTTCAACATACTATACTATGACATTTTTCAAGAAATTTTACAACGTAGTATACTATGACTTTTTTATGAAATTTTTCGACATTCAATACTATGAATTTTTTCATGAAATTTTTTAACATACTATAGTATAACTTTTTCATGAAATTTTTCGACATACTATACTATGACGTTTTTCATGAAATTTTTCAACATACTATACTATGAGCTTTTTCATGAAATTTGTAAACATCCTATACTATGACTTTTATTGCATGAAATTTGTCAACATCCTATACTATGACTTTTATTGCATTAAATTTGTCAACATCCTACAGTATGACTTTTTTCATGAAATTTTTCGACATACTATACTATGACTTTTTTCATGAAATTTTTCGACATACTATACTATGACTTTTTTATGAAATTTTTCGACATACTATACTATGACGTTTTTCATGAAATTTGTCAACATACTACATTATGACTTTTATTGCATGAAATTTGTCGACACTCTATACTGTGACTTTTTTCATTAAATTTTTCGACATACTATACTGTGACTTTTTTCATGAAATTTTTCGACATACTATACTATGACTTTTTTCATGAAATTTTTCAACATACTATACTATGACATTTTTCAAGAAATTTTACAACGTACTATACTATGACTTTTTTATGAAATTTTTCGACATACTATACTATGAATTTTTTCATGAAATTTTTTAACATACTATAGTATAACTTTTTCATGAAATTTTTCGACATACTATACTATGACGTTTTTAATGAAATTTTTCGACACACTATACTATGACTTTTTTATGAAATTTTTTGACATACTATACTATGACGTTTTTCATGAAATTTTTCAACAAACTATACTATGACTTATTTCATGAAATTTTTCAACATACTATACAATGACTTATTGCATGAAATTTTTCGACATACTATACTATGACGTTTTTCATGAAATTTGTCAACATACTACATTATGACTTTTATTGCATGAAATTTGTCGACACTCTATACTGTGACTTTTTTCATTAAATTTTTCGACATACTATACTGTGACTTTTTTCATGAAATTTTTCGACATACTATACTATGACTTTTTTCATGAAATTTTTCAACATACTATACTATGACATTTTTCAAGAAATTTTACAACGTAGTATACTATGACTTTTTTATGAAATTTTTCGACATTCAATACTATGAATTTTTTCATGAAATTTTTTAACATACTATAGTATAACTTTTTCATGAAATTTTTCGACATACTATACTATGACGTTTTTCATGAAATTTTTCAACATACTATACTATGAGCTTTTTCATGAAATTTGTAAACATCCTATACTATGACTTTTATTGCATGAAATTTGTCAACATCCTATAGTATGACTTTTTTCATGAAATTTTTCGACATACTATACTATGACTTTTTTCATGAAATTTTTCGACATACTATACTATGACTTTTTTATGAAATTTTTCGACATACTATACTATGACGTTTTTCATGAAATTTGTCAACATACTACATTATGACTTTTATTTCATGAAATTTGTCGACACTCTATACTGTGACTTTTTTCATTAAATTTTTCGACATACTATACTGTGACTTTTTTCATGAAATTTTTCGACATACTATACTATGAGTTTTTTTATGAAATTTTTCAACATACTATACTATGACATTTTTCAAGAAATTTTACAACGTAGTATACTATGACTTTTTTATGAAATTTTTCGACATTCAATACTATGATTTTTTTCATGAAATTTTTTAACATACTATAGTATAACTTTTTAATGAAATTTTTTAACATACTATACTATGACGTTTTTCATGAAATTTTTCAACATACTATACTATGAGCTTTTTCATGAAATTTTTCAACATCCTATACTATGACTTTTATTGCATGAAATTTGTCAACATCCTGTACTATGACTTTTATTGCATTAAATTTGTCAACATCCTATAGTATGACTTTTTTCATGAAATTTTTCGACATACTATACTATGACTTTTTTCATGAAATTTTTCGACATACTATACTATGACTTTTTTATGAAATTTTTCAACATACTATACTATGACTTTTTTCATGAAATTTTTCGACATACTATACTATGACTGTTTTCATGAAATTTTTCGACATACTATACTATGAGCTTTTTCATGAAATTTGTAAACATCCTATACTATGACTTTTATTGCATGAAATTTGTCAACATCCTATACTATGACTTTTATTGCATGAAATTTGTCAACATCCTATACTATGACTTTTATTGCATTAAATTTGTCAACATCCTATAGTATGACTTTTTTCATGAAATTTTTCAACATACTATACTATGACTTTTTTCATGAAATTTTTCAACATATTATACTATGACTTTTTTATGAAATTTTTCGACATACTATACTATGACTTTTTTTATGAAATTTGTCGACCTACTATACTATGACTTTTTTCATGATATTTTTATACATGCTATACTATGACGTTTTTCATGAAATTTGTCAACATACTATACTAGGACTTTTCATGAAATTTTTCAACATACTATACTATGACTTTTATTGCATCTAATTTTTCGACATACTATACTATGACTTATTTCATGATATTTTTATACATACTATACTATGAATTTTTTCATGAAATTTTTCAACATACTATACTATGAGTTTTTACGTGAAACTTTTTAAAATACTATACTATGACATTATTCATGAAGTTTTTCAACCGACTATATTATGACTTTTATTTCATGGAATTTTTTATAAATACTATACTATGACAATTTTCATAAAATTTTTCGAAATACCATACTATGACTTTTTTCATGACAATTTTCGACATACTATACTATGACGTTTTTCATGAAATATTTTAACATACTATACTATGACGTTTTTCATGAAATTTTTTAACATACTATACTATGACTTTTTTCATGAAATTTTTCAACATACTATACTATGACATTATTCATGAAATTTTTTAACATACTATACTATGACATTATTCATGAAATTTTTTAACATACTATACTTTGACTTTTTTCATGAAATTTTTCGACATACTATACTATGACTGTTTATGAAATTTTTCAACATACTATACTATGAGCTTTTTCATGAAATTTGTAAACATCCTATACTATGACTTTGATTGCATGAAATTTGTCAACATCCTATACTATGACTTTTATTGCATTCAATTTCTCAACATCCTATAGTATGACTTTTTTCATGAAATTTTTCGACATACTATACTGTGAGTTTTTTCATGAAATTTTTCAACATACTATACTATGACATTATTCATGAAATTTTTCAACATACTATACTATGACTTTTTTCATGAAATTTTTCAACATACTATACTATGACATTATTCATGAAGTTTTTCAACCGACTATATTGTGACTTTTATTTCATGGAATCTTTTATAAATACTATACTATGACTTTTTTCATGAAATTTTTCGACATACTATACTATGACTTTTTTCATGAAATTTTTCGACATACTATACTATGAGCTTTTTCATGAAATTTTTAAACATCCTATACTATGACTTTTATTGCATGAAATTTTTCAACATCCTATACTATGACTTTTATTGCATGAAATTTGTCAACATCCTATACTATGACTTTTATTGCATTAAATTTGTCAACATCCTATAGTATGACTTTTTTCATGAAATTTTTCAACATACTATACTATGACTTTTTTCATGAAATTTTTCAACATATTATACTATGACTTTTTTATGAAATTTTTCGACATACTATACTATGACTTTTTTCATGAAATTTGTCGACCTACTATACTATGACTTTTTTCATGATATTTTTATACATGCTATACTATGACGTTTTTCATGAAATTTTTCAACATACTATACTAGGACTTTTTTTCATGAAATTTTTCAACATACTATACTATGACTTTTATTGCATCTAATTTTTCGACATACTATACTATGACTTATTTCATGATATTTTTATACATACTATACTATGACTTTTATTGCATGAAATTTTTCAACATACTATACTATGACTTTTTTCATGAAATTTGTCAACATACTATACTATGACTTTTATTGCATGAAAATTTTCAACATACTATACTATGACGTTTTTCATGAAATTTTTTAACATACTATACTATGACTTTTTTCATTAAATTTTTCGACATACTATACTATAACTTTTTTCATGAAATTTTTCGACATGCTATACTATGACGTTTTTCATGAAATTTGTCAACATACTATACTATGACTTTTATTGCATGAAATTTTTTCGACATAATATACTATGACTTATTTCATGAAATTTTTCAACATACTATACTATGACTTTTATTGCATGAAATTTTTCGACATAATATACTATGACGTTTTTCATGAAATTTGTCAACATACTACACTATGACTTTTATTGCATGAAATTTGTCGACATACTATACTGTGACTTTTTTTCATGAAATTTTTCGACATACCATACTATGACATTTTTCGACACACTATACTCTGACTTTTATTTCATGAAATTTTTCCACATACTATACTATGACTTTTATTTCATGAAATTTTTCCACATAGTATACTATGACATTTTTCATGAAATTTTTCGACATTTTATACAATGACTTTTATTTCATGAAATTTGTCGACATATTATACTATGACGTTTTTCATGAAATTTTTCAACGTACTATACTATGACTTTTTTATGAAATTTTTCGACATACTATAGTATGTCGTTTTTCATGAAAATTTTCAACATACTATACTATGAATTTTTTCATGAAATTTTTTAACATACTATAGTATAACTTTTTCATTAAATTTTTCGACATACTATACTATGACGTTTTTCATGAAATTTGTCAACATACTACACTATGACTTTTATTGCATGAAATTTGTCGACATACTATACTGTGACTTTTTTTCATGAAATTTTTCGACATACCATACTATGACATTTTTCGACACACTATACTCTGACTTTTATTTCATGAAATTTTTCCACATTACTATACTATGACTTTTATTTCATGAAATTTTTCCACATAGTATACTATGACATTTTTCATGAAATTTTTCGACATTTTATACAATGACTTTTATTTCATGAAATTTGTCGACATATTATACTATGACGTTTTTCATGAAATTTTTCAACGTACTATACTATGACTTTTTTATGAAATTTTTCGACATACTATAGTATGACGTTTTTCATGAAAATTTTCAACATACTATACTATGAATTTTTTCATGAAATTTTTCAACATACTATAGTATAACTTTTTCATTAAATTTTTCGACATACTATACTATGACTTATTTCATGAAATTTTTCAACATACTATACTATGACTTTTATTGCATGAAATTTTTCGACATACTATACTATGACTTTTTTCATGAAATTTTTCAACATACTACATTATGACTTTTATTGCATGAAATTTGTCGACATACTATACTGTGACTTTCTTCATGAAATTTTTCGACATACTATACTATGACATTTTTCGACACATTATACTCTGACTTTTATTTCATGAAATTTTTCGACATACTATACTATGACTTTTTTATGAATTTTTTTGACATACTATAGTACGACGTTTTTCATGAAAATTTTCAACATACTATACAATGAATTTTTTCATGAAATTTTTCGACATACTATAGTATGACTTTTTTCATGAAATTTTTCGACATACGATACTATGACGTTTTTCATGAAATTTTTCGACATACTATACTATGACTTTTTTCATGAAATTTTTCGACATACTATACTATGACTTTTATTGCATGAAATTTTTCGACATACTATAGTATGACTTTTTTCCATGAAATTTGTCAACATACTAAACTATGAATTTTATTGCATGAAATTTGTCGACATACTATACTGACTTTTTTCATGAAATTTTTCGACATTCTATACTATGACTATTTTCATGAAATTTTTCATCATACTATTCTATGACTTTTTTCATTAAATTTTTCGACATACTATACTATGACTTTTTTCATGAAATTTTTCAACATACTATACTATGACTTTTGTCGTGAAATTTCTCAACATAATATACTATGACTTTTTTTATGAAATTTTTTCGACATACTATACTATGACTTTTTTCATGAAATTTTTCAACATATTATACTATGACTTTTTTCATGAAATTTATAAACATACTATACTAAGACGTTTTTCATGAAATTTTTCATCATACTATACTATGAATTTTTATGCATGAAATTTTTTCGACATACTATACTATGACTTTTTTCATGAAATTTTTCGACATCCTATACTATGACTTTTTTCATGAATTTTTTCGACATGCTATACTATGACTTTTTCCATGAAATTTGTCAACATACTATACTATGACATTTTCCATGACATTTTTCAACATACTATACTATGACTTTTTTCATGAAGTTTTTCAACAGACTATATTATGACTTTTATTTCAGGAAATTTTTTAGAAATACTATCCTATGATAATTTTCATGAAATTTTTCAACATACTATACTATGAGCTTTTTCATGAAATGTGTAAACATCCTATACTATGACTTTTATTGCATGAAATTTGTCAACATCCTATACTGTGACTTTTATTGCATTAAATTTGTCAACATACTATTCTATGACTTTTTTCATTAACTTTTTTCGACATACTATACTATGACTTTTTTCATGAAATTTTTCGACATACTATACTATGACGTTTTTCATTAAATTTGTCAACATACTACACTGTGACTTTTATTGCATGAAATTTGTCGACATACTATACTGTGACTTTTATTTCATGAAATTTTTCCACATACTATACTATGACTTTTATTTCATGAAATTTTTCCATATAGTATACTATGACATTTTTCATGAAATTTTTCGACATTCTATACTATGACTTTTTTCAAGAAATTTTACAACGTAGTATACTATGACTTTTTTATGAAATTTTTCGACATTCAATACTATGAATTTTTTCATGAAATTTTTTAACATACTATAGTATGACTATAGCTTTTTCATGAAATTTTTCGACATACTATACTATGACTTATTTTCATGAAATTTTTCAACATACTATACAATGACTTTTATTGCATGAAATTTTTCGACATACTATACTATGACGTTTTTCATGAAATTTGTCAACATACTACATTATGACTTTTATTGCATGAAATTTGTCAACACTCTATACTTGTGACTTTTTTCATTAAATTTTTCGACCATACTGACTTTAAATTTTTACATACTATACTGTGACTTTTTTCATGAAATTTTTCGACATACTATACTATGACTTTTTTCATGAAATTTTTCAACATACTATACTATGACATTTTTCAAGAAATTTTACAACGTAGTATACTATGACTTTTTTATGAAATTTTTCGACATACAATACTATGAATTTTTTCATGAAATTTTTTAACATACTATAGTATAACTTTTTCATGAAATTTTTCGACATACTATACTATGACTTTTTTCATGAAATTTTTCAACATACTATACTATGAGCTTTTTTCATGAAATTTGTAAACATCCTATACTATGACTTTTATTGCATGAAATTTGTCAACATCCTATACTATGACTTTTATTGCATTAAATTTGTCAACATCCTACAGTATGACTTTTTTCATGAAATTTTTCGACATACTATACTATGACTTTTTTCATGAAATTTTTCGACATACTATACTATGACTTTTTTCATGAAATTTTTCGACATACTATACTATGACGTTTTTCATGAAATTTGTCAACATACTACACTATGACTTTTATTGCATGAAATTTTTCGACACTCTATACTGTGACTTTTTTCATTAAATTTTTCGACATACTATACTATGACTTTTTTCATGAAATTTTTCGACATACTATACTATGACTTTTTTCATGAAATTTTTCAACATACTATACTATGACATTTTTCAAGAAATTTTTCAACGTACTATACTATGACTTTTTTATGAAATTTTTCGACATACTATACTATGAATTTTTTCATGAAATTTTTCAACATACTATAGTATAACTTTTTCATGAAATTTTTCGACATACTATACTATGACGTTTTTCATGAAATTTTTCGACATACTATACTATGACTTTTTTATGAAATTTTTCGACATACTATACTATGACGTTTTTCATGAAATTTTTCAACAAACTATACTATGACTTATTTCATGAAATTTTTCAACATACTATACAATGACTTATTGCATGAAATTTTTCGACATACTATACTATGACGTTTTTCATGAAATTTGTCAACATACTACATTATGACTTTTATTGCATGAAATTTGTCGACACTCTATACTGTGACTTTTTTTCATTAAATTTTTCGACATACTATACTGTGACTTTTTTCATGAAATTTTTCGACATACTATACTATGACTTTTTTCATGAAATTTTTCAACATACTATACTATGACATTTTTCAAGAAATTTTACAACGTAGTATACTATGACTTTTTTATGAAATTTTTCGACATTCAATACTATGAATTTTTTCATGAAATTTTTTAACATACTATAGTATAACTTTTTCATGAAATTTTTCGACATACTATACTATGACGTTTTTCATGAAATTTTTCAACATACTATACTATGAGCTTTTTCATGAAATTTGTAAACATCCTATACTATGACTTTTATTGCATGAAATTTGTCAACATCCTATAGTATGACTTTTTTAAATTTTTCACATACTATACTATGACTTTTTTCATGAAATTTTTCGACATACTATACTATGACTTTTTTATGAAATTTTTCGACATACTATACTATGACGTTTTTCATGAAATTTGTCAACATACTACATTATGACTTTTATTTCATGAAATTTGTCGACACTCTATACTGTGACTTTTTTCATTAAATTTTTCGACATACTATACTGTGACTTTTTTCATGAAATTTTTCGACATACTATACTATGACTTTTTTCATGAAATTTTTCAACATACTATACTATGACATTTTTCAAGAAATTTTACAACGTAGTATACTATGACTTTTTTATGAAATTTTTCGACATTCAATACTATGATTTTTTTCATGAAATTTTTTAACATACTATAGTATAACTTTTTAATGAAATTTTTTAACATACTATACTATGACGTTTTTCATGAAATTTTTCAACATACTATACTATGAGCTTTTTCATGAAATTTTTCAACATCCTATACTATGACTTTTATTGCATGAAATTTGTCAACATCCTATACTATGACTTTTATTGCATTAAATTTGTCAACATCCTATAGTATGACTTTTTTCATGAAATTTTTCGACATACTATACTATGACTTTTTTCATGAAATTTTTCGACATACTATACTATGACTTTTTTATGAAATTTTTCAACATACTATACTATGACTTTTTTCATGAAATTTTTCGACATACTATACTATGACTGTTTTCATGAAATTTTTCGACATACTATACTATGAGCTTTTTCATGAAATTTGTAAACATCCTATACTATGACTTTTATTGCATGAAATTTGTCAACATCCTATACTATGACTTTTATTGCATGAAATTTGTCAACATCCTATACTATGACTTTTATTGCATTAAATTTGTCAACATCCTATAGTATGACTTTTTTCATGAAATTTTTCAACATACTATACTATGACTTTTTTCATGAAATTTTTCAACATATTATACTATGACTTTTTTATGAAATTTTTCGACATACTATACTATGACTTTTTTCATGAAATTTGTCGACCTACTATACTATGACTTTTTTCATGATATTTTTATACATGCTATACTATGACGTTTTTCATGAAATTTGTCAACATACTATACTAGGACTTTTCATGAAATTTTTCAACATACTATACTATGACTTTTATTGCATCTAATTTTTCGACATACTATACTATGACTTATTTCATGATATTTTTATACATACTATACTATGAATTTTTTCATGAAATTTTTCAACATACTATACTATGAGTTTTTACGTGAAACTTTTTAAAATACTATACTATGACATTATTCATGAAGTTTTTCAACCGACTATATTATGACTTTTATTTCATGGAATTTTTTATAAATACTATACTATGACAATTTTCATAAAATTTTTCGACATACCATACTATGACTTTTTTCATGACAATTTTCGACATACTATACTATGACGTTTTTCATGAAATATTTTAACATACTATACTATGACGTTTTTCATGAAATTTTTTAACATACTATACTATGACTTTTTTCATGAAATTTTTCAACATACTATACTATGACATTATTCATGAAATTTTTTAACATACTATACTATGACATTATTCATGAAATTTTTTAACATACTATACTTTGACTTTTTTCATGAAATTTTTCGACATACTATACTATGACTATTCATGAAATTTTTCAACATACTATACTATGAGCTTTTTCATGAAATTTGTAAACATCCTATACTATGACTTTTATTGCATGAAATTTGTCAACATCCTATACTATGACTTTTATTGCATTCAATTTCTCAACATCCTATAGTATGACTTTTTTCATGAAATTTTTCGACATACTATACTGTGACTTTTTTCATGAAATTTTTCAACATACTATACTATGACATTATTCATGAAATTTTTCAACATACTATACTATGACTTTTTTCATGAAATTTTTCAACATACTATACTATGACATTATTCATGAAGTTTTTCAACCGACTATATTGTGACTTTTATTTCATGGAATCTTTTATAAATACTATACTATGACGTTTTTCATGAAATTTTTCGACATACTATACTATGACTTTTTTCATGACAATTTTCGACATACTATACCATGACTTTTTTCATGAAATTTTTCAACATACTATACCATGACTTTTTTCATGAAATTTTTTAACATACTATACTATGACTTTTTTCATGAAATTTTTCGACATACTATACTATGACTTTTTTCATAATTTTTTTCGACATGCTATACTATGACTTTTTTCATGAAATTTGTCAACATACTATACTAGGACTTTTCATGAAATTTTTCAACATACTATACTATGACTTATTGCATGACATTTTTCGACATACTATACTATGACTTTTATTTCATGAAATTTTTCCACATACTATACTATGACTTTTATTGCATGAAATTTTTCGACATACTATACTATGACGTTTTTCATGAAATTTGTCAACATACTACACTATGACTTTTATTGCATGAAATTTGTCGACATACTATACTGTGACTTTTTTTCATGAAATTTTTCGACATACCATACTATGACATTTTTCGACACACTATACTCTGACTTTTATTTCATGAAATTTTTCCACATACTATACTATGACTTTTATTTCATGAAATTTTTCCATATAGTATACTATGACATTTTTCATGAAATTTTTCGACATTCTATACAATGACTTTTATTTCATGAAATTTTGCGACATACTATACTATGACGTTTTTCATGAAATTTTTCAACTTACTATACTATGACTTTTTTATGAAATTTTTCGACATACTATAGTATGACGTTTTTCATGAAATTTTTCAACATATTATACTTTGACTTTTTAATGAAATTTTTCGACGTACTATACTATGTCGTTTTTCATGAAAATTTTCAACATACTATACTATGAATTTTTTCATGAAATTTTTTAACATACTATAGTATAACTTTTTCATGAAATTTTTCGACATACTATACTGACGTTTTTCATGAAATTTTTCGACAAACTATACTATGACTTTTTTATGAAATTTTTCGACATACTATACTATGACTTATTTCATGAAATTTTTCAACATACTATACTGACTTTTATTGCATGAAATTTTTCGACATACTATACTATGACGTCTTTCATGAAATTTGTCAACATACTACACTATGACTTTTATTGCATGAAATTTGTCGACATACTATACTGTGACTTTTTTCATGAAATTTTTCGACATACTATACTATGACATTTTTCGACACACTATACTCTGACTTTTATTTCATGAAATTTTTCCACATACTATACCATGACTTGTATTTCATGAAATTTTTCCATATAGTATACTATGACATTTTTCATGAAATTTTTCGACATTCTATACTAAGACTTTTATTTCATGAAATTTTTCGACATACTATACTATGACTTTTTTGAAGAAATTTTTCAACATGCTATATTATGAAATTTTTTGACATACTATACTATGACGTTTTTCATGAAATTTTTCAACATACTATACTATGACTTTTTTATGAATTTTTTTGACATACTATAGTACGACGTTTTTCATGAAATTTTTCAACATACTATACTATGACTTTTTAATGAAATTTTTCGACGTACTATACTATGTCGTTTTTCATGAAAATTTTAAACCTACTATACTATGAATTTTTTCATGAAATTTTTAAACATACTATAGTATAACTTTTTTCATGAAATTTTTCGACATACTATACTATGACGTTTTTCATGAAATTTTTCGACATACTATACTGACTTTTTTATGAAATTTTTCGACATACTATACTATGACTTATTTCATGAAATTTTTCAACATACTATACTATGACTTTTATTGCATGAAATTTTTCGACATACTATAGTATGACGTTTTTCATGAAATTTGTCAACATACTACACTATGACTTTTATTGCATAAAATTTGTCGACATACTATACTGTGACTTTTTTTCATGAAATTTTTCGACATACTATACTATGACTTATTTCATGAAATTTTTCCACATACTATACTATGACTTTTATTGCATGAAATTTTTTAACATACTATAGTATAACTTTTTTATGAAATTTTTCGACATACTATACTATGACGTTTTTCATGAAATTTTTCAACATACTATACTATGAGCTTTTTCATGAAATGTGTCAACATCCTATACTATGACTTTTATTGCATGAAATTTGTCAACATACTGTACTATGACTTTTATTGCATGAAATTTGTCAACATACTATAGTATGACTTTTTTTCATGAAATTTTTCGACATACTATACTATGACTTTTTTCATGAAATTTTTCAACATACTATACTATGACTTTTTTCATGAAATTTTTCAACATACTATACTATGACTTTTTTCATGAAATTTTTCAACATACTATACTATGACTGTTTTTCATGAAATTTTTCGACATACTATACTATGACTTTTTTTCATGAAATTTTTTATAACATACTATACTATGACTTTTATTGCATGAAATTTGTCAACATCCTATACTATGACTTTTATTGCATGAAATTTGTCAACATCCTATACTATGACTTTTATTGCATTAAATTTGTCAACATCCTATAGTATGACTTTTTTCATGAAATTTTTCAACATACTATACTATGACTTTTTTCATGAAATTTTTCAACATACTATACTATGACTTTTTTATGAAATTTTTCGACATACTATACTATGACTTTTTTCATGAAATTTTTCGACATACTATACTATGACTTTTTTCATGAAATTTTTCTACATGCTATACTATGACTTTTTCATGAAATTTGTCAACATACTATACTAGGACTTTTCATGAAATTTTTCAACATACTATACTATGACTTTTATTGCATCTAATTTTTCGACATACTATACTATGACTTATTTCATGATATTTTTATACATACTATACTATGACTTTTATTGCATGAAATTTTTCAACATACTATACTATGACTTTTTTCATGAAATTTGTCAACATACTATACTATGACTTTTATTGCATGAAATTTTTCAACATACTATACTATGACTTTTTCATGAAATTTTTTAACATACTATACTATGACTTTTTTCATTAAATTTTTCGACATACTATACTATAACTTTTTTCATGAAATTTTTCGACATGCTATACTATGACGTTTTTCATGAAATTTTTCAACATACTATACTATGACTTTTATTGCATGAAATTTTTCGACATAATATACTATGACTTATTTCATGAAATTTTTCAACATACTATACTATGACTTTTATTGCATGAAATTTTTCGACATAATATACTATGACGTTTTTCATGAAATTTGTCAACATACTACACTATGACTTTTATTGCATGAAATTTGTCGACATACTATACTGTGACTTTTTTTCATGAAATTTTTCGACATACCATACTATGACATTTTTCGACACACTATACTCTGACTTTTATTTCATGAAATTTTTCCACATACTATACTATGACTTTTATTTCATGAAATTTTTCCACATAGTATACTATGACATTTTTCATGAAATTTTTCGACATTTTATACAATGACTTTTATTTCATGAAATTTGTCAACATATTATACTATGACGTTTTTCATGAAATTTTTCAACGTACTATACTATGACTTTTTTATGAAATTTTTCGACATACTATAGTATGTCGTTTTTCATGAAAATTTTCAACATACTATACTATGAATTTTTTCATGAAATTTTTTAACATACTATAGTATAACTTTTTCATTAAATTTTTCGACATACTATACTATGACGTTTTTCATGAAATTTGTCAACATACTACACTATGACTTTTATTGCATGAAATTTTTCGACATACTATACTGTGACTTTTTTTCATGAAATTTTTCGACATACCATACTATGACATTTTTCGACACACTATACTCTGACTTTTATTTCATGAAATTTTTCCACATACTATACTATGACTTTTATTTCATGAAATTTTTCCACATAGTATACTATGACATTTTTCATGAAATTTTTCGACATTTTATACAATGACTTTTATTTCATGAAATTTTTCGACATATTATACTATGACGTTTTTCATGAAATTTTTCAACATACTATACTATGACTTTTTTATGAAATTTTTCGACATACTATAGTATGTCGTTTTTCATGAAAATTTTCAACATACTATACTATGAATTTTTTCATGAAATTTTTTAACATACTATAGTATAACTTTTTCATTAAATTTTTCGACATACTATACTATGACTTATTTCATGAAATTTTTCAACATACTATACTATGACTTTTATTGCATGAAATTTTTCGACATACTATACTATGAAGTTTTTCATGAAATTTGTCAACATACTACATTATGACTTTTATTGCATGAAATTTGTCGACATACTATACTGTGACTTTCTTCATAAATTTTTCGACATACTATACTATGACATTTTTCGACACATTATACTCTGACTTTTATTTCATGAAATTTTTCGACATACTATACTATGACTTTTTTATGAATTTTTTTGACATACTATAACACGTTTTTCATGAAAATTTTCAACATACTATACAATGAATTTTTTCATGAAATTTTTGACTACTATATAACTTTCATAAATTTTTCGACATACAACTAGACTTTTCATGAAATTTTTCGACATACTATACTATGACTTTTTTATGAAATTTTTCGACATACTATACTATGACTTTTATTGCATGAAATTTTTCGACATACTATAGTATACTTTTCCATGAAATTTTCAACATACTAACTATAATTTTATTGCATAAATTTTCGACATACTATACTACTTTTTTATGAAATTTTTCGACATTCTATACTATGACTATTTTCATGAAATTTTTCATCATACTATTCTATGACTTTTTTCATTAAATTTTTCGACATACTATACTATGACTTTTTTCATGAAATTTTTCAACATACTATACTATGACTTTTGTCATGAAATTTCTCAACATACTATACTATGACTTTTTTCATGAAATTTTTCGACATACTATACTATGACTTTTTTCATGAAATTTTTAAACATATTATACTATGACTTTTTTCATGAAATTTATAAACATACTATACTAAGACGTTTTTCATGAAATTTTTTATCATACTATACTATGAATTTTTATGCATGAAATTTTTCGACATACTATACTATGACTTTTTTCATGAATTTTTTCGACATCCTATACTATGACTTTTTTCATGAATTTTTTCGACATGCTATACTATGACGTTTTCCATGAAATTTGTCAACATACTATACTATGACATTTTCCATGACATTTTTCAACATACTATACTATGACTTTTTTCATGAAGTTTTTCAACAGACTATATTATGACTTTTATTTCAGAAATTTTTTAGAAATACTATCCTATGATAATTTTCATGAAATTTTTCAACATACTATACTATGAGCTTTTTCATGAAATGTGTAAACATCCTATACTATGACTTTTATTGCATGAAATTTGTCAACATCCTATACTGTGACTTTTATTGCATTAAATTTCTCAACATACTATTCTATGACTTTTTTCATTAACTTTTTCGACATACTATACTATGACTTTTTTCATGAAATTTTTCGACATACTATACTATGACGTTTTTCATTAAATTTGTCAACATACTACACTGTGACTTTTATTGCATGAAATTTGTCGACATACTATACTGTGACTTTTATTTCATGAAATTTTTCCACATACTATACTATGACTTTTATTTCATGAAATTTTTCCATATAGTATACTAAGACATTTTTCATGAAATTTTTCGACATTCTATACTATGACTTTTTTCAAGAAATTTTACAACGTAGTATACTATGACTTTTTTATGAAATTTTTCGACATTCAATACCATGAATTTTTTCATGAAATTTTTTAACATACTATAGTATAGCTTTTTCATGAAATTTTTCGACATACTATACTATGACTTATTTCATGAAATTTTTCAACATACTATACAATGACTTATTGCATGAAATTTTTCGACATACTATACTATGACGTTTTTCATGAAATTTATCAACATACTACATTATGACTTTTATTGCATGAAATTTGTCTACACTCTATACTGTGACTTTTTTCATTAAATTTTTCGACATACTATACTGTGACTTTTTTCATGAAATTTTTCGACATACTATACTATGACTTTTTTCATGAAATTTTTCAACATACTATACTATGACATTTTTCAAGAAATTTTACAACGTAGTATACTATGACTTTTTTATGAAATTTTTCGACATTCAATACTATGAATTTTTTCATGAAATTTTTTAACATACTATAGTATAACTTTTTCATGAAATTTTTCGACATACTATACTATGACGTTTTTCATGAAATTTTTCAACATACTATACTATGAGCTTTTTCATGAAATTTGTAAACATCCTATACTATGACTTTTATTGCATGAAATTTGTCAACATCCTATACTATGACTTTTATTGCATTAAATTTGTCAACATCCTACAGTATGACTTTTTTCATGAAATTTTTCGACATACTATACTATACTTTTTTCATGAAATTTTTCGACATACTATACTATGACTTTTTTATGAAATTTTTCGACATACTATACTATGACGTTTTTCATGAAATTTGTCAACATACTACATTATGACTTTTATTGCATGAAATTTGTCGACACTCTATACTGTGACTTTTTTCATTAAATTTTTCGACATACTATACTGTGACTTTTTTCATGAAATTTTTCGACATACTATACTATGACTTTTTTCATGAAATTTTTCAACATACTATACTATGACATTTTTCAAGAAATTTTACAACGTACTATACTATGACTTTTTTATGAAATTTTTCGACATACTATACTATGAATTTTTTCATGAAATTTTTTAACATACTATAGTATAACTTTTTCATGAAATTTTTCGACATACTATACTATGACGTTTTTAATGAAATTTTTCGACATACTATACTATGACTTTTTTATGAAATTTTTCGACATACTATACTATGACGTTTTTCATGAAATTTTTCAACAAACTATACTATGACTTATTTCATGAAATTTTTCAACATACTATACAATGACTTATTGCATGAAATTTTTCGACATACTATACTATGACGTTTTTCATGAAATTTTTCAACATACTACATTATGACTTTTATTGCATGAAATTTGTCGACATTCTATACTGTGACTTTTTTCATTAAATTTTTCGACATACTATACTGTGACTTTTTTCATGAAATTTTTCGACATACTATACTATGACTTTTTTCATGAAATTTTTCAACATACTATACTATGACATTTTTCAAGAAATTTTACAACGTAGTATACTATGACTTTTTTATGAAATTTTTTCGACATTCAATACTATGAATTTTTTCATGAAATTTTTTAACATACTATAGTATAACTTTTTCATGAAATTTTTCGACATACTATACTATGACGTTTTTCATGAAATTTTTCAACATACTATACTATGAGCTTTTTCATGAAATTTGTAAACATCCTATACTATGACTTTTATTGCATGAAATTTGTCAACATCCTATAGTATGACTTTTTTTTCATGAAATTTTTCGACATACTATACTATGACTTTTTTCATGAAATTTTTCGACATACTATACTATGACTTTTTTATGAAATTTTTCGACATACTATACTATGACGTTTTTCATGAAATTTGTCAACATACTACATTATGACTTTTATTGCATGAAATTTGTCGACACTCTATACTGTGACTTTTTTCATTAAATTTTTCGACATACTATACTGTGACTTTTTTCATGAAATTTTTCGACATACTATACTATGAGTTTTTTTATGAAATTTTTCAACATACTATACTATGACATTTTTCAAGAAATTTTACAACGTAGTATACTATGACTTTTTTATGAAATTTTTCGACATTCAATACTATGATTTTTTTCATGAAATTTTTTAACATACTATAGTATAACTTTTTAATGAAATTTTTCGACATACTATACTATGACGTTTTTCATGAAATTTTTCAACATACTATACTATGAGCTTTTTCATGAAATTTTTCAACATCCTATACTATGACTTTTATTGCATGAAATTTGTCAACATCCTGTACTATGACTTTTATTGCATTAAATTTGTCAACATCCTATAGTATGACTTTTTTCATGAAATTTTTCGACATACTACACTATGACTTTTTTCATGAAATTTTTCGACATACTATACTATGACTTTTTTATGAAATTTTTCAACATACTATACTATGACTTTTTTCATGAAATTTTTCGACATACTATACTATGACTGTTTTCATGAAATTTTTCGACATACTATACTATGAGCTTTTTCATGAAATTTGTAAACATCCTATACCATGACTTTTATTGCATGAAATTTGTCAACATCCTATACTATGACTTTTATTGCATGAAATTTGTCAACATCCTATACTATGACTTTTATTGCATTAAATTTGTCAACATCCTATAGTATGACTTTTTTCATGAAATTTTTCAACATACTATACTATGACTTTTTTCATGAAATTTTTCAACATATTATACTATGACTTTTTTATGAAATTTTTCGACATACTATACTATGACTTTTTTCATGAAATTTGTCGACCTACTATACTATGACTTTTTTCATGATATTTTTATACATGCTATACTATGACGTTTTTCATGAAATTTGTCAACATACTATACTAGGACTTTTCATGAAATTTTTCAACATACTATACTATGACTTTTATTGCATCTAATTTTTCGACATACTATACTATGACTTATTTCATGATATTTTTATACATACTATACTATGACTTTTATTGCATGAAATTTTTCAACATACTATACTATGACTTTTTTTAATGAATTTTTTCAACATACTATACTATGACTTTTATTGCATGAAATTTGTCAACATACTATACTATGACTTTTATTGCATGAAAATTTTCAACATACTATACTATGACGTTTTTCATGAAATTTTTTAACATACTATACTATAACTTTTTTCATTAAATTTTTCGACATACTAAACTATAACTTTTTTCATGAAATTTTTCGACATGCTATACTATGACGTTTTTCATGAAATTTGTCAACATACTATACTATGACTTTTATTGCATGAAATTTTTCGACATAATATACTATGACTTATTTCATGAAATTTTTCAACATACTATACTATGACTTTTATTGCATGAAATTTTTCGACATAATATACTATGACGTTTTTCATGAAATTTGTCAACATACTACACTATGACTTTTATTGCATGAAATTTGTCGACATACTATACTGTGACTTTTTTTCATGAAATTTTTCGACATACCATACTATGACATTTTTCGACACACTATACTCTGACTTTTATTTCATGAAATTTTTCCACATTACTATACTATGACTTTTATTTCATGAAATTTTTCCACATAGTATACTATGACATTTTTCATGAAATTTTTCGACATTTTATACAATGACTTTTATTTCATGAAATTTGTCGACATATTATACTATGACGTTTTTCATGAAATTTTTCAACGTACTATACTATGACTTTTTTATGAAATTTGTCGACATACTATACTATGACATTTTTCGACACATTATACTCTGACTTTTATTTCATGAAATTTTTCGACATACTATACTATGACTTTTTTATGAATTTTTTTGACATACTATAGTACGACGTTTTTCATGAAAATTTTCAACATACTATACAATGAATTTTTTCATGAAATTTTTCGACGTACTATAGTATGACTTTTTCATGAAATTTTTCGACATACGATACTATGACGTTTTTCATGAAATTTTTCGACATACTATACTATGACTTTTTTATGAAATTTTTCGACATACTATACTATGACTTTTATTGCATGAAATTTTTCGACATACTATAGTATGACGTTTTCCATGAAATTTGTCAACATACTAAACTATGAATTTTATTGCATGAAATTTGTCGACATACTATACTGACTTTTTTCATGAAATTTTTCGACATTCTATACTATGACTTTTTTCATGAAATTTTTCATCATACTATTCTATGACTTTTTTCATTAAATTTTTCTCTTTGAATACTATACTATGACTTTTTTCATGAAATTTTTCAACATACTATACTATGACTTTTTTCATAATTTTTTTCGACATGCTATACTATGACTTTTTTCATGAAATTTGTCAACATACTATACCATGACTTTTTTCATGAAATTTTTTAACATACTATACTATGACTTTTTTCATGAAATTTGTCAACATACTATACTAGGACTTTTCATGAAATTTTTTTACATACTATAGTATAACTTTTTCATGAAATTTTTCGACATACTATACTATGACGTTTTTCATGAAATTTTTCAACATGCTATACTATGACTTTTATTGCATGAAATTTGTAAACATCCTATACTATGACGTTTTTCATGAAATTTGTCAACATACTACATTATGACTTTTATTGCATGAAATTTGTTGACATACTATACTGTGACTTTTTTCATTAAATTTTTCGACATACTATACTATGACTTTTTTCATGAAATTTTTCAACATACTATACTATGACTTAATTCATGAAATTTTTCGACATACTATACTATGACTTTTATTGCATGAAATTTTTCGACATACTATACTATGACTTTTTTCATGAAATTTTCCGACACTCTATTATGACTTTTTTCATGAATTTTTTCGACATACTATGATATGACTTTTTTCGACATGCTATACTGTGACGTTTTTCATGAAATTTGTCAACATACTATACTAGGACTTTTCATGAAATTTTTCAACATACTATACTATGACTTTTATTGCATCTAATTTATCAACATACTATACTATGACTTATTTCATGATATTTTTTATACATACTATACTATGACATTTTCCATGAAATTTTTCAACATACTATGCTATGACTTTTTTCATGAAATTTTTCAACGTACTATACTATGAGTTTTTACGTGAAACTTTTTAACATACTATACTATGACATTATTCATGAAGTTTTTCAACCAACTATATTATGACTTTTATTTCATGGAATTTTTTATAAATACTATACTATGATAATTTTCGTGAAATTTTTCGACATACTATACTATGACTTTTTTCATGACAATTTTCGACATACTATACTATGACGTTTTTCATGAAATTTTTTAACATACTATACTATGACGTTTTTCATGACATTTTTTAACATACTATACTATGACATTATTCATGAAATTTTTCAACATACTGTACTATGACTTTTTTCATGAAATTTTTCGACATACTATGCTATGACTGTTTTCATGAAATTTTTCAACATACTATACTATGAGCTTTTTCATGAAATTTATAAACATCCTATACTATGACTTTTATTGCATGAAATTTGTCAACATCCTATACTATGACTTTTATTGCATTAAATTTGTCAACATCCTATAGTATGACTTTTTTTCATGAAATTTTTCGACATACTATACTATGACTTTTTTCATGAAATTTTTCAACATACTATACTATGACTTTTTTATGAAATTTTTCGACATACTATACTTTTTTTCCCCTTCTTCCTTTCTTTTTTTTTTCCCTTTTTTCTTTTTTTTTTTTATGACTTTTTTCATGAAATTTGTCGCCCTACTATACTATGACTTTTTTCATGATATTTTTATACATGCTATACTATGACGTTTTTCATGAAATTTGTCAACATACTATACTAGGACTTTTCATGAAATTTTTCAACATACTATACTGTGACTTTTATTGCATCTAATTTTTCGACATACTATCCTATGACTTATTTCATGATATTTTTATACATACTATACTATGACATTTTCCATGAATTTTTCAACATACTATACTATGAATTTTTTCATGAAATTTTTCAACATACTATACTATGACATTATTCATGAAATTTTTTAACATACTATACTATGACTTTTTTCATGAAATTTTTCGACATACTATACCATGACTTTTTTCATAAATTTTTTCGACATGCTATACTATGACTTTTTTCATGAATTTTGTCAACATACTATACTAGGACTTTTCATTAAATTTTTCGACATACTATACTATGACTTATTGCATGACATTTTTCGACATACTATACTATGACTTATTTCATGAAATTTTTCCACATACTACACTGTGACTTTTATTGCATGAAATTTGTCGACATACTATACTGTGACTTTTTTTTCAGGAAATTTTTCGACATACCATACTATGACATTTTTCGACACACTATACTCTGACTTTTATTTCATGAAATTTTTTCACATACTATACTATGACTTTTATTTCATGAAATTTTTCCATATAGTATACTATGACATTTTTCATGAAATTTTTCGACATTCTATACAATGACTTTTATTTCATGAAATTTTGTGACATACTATACCATGACGTTTTTCATGAAATTTTTTAACAAACTATAGTATAACTTTTTCATGAAATTTTTCGACATACTATACTATGACGTTTTTCATGAAATTTTTCGACATACTATACTATGACTTATTTCATGACATTTTTCAACATACTATACTATGACTTATTTCATGAAATTTTTCCACATACTATACTGTGACGTTTTTGCATGAAATTTGTCAACATACTATACTATGACTTTTTTTCAGAATTTTCTTTCTTATCTTTTCTCTTTTCCCCTTGCATCCTATTTCATGAAATTTTTCGACATTCTATACTGTGACTTTTTTCATTAAATTTTTCGACATACTATACTATGACTTATTTCATGAAATTTTTCATCATACTATACTATGACTTTTATTGCATGAAACTTTTCGACATACTATACTATGACGTTTTTCATGAAATTTGTCAACATACTACACTGTGACTTTTATTGCATGAAATTTGTCGACATACTAAACTGTGACTTTTTTTCATGAAATTTTTCGACATTCTATACTATGACTTTTGTCATGAAATTTCTCAACATAATATACTATGACTTTTTTATGAAATTTTTCAACATACTATACTATGACTTTTTTCATGAAATTTTTCGACCTACTATACTATGACTTTTTTCATGAAATTTTTAAACATATTATACGATGACTTTTTTCATGAAATTTATAAACATACTATACTAGGACGTTTTTCATGAAATTTTTCATCATACTATACTATGAATTTTTATGCATGAAATTTTTCGACATACTATACTATGACTTTTTTCATGAATTTTTTCGACATCCTATACTATGACTTTTTTCATGAATTTTTTCGACATGCTATACTATGACGTTTTCCATGAAATTTGTCAACATACTATACTATGACTTTTTACGTGAAACTTTTTAACATACTATACTATGACATTATTCATGAAATTTTTTAACATACTATACTATGACTTTTTTCATGAAATTTTTCAACATACTATACAATGAGTTTTTACGTGAAACTTTTTAACATACTATACTATGACATTATTCATGAAGTTTTTCAACCGACTATATTATGACTTTTATTTCATGAAATTTTTTAGAAATACTATACTATGATAATTTTCGTGAAATTTTTCAACATACTATACTATGAGCTTTTTCATGAAATGTGTAAACATCCTATACTATGACTTTTATTGCATGAAATTTGTCAACATCCTATACTATGACTTTTATTGCATTAAATTTGTCAACATACTATTCTATGACTTTTTTCATTAACTTTTTTCGACATACTATACTATGACTTTTTTCATGAAATTTTTCGACATACTATACTGACTTTTTTCATGAAATTTTTCGACATACTATGCTGTGACTTTTTCATGAAATTTTTCGACACTCTACTATGACTTTTTTCATGAAATTTTTCGACATACTATCCTATGACTTTTTTCATGAAATTTTTCATCATACTATACTATGAATTTTATTGCATGAAATTTTTCGACATACTATAATATGACTTTTTTCATGAATTTTTTCGACATGCTATACTATGAATTTTTTCATGAAATTTGTCAACATACTATACTAGGACGTTTTTCATGAAATTTTTCAACATACTTGACTATAACTTTTATTGCATGAAATTTTTCGACATACTATACCATGACATTTTTCATGAAATTTTTCGACACACTATACTATGACTATTTTATGAAATTTTTCGACATACTATACTATGACGTTTTTCATGAAATTTTTCGACACTATACTATGACTTATTTCATGAAATTTTTCAACATACTATACAATGACTTATTGCATGAAATTTTTCGACATACTATACAATGACTTATTGCATGAAATTTGTCAACATCCTACATTATGACTTTTATTGCATGAAATTTTTCAACATACTATACTATGACATTTTCCATGAAATTTTTCAACATACTATACAATGAGTTTTTACGTGAAACTTTTTAACATACTATACTATGACATTATTCATGAAGTTTTTCAACCGACTATATTATGACTTTTATTTCATGGAATTTTTTATAAATACTATACTATGATAATTTTCATGAAATTTTTCGACATACTATACTATGACTTTTTTCATGACAATTTTCGACACACTATACTATGACCTTTTTCATGAAATTTTTTAACATACTATACTATGACGGTTTTCATGAAATTTTTTAACATACTATACTATGACTTTTTTCATGAAATTTTTCAACATACTATACTATGACATTATTCATGAAATTTTTCAACATACTATACTATGACTTTTTTCATGAAATTTTCCGACACTCTATTATGACTTTTTTCATGAATTTTTTCGACATACTGTAATATGACTTTTTTCGACATGCTATACTGTGACGTTTTTCATGAAATTTGTCAACATACTATACTAGGACTTTTCATGAAATTTTTCAACATACTATACTATGACTTTTATTGCATCTAATTTTTCGACAAACTATACTATGACTTATTTCATGATATTTTTCTACATACTATACTATGAATTTTTTCATGAAATTTTTCAACGTATTATACTATGAGTTTTTACGTGAAACTTTTTAAAATACTATACTATGACATTATTCATGAAGTTTTTCAACCGACTATATTATGACTTTTATTTCATGGAATTTTTTATAAATACTATACTATGATAATTTTCATGAAATTTTTCGACATACTATACTATGACTTTTTTCATGACAATTTTCGACATACTATACTATGACGTTTTTCATGAAATTTTTTAACATACTATACTATGACGTTTTTCATGAAATTTTTTAACATACTATACTATGACTTTTTTCATGAAATTTTTCAACATACTATACTATGACATTATTCATGAAATTTTTTAACATACTATACTATGACTTTTTTCATGAAATTTTTCGACATACTATACTATGACTGTTTAGGAAATTTTTCAACATACTATACTATGAGCTTTTTCATGAAATTTGTAAACATCCTATACTATGACTTTTATTGCATGGAATTTGTCAACATCCTATACTATGACTTTTATTGCATTAAATTTCTCAACATCCTATAGTATGACTTTTTTCATGAAATTTTTCGGCATACTATACTGTGACTTTTTTCATGAAATTTTTCAACATACTATACTACGACATTATTCATGAAATTTTTCAACATACTATACTATGACTTTTTTCATGAAATTTTTCAACATACTATACTATGACTGTTTTCATGAAATTTTTATAACATACTATACTATGAGCTTTTTCATGAAATTTGTCAACATACTATACTAGGACTTTTATTGCATGAAATTTTTCAACATCCTATACTATGACTTTTATTGCATTAAATTTGTCAACATCCTATAGTATGACTTATTTCATGATATTTTTATACATACTATACTATGAATTTTTTCATGAAATTTTTCAACATACTATACTATGAGTTTTTACGTGATTTTTAAAATACTATACTATGACATTATTCATGAAGTTTTTCAACCGACATATTATGACTTTTATTTCATGGACTTTTTTATGAAATTTTTCGACATACTATACTATGACTTTTTTCATGAAATTTTTCAACCTACTATACTATGACTTTTTTCATGAAATTTTTATACATGCTATACTATGACGTTTTTCATGAAATTTTTCAACATACTATACTAGGACATTATTCATGAAATTTTTCAACATACTATACTATGACATTTATTGCATCAAATTTTTCAGCATACTATACTATGACTTATTTCATGATATTTTTATACATACTATACTATGAATGTTTTTTCATGAAATTTTTCAACATACTATACTATGAGTTTTTACGTGAAACTTTTTAAAATACTATACTATGACATTATTCATGAAGTTTTTCAACCGACTATATTATGACTTTTATTTCATTGAATTTTTCAACATACTATACTATGACAATTTTCATGAAATTTTTCGACATACTACACTATGACTTTTTTCATGACAATTTTTCGACATACTATACTATGACGGTTTTCATGAAATTTTTCAACATACTATACTATGAGGTTTTTCATGAAATTTTTTAACATACTATACTATGACTTTTTTCATGAAATTTTTCAACATACTATACTATGACATTATTGCATGAAATTTTTCAACATACTATACTATGACATTATTCATGAAATTTTTTTAACATACTATACTTTGACTTTTTTAATGAAATTTTTCGACATACTATACTATGACATTTTTCATGAAATTTTTCAACATACTATACTATGAGTTTTTTCATGAAATTTGTAAACATCCTATAGTATGACTTTTATTGCATGAAATTTGTCAACATCCTATACTATGACTTTTATTGCATTAAATTTCTCAACATCCTATAGTATGACTTTTTTCATGAAATTTTTTGACATACTATACTGACTTTTTTCATGAAATTTTTCAACATACTATACTATGACATTATTCATGAAATTTTTCAACATACTATACTATGACATTTTTCATGAAATTTTTATACATACTATAGTATGACATTTTTCGACATACTATACTATGACCTTTTTCATGAAATTTTTCAACAAATTATATTGACTTTTATTGCATGAAATTTTTCAACATGCTATACTATGACATTTTTCACATACTATACTCCGACATTTTTCATGAAATTTTTCAACATACGATACTGACTTTTATTGCATGAAATTTTTCGACATACTATATTATGACTTTTATTGCATGAAATTTTTCGACATACTATACTATGACGTTTTTCATGAAATTTTTCAACATACTATAGTATGACTTTTTTATGAAATTTTCTAACATACTATACTATGACTTTTTTCATGAAATTTTCTAACATACTATACTATGACTTTTTTCATGAAATTTTTCTACATACTATACTATGACTAAAGATTAAAAATATCATTGAATAGAATGCTGAAAAAATAGTAGTAGTATGTCAGAAAAAATAATGTGATAGTATAGTATTATATAGTATATAAAAATTTAAAAAAGTATGAGTATAATGCGGCAAAAAAACATGTCATTGTATAGGATGTCAAAAAAATGTCACAGTATAGTATGTCAAAAAGATTTTTAAAAAATTCATGGAATAGTATGTTGATAAAATGTCACAGTATAAAATATATATTAAAAATACAATTTTTAAAAAGTCACAGTACAGTATGTCAAAATCATTTAAAAAGTCATTTTATAGTACGCCAAAAAAATAAGGCATAGTATAGAAGTACGTAGTACATAAAAAAAAATTAAGTCATAGCATTGTATGTCAAAACAATTACAAGTCTATGTCATAAAAAAGTCATAGTATAGTATGTCGAAAAAATAAAAAGTCATAACATATGCTGAAAACAAGCCATAGTATACTATGTTGGAAAAAATCCATCGTATAGTACTTAAAAAGAAAGTAATAGTATAGCATATAGAATTTTTTTAAAGTCATAGTATGTCAAAATTTATTGAAAAAGTAATGTGGCAAAAAAATAAGTAATTGTATGTCAAAAAAAGTTGTTTGCCAAAAAGATAGCAGTAGTATGGTACAATAGTATTGTGAAAAAATTAAAAAGTCATAGAATAAGAAAAAAGACAATGTGTCGAAAAAAATCAGTCTATGTTAAAAAAGTCACAGAATAGTACATTTGAAAAAACATTAGTGTAATAAGTCTAAAAAGGTCATTGTATAGTGCACCGAAAAAAGGTCATACCATATTAAGGCAAAAAGAGTATAGTATAGAATAGTATTTTGAAGAAAAAAAAATCATACCGTAGTATTAAAAAAAATACCATAGTATCTAAAAAAAAAAAAAGTCATTGTATAGTATAGTATGTCGAAGAAAAGTGGGAATAATACATTGAACTGAATTGTAAAGTACGTCCTAAAAAAGCCATATATTACATGATTAAAAGCTAATGCACAATATGTTGAAATGGCATCTTAGAATAGTATTTCGAAAACATAATTTAATAATAGGTTGAAAAAAATAAATCAGCATTTAATTTGGCAAAATAAGTCGTAGTATAGCATGTCAAAAAAAGGTAAAGTATATGTCAAAAAGATTTTTAAAAAAGTCATAGAATATTATGCTGAAAAAAGTCATAGTAGAGTATGTTGAAAAAAATGTCAGTGGTAATTCAAAAAAGGTCATAGTATAGTATGCTGGAAAAAAGTGTAGTATGTCGAAAAAACTTAATGTATATATCAAAAAAAAGTCATAGTATTGTATGTTGAAAAAAAGCCATATACAGTATAGTTTGTCAAAAAAGTCACAACATAATATGTGAAAAAGTCATTCTATTTCAAAAAAAAAAAAGTCAAAAAGTCATAAAGCCATCATATGGTATGTCAAAAAATAATAATTATAATAAAAATAATCAAAATTTTTAAAAGTCATGGCATGGGTCAAAAAAGTTCTGGTACGGTATGCTGAAAAGTCACAGGTCTAAAACCTCAAAAAGCCATGGTGTAGTATGTTAACAATTAATAGAGAGAGAAAAAAATTTCAGTCTCAAGAGTCATAGAATGGTATGTTGAATAAAGTCATATAATGTCTAAAAAAATCATAAAGACATAGTACATCAAAAAAAATATTGCGTACCATGAAAACATCAGAAATGTCAGTAGAGCAGGTCATTAAAAAAACTCTTAGAATAGTATTTCATTAACATGTCCTATGGTACACTTTTCCTGTGCAACCCACAATCATGATGGCTCTGTCGTCAAAACTTTGTGAAAGCCTGTTGTGGTAGCAGTTCTATTTGGTGTTTTAGCTTTAGGAGTCATCGTAGTAGTAGGCACAGTTTGTGAATGTGAGCTCCAAATCCTTATGTTATCTATGTACAGTTGCAAGAAAAAGTATGTAAACCCTTTGGGATTACTTGGATTTCTGCATAAATTGGACATAAAATGTGTTCTGATCTTCATGTAAGTCAAAACAGTAGACAGTCTGCTTAAACTAATGCCACACACAAAAATATGTGTTCATGTTTTTATTGAGCACATGTAAACATGAAATGTACATTTTCAACAAATGACTGGACATTAAACTGAGTTAAGTCCTCAGTAAAAGATGTAAGACATTTTTGTTTAAAAAACTACAAGTCCAACAGAGAAATTGTGAAATAAACAACCAATAAGACAGCTTCAAAGTAAAAATTAAAGTTACGTTAAGTTAAATTAGAAGTTGAGCATTGTCGGGTCTGCTGAATGAATTGACAAATTTGCTTCAGTTACATTGTCTTCAGTTTTGGTCCATAACTGCATTCATCTGAGGAGAAAAGAAGGCACGGATGAAATAAGAAATTTCATTGCATTCACATACATGTTTGCTTACTAGTGCTACTGCTACTACTACAATAACAGGTTCTAAAAGTTTTTTTTTTTGACTTTCTGACATACCATCTATGACTTTTTGCAATACAATCTGGCTATCATGACTTTTTTCAGACATACCATGGTGGAGTTTTTAAATTTTAATCTTTAATATGAAGGTTTTTTTTAACATGACATATTAATTGACGTTTTCGACATATTATACTATGACTTTTTGACATACCATGCTATGGCGCTTTTAATACATACCATATTATGACTTTTTCTACTATTTTTTGTCATACTATAGCTTTTTATGACTTCTTTGGACATACTACACTATGACTTCTTCAACATACTGTACTATGACGTTTTTGAAATACTATACTATGACTTTTTGATATACTGTCCTATGACTTTTTTAAATATATTCTGGCTATCATGACTATTTTTTCTCCTTTAATATAACTTGACATTCTAATTTCCAACATGCTGTCCTGACTAAAAAAAAAAAACATTTTTACATACAGTCCTACGACAGTTTTCGACATACTATAATACTAGACTAAAACTGCTTCAAGATACTATACTATGACTAATTCAACATATTATGCTACTATTTTATTTGTTTTTAACATATTATCCTATGACATTTTCGAAATACTATACTTTGACTACATTGACTTCTTTAGACATACCATACCAATACTACAACTTCTTCTACATACTGTCGACATACTATACCATGGCTTCTTTTTTATAAAATACTATAATTTTTTCAATGGGCTATACCATGACTTTTTTCGACACGCTATACTGACTATTTTTGGACACTATACTATGACTTTTTTTGCTATACTATGACTTTTTTTGACAAGCTTTACTATGACTTTTTTCGACATACTATAATACTGCAACTTTTTCTACACACTGTCGACATACTACACAATGTTTTTTAAATACTATAATTTTTTGAGATCCTAGACTATGACTATTTTTGACATACTATACTGTCTTTTTTTTTCAACATACTGTATCATGACTTTTTTTTTTTAAATCATGCTATGTCTTTTTTTTTTAAATAAATTAACATAACGGAAGATCATCAAGATTAACGGTGTTCCATAACACTGTTGTACCATCATTAGTGGGGGCAGGATTACTGAAGTGCCAAGCAGACATGGCTTGTCCACACAGTCACAGGATATGTCAGGAGCACATGGAATTGCGTAACTTGCTTTTTATTTAAGCATCCATGTTAACAGGCTCGAGCAGCCACACTGCCCACATGAGGCACACGACTCAGATTCGAGGTCTTGCCTATTTTTAGTGATCGTTTGACTGTCCATTGACATCATCTGTAGAAAATGTCAGACATGGAAAAAAAAAGTAAAGATTGATTTTTCAATCAACACTTCCTGCTTTCATTTAAAAATAAATGAATATTTTTTTTTTTCCTGTGGAGAGAATTCCTTCATTTGTTAACGACTTTTATTCTGAAATATTAGCAGGACAGTGTTGTAGAACATGCAGCGAATTGCACATCTCCATGAATGAATAAAGTACAGGGTTTTAATTGTGGGTTATCACTATTATTTACAAATTACCACACGTTTCTTAACCTTTCTGTCTAAAATGAATAAAAATGACATTTATAATGACATGAAATGGCCATTATGAAAGGCAAACTCACAGTAGAAAGAAAGGGCTGACAGCAGCAGGTACGTAGCTGAAACACAGCTGACATGCTCCTGGTGTGAACAGATGTGTGAATCAGGCAGCCGTTCAGCGATGCAGCCGTAGCGATGCAGCCGTTCAGCGATGCAGCCGTCAGCAGCCAGTCTGAACAAGCTGTCGGTGCACACCACTAATGTTGAAAATGTGCATTTTAAAGCATATATTCAACAAAGGGTAATATATTATTATTATATCATTCACATATCTTGAGGGCCGAGGTCACAGGACTCCTGTGAAAATGGCCATGCCAGTTTTTTTCTCGCCAAAATTTAACCTAACTTTGGAGCATTATTTAGCTTCCTTCCTCAGTGTCACTCTAGCTCTAAAACAGAGCCTGCTATAGCGTCTGAAAGACCATAAAGTTGGTTGGGATCATGATTCTCAAGGGGTGAAAGAGGACATCAAATGTGCATGATTTGGCACTTGCAGTGCCCAAACATATAACAAAAAGCACCTTGCATAAAATCTGATTTTAAAAAGTTGTTAAAACCCCACATGACAAATTTATTTTCACAGCTAGCAGCTGTTAATGTACCACAGATACACACACTGTTTGTCTTTTACTGGGAAAACGGCTGCATGTCCACACAATACGTGCCGCACCCTGGCTGCTAACGCTCCGACAGTGAACTGGGGACAGTGAATGTAGCATCATGGCTGCTACAGTAACTCAGTAACTCTCCTGACAGTGAACTGTTGACTCAGAGCCTGTTGTGCTCGTATACTGCAGCTGGCACACTGCTGCATGCAAGGCACAAATTATTTTGGTTAAACCAACTGTTAATAATCAGTTAATACGGATTGGTTCCATTTTTTTTTTTTCCAAAATTAGCATACAAAAGTGTTTTTGTTGCATTGTTTAACGTGGTATCAAGAATCATGGAATTTCACTTGTACTGACATTGACTACTACACTTCTGGTATTATTTTCTCCACAGTGTAGGCCTATATACAAAACACGTAAATTACGTTCTAATGCACCTAAATGTAAAAGTTAGGTGCACCAGTGCTACCAAATTTAATGTTAGTCTGGAGCCCTACCAACTCTAGCTAGCTAGTTAACTTAGATATGACTATGCACAAATGAAACATTATCTTACCTGATGTGTTTTATCCAACGACTCCTGGTCTTTATCAGCTGAGAAGAGAAAGAACGAACGAGATCCAGTACAAATCACAAAAGTATTGCAGCTTCCAGGGCCGGCTGTAGCCCTTTTGGTACCCTCGGCAATAATCAGATTTGGAGCCCCCTGCCACCGAGGCCAACATCCTAGTTGTATATTGGGTGTGTAGTCTTTCTAATTACATATTTTCAGTCTTATACTTCAAATGCTTTACACAAACGTTTTACAACAAACTGTGACTTTATTGACTAATAATTATCTTTTAAATTGACAAATATTATATGTGTGATTCATGATGAAATATAAACAGGCTCAAAACACTAAATGTCTTTCGCCATTGCCATTAATATCTTTTCCAAAATGGGGTCTCATGGTGGTCCACCAGAAGGAGCAGGACTTTGTCTCTCTATAACATGCTATTGCTTGCTCTCTCTCTCTCTCTCTCTCTCTCTCTCTCTCTCTCTCTCTCTCTCTCTGACTATACCTAAATTGTTGCTGTAGTGGTGGTGGCGAGTCATTTAACACATGACGTGCCACCAATATGTAATGTAGTTGCGGTCATTTCACATAGGCTATGTCTGTGAGATCACATTACAACTTGGGTGGAACAAAACTATGACAGGGCTCCAAAGTGCAGCCATTTTGGTTGCATATGCCACCAAAAATCTGTCAACTGACACTAAACATTTTCATTGGTTGCACCAGTGCGCCTGACATGTAGCGGGTCTGTCTGTGTGTCTATGTGCGGAATAGTCTTGTCGCAGTAGTCAGTGTTGCTGGTGTTGCACGGTGGTCGGGCACACACCGATTACATTATGCACCCACCGCCATCACCTCCGTTTGCTACTTTTATAGAAATAAAACGCATTTAGTTCATTTTGGCCTATCAGCAGCATGTTATCAATAGATAGTCAGACGATGGGTGCTACAATCTGAAAGTGAATAAATCTGCTTTATACAGAGTCAGTTCAGAGTAATACAAGTCATATTTCACAAGGGATGAGAGAGAGGTGACAGACCAAGAGATGGCAGAGGATTTGGTGTCAAAGCTAAAAGCAACTGCGCCTATATCAGATTTGAACCCAATGCTATAAGGGAACCATAATATTAATGAGGTAGCATTAGTTGCCGTGAGGAGGACACAGCCATCTGACAGCAAAATCTAAGTAAGAAAGCTTCACATGTTGACCATTATCTTTTCTTGCAAAATGTCCGATGTAATCAGTAACAGTGGCATCACAAGTTTTATTAACCAGTGGGAAAATTTCCTCACCGTCACATCCCTAGTGTAAAACTACTTAAAACATACCAGTAATTCAAAATGGAGAACTACTGATTGTTTTTACGTCAAGAAAAATGCTGCGGCACACGTTATACCTGTCCCTGACCCTGAAAGACCCAGCCTTGACATCAGTGGTGTCAACATTAAAGGTATAATATGAAGGAATAAACTAAAAACAATCTATAGCCTGATACAAAAATAATCCCTCGCAATTATCACTCGCCACTCACTACAAGTGTGTGGCGGTGTCTGTTTCTGCAGAGACTCAGCCCTTTGCTTGTATTTTCTCTTTGATTATTATTTTGCTTTACTCTGGACGCTGCTGAGCATCTGCAAGCAGCCTTGGGCCCCATGTGGGGGTGTAACCCCCAGCCAATAACAGCATGCATGATGTGCAGCCTGTTCATGTGGTGTTAAGAAGATGAAGAAGAAATTTTCAATGTGTATGGGAACTGACAAAAAAAAAAAACTGCCTGTTCAGAACAGGCTGAATGCTTGGCCTGTGGTGCTGCTGCTGCTTTTTCCAGAACCGTACATACAAACCCAGAAAAACCAGTAAAATACACTGGTTCACTAAGATAGTATGGCACCACAATTAAAAAACATTAAGAATAACAAGACAATCAGGACTACGTGTTGATAAATTCCTTGTAGACAGATGAGAAACCATTTTGATTTTGTATTTTTTCTCTATAGATCTATTGCTTCTTTTATTTTATTATTGTGTACCTCTGGCACGAGTAGTTTTGTATGTATATATTATTATGGTGTTTATATTTTGTTAAATAAAATTAAAACAGAAAAGGTTACTTACCACCAGGAGTCTGGATACCACTCCTTTATCCATTTTATCCATCCATCCATCGTCAACCGCTTATCCCTTTAGGGGTCGTGGGGGGGGCGAACCCAGCTGGCATTGGGAGAAGGCAGGGTACACCCTGGACAGGTCGCCAGTCCATCGCAGGGCACTATCCACTTTATCCTAACACCATTTCTCTGACAATATGAGGAAAGTCTTTCCTCTCTCGTCGCCAGAGGTGCAGCTGGGCTTTGCCTCGTCACCCAATGCGCCCTTTACTTTGGTCTTATCGTCCTTTGTCGGACTATTATGCTCCAGCGTCCTAGTTGAAGGTTAGCACTTTAGTTCAACGCCCATCGGCGGTAGCTTGGCTGTAGCGTGGCTGTTGGTACCAAAGCTACTGAAGACAAAAGTCCACAGACGCTAGTTTGGCGGTAGTGTGGCTGTTAGCATCCAAACTACTTAAATCCAAAGTCCACAGACGCTTAATTGGCGGCAGCGTGACTGTTAGCTAAACCGAAATAACAGCGAATGCAACTCACTGTGTTTCGCCGCTTTAATACTGTTATCAAAGCGCGTTAACAGCAAAAATACACAATGGATTTATGGAGATTATCTCCGTTCTCCGAAAGCACTAACGAAGCGCTTTCACACATCCTCGCATCACTTAATCCCACCCATGTGTTGATATCGTTGATTTCCGGTCCCCCAGCCAATCAGGAACAAGTGATCTTGACCTTACCTCATGACAGCAAAGATAGGATGGGAAAACAAGGGTGCTGTGTCTCTGATGAAATTAAGCAGGCCAGGTTTTGGTTTTAACACCTCACCACGTGTACACCTATGACACATGATTGGACTGCAGGAGATTGTTCATACGGGCATACACACGCCAACATGTGAATAAAAGGAGTACTGCTGGCACTTATTTTTTTCCACTTCAAGCACTGTGCGAAAGACAAATGATCATATAAAGAGAAGCTGACAAAGGCAAAGGAGTGATAGGCTACATTACAAAATTGAAGCTTGTTAGTGATATTAATTAATAGGAATTAGGAGGACCTTGACAGCTTGCCACATTATACTCAAAAAATTAAGACGAATATCAATTTACAAACAGGTGGGTACAGGACAGATCTGCTAGCCAACTGCCAACAATACTATCATCTGAACAAAGATAGGCTAGATGATGTAATATTAACTGAATGCTAACAAAATGTTGGCCAAGAATGGGATCGAACTGCCAGTTTTGTGGTTAAAGGACGTGGTGTAGCTAAAGACACATTTAAAAACAATAATTCTGTGGAATTGTTCTTCAGGGAATTAAAAGTAGCCCCTAGGAAGAGCATCAGTCACTGATCCCAACATGTGTACCTTTTGAGGTGAATCATCTCCTCAGTATGAACACTCTAATAGCCCTTACTTAAATCATGAGGTCCTAAAAGCTGTAAAACGTACTAATAGCCGAATCCAGTTATTTTCTTCCTCTGTTAATGTTAATGGAGACCCAGACCATGATGACAACACAAGCTGTTACGTTGGGACCCTGAGTCATGTGACCAAGCGGACGCTGCTGCACATATCGGACATTAGCACTAGAGCCCAGTAAGACCCAGAGGACCCAGAAGATCTGGGTACTTTTCCAAAACCAGAAGTCTACCCATTGACTTCATGCACCACTGAGCAACTTTCACTGGAATGAACGTGGCCCCGCCTCCAATGCTGTATCCGGTTTTCTTTGTACATCCATGGTACGGATGCACTGATTTCTGATCGGAAATCCGGCCGATACTGAATCAAATATCTGGATTGTCTATCCATGACAATAAGACCAATCTATTAAATTCAATTTTAAGTTTGTATACTATATACATTATATACTGAAATTGTAATTCCTGTTCATGTTTTAAGCAGTTTGTTGCTGCATTAAAATGTTTTACACCTGAATTGTAAGTCCTGTTAATTTTTGTTTTGCAAGTTGATTGTATGATTGATATTTGAATATTTCTGTCTTTATTTGTTGTTTTGTTATACAAAATTAGTAAAGTGATGTTTAAGTCAAGCCTGATGTTGCCTCACACACAAAATAATGATCCCAGTCACTTACACACAGTGAGGCAAACAGCTTATTAAGTAAACACTGGTATTGGATCGGTATTCGTTATTGACCGTTACTCAAAGCTCAGGTATCACTATCGGGACTGAAAAAGTCAGATCGGCACATCCCTAATCAAAAGAATATTTTCATTTCTTCGATACTGCACAACTGGCAGTAATAGAAATGGATGGGTGGGGGAGAATGAGCATGATATGAGTTAAGGGTGCCTGTTTAGATATAAACACACCACAGCTACATAGCTGATAACGCGTTAGCCAACTGGAAAGTCCTGGAAATATGTGTTGGAAACGTTTCTCTGAACTGAGAAAGAGAAACTTAGAGCAGTCTTGTCTAAATTACTGTCAAGTGCTGGAGGCAGTAAATTGTTTATTTCATGTGCTGCCTGCTGGAGAAGAAAACTTGTATTTTATTTCCCTTTAATTTAATTTTTTATGTGTTGGAGAGAGAGGCCAGAGTGTGATGGATCCCGCAGTGCAGGAGGAGGAGAGGAGATGGAGGGAGGGAGGGAGGGAGGAAAAGGGCAGAGTGTTAGGTCAGGCTGATAGAGATGTCAGCACTGCTTCAGTAATCTTGTGACGCCTGAGAGCGGCGGTAAAAAAAAAAAAAAAAACAGGGAGGGGAGCAAGACGGCTGAATGACCGGCGGCTTGGTGACAGCAGAAGCAGAGACCACCCCAACAACAGCATCAGGGGATGTTGGGAGGGAAGGCTGGGATGGGGGTGGAGGGTGCGGGGGCGTGTGGAGTGAAGCCGGAGGGGGAAGCTGATCTTCAGTTACACATTATGGCTGATAGTTAACCCACACTCCTTGCAGCAGTGTGTTAGAAAGAGAGAGTGTGGTGAGCCAGTTATCAACGCAGTGGAGGATTTAAGCCTTGTCTACCTCATTTAACATCTCCACAGGCTGGAGTTATTTGTTGTGGTGCCGAATGTAATGTACCTAATGAAAAACACTAGTACACACACCAGTAGGGATGCCACAGGAGATTCTTCAAAATAAGTGAAAGCATTTCTTGTACACAGCCTTTTTGACTTTTGATTTGTTTGCCATCTATATCTGGAATTGAATATATTTTATTTGGTAGGTTTTTATACAGCACACATGCTTATACACACTGTCACAGCAGTAGACAGCATATATTTGCATCACTGGGCAAAAATTCCTTAATAACCTTTCAGTATATTGTAATTCAAGTGTTCACAAACTCTGATCAAACAGGCAAATTAGGCAGTGCCGATCAAATATGAATCGATATACTGTTATTGTAATGACTATTTCTTACATAGCATAAAATATTTTCAGAAACAACTTGTAGTTACTGTTTAGCTGTAAAATCAGAAAATTTGCTCAAGCAGGTAGGTGGTGCTTGGTATTTAATCAACATGGCCACCGGGTCACAAAGTTTCTCATTTTACATCTAAACAGTAACTACAAGATGTTTCTAAAAACATTTGAGGAGAGAAAGAGTCATTACAGTAATAGAATATTGATTAATATTTGATCAGCACTGCCTAGTTTGGCCGTTTGATTGGAGTTCATGAGTGATTGACAGATGCTCAGAGACAGCAGGCTCCAGCTCAGCTCTGAATGGCTGTTTTTCTCTGGTCTGTGAGATCTTGCAGATGCCATTAGGAGCACCGGAGGATACAGAGACACATGATTTTTTTCAGATTACTTGTCTCATGCATCACTTTCTGGATATAGTGACCATTTTATAAAAAAAAATAAAATCATATTTGCTCCATTTTTACCCACTGCAGCTTCAATGCTCTCCTTATACCCTCATGCATAGTCACTATGTTGCCCATGCCATGTGCATTCATCAACATTAAATCTACCAACAGAGACAATGTCATGTTGTGTATCAGGCTGTAAAAGTAGAGCTTTTTGAGTCTGTCTCTCTGTTTAATGGGTGACCCAGTAATGAAATGTGATTCAGGCGTGAGATGGATATCTGCAGTGAAATATCTGTCCCTACTCACTGGCTGCAGCCCAGACGTCGCCTTCTGCTCACTCCTGCTGTAAAGTGTGATTTGTGGTGTTTGGCCTTTTGTCTGGGACAATTATGTTCACCATTATCAAGCTTTCTTCTGTTATTGTTCACAGTAATCTGAGCTGATGGTGGAGATGGTGCTGATTTAGTGGTGATACAGCAGGTTATATGGAGGGCATTTAATGACACAAAGAAGGAAAAAGTTGGACACTCTTGACTCTTGTCTTTCTCTCAGTTTATTCCCAACAATTTCAAGAGCATGTGGAGTGCAGGTGTGAAGAAAGATAGATAGTTCCACTCTCGTTGCCACAGTACAAAAAAATTATTTAATAATTTGCCAATGTTTCGACATGACAGGCTTCTTCAGGTTAGTGTGAGTCAAAACATTTCCACATACAGTAAATAGGGGATAGGACACTGGTGTACTTTATCACAAGGAAGAGTGTCCTGAATTATATTGACAGAGTAGAGTAAGTAGCTACCTAATTTATATGTAATTTAAAAGCCACATTAGAAAAGCAGTTTGATCAAAAGCTTAGTTTTTTGCAGTGTATCCAAGAACATCTCCATGTAAATACTGAAAACTTAAATCAATGCAGTGCCATCCACCAACATGCTGCACTGGCAAACACATGCAAGTCCTTTTCATACTAGATAACGTAACTTGAAGGGGTGATTTTCTATTTATTTAGATGTTGTAGAGGTGGAGGATAAAATAAAAAGTAACAACCGCTAAAGGTGACATAGGGGACCTAAATTCAGCATTTGTGCAGCTTTGTGGCATGATTAACACCTCATACCTGGGCAGCATTCCCTCCATCCTCTTTGTCTGAGCTGCAGAAAGGCCTGTAGGATGCCCATCAGTGATACGGCTCAGATAATGACTTATTGATAGGACAGGATGCTGGGAGCCCCGTGCATATTAGCATGGTGCCAGTTGGTCGCAATATCACTGCTTCACCTCCCAGAGCAGCGCTAAAACTATTACCTGTGCAGGGCCTGTACACAGAGGTCGTTTTGCTCTCTGTTTATATATTTGTTTATATATTTTAGTCTTTCCATGCAGTGCTTTGGTCAGTTTGAACAAGCAACAATCTAATATGTAATTTTTGTTTCTCAGAGACATCAATTACTAAAAATTCAAGGCAATGTGCATTTTATTTGCCACCAAAATTAAAAATGTATGTAATTAGAGAAAGATGGATTGTACATTTAAAAAAGTAATGCAGATATTCAACTTAAAGCTCATATTATATTGGTACTGTTTGTGTGAAATTTTGACCAGGGTTAACCAGTGTGTAACCAGCAGACATTCAGAAACCAGCTCATTTCAAGTCACATGTCAAGATGTTATTATTTGTCAGTGTGACAGACTGATTTACTCTAACTGACAGTGAATTATCATATATATATATATATATATATATATATATATATATATATATATATATATATATATATATATATATATATATGGCATGGCTTCCAGGTACATTTCTGCTTGAATCTTTTCCCTCCTTCACAATGATAAAACCAACAAAAGCATGGACTCCCAGCATCTGACCACTAGAGATTTCCCACATGTTACCCAGTTGACATCTTGTACCCTGAGATGAAAAACATTTCTAACAGGGCCAGAGAAATAATTCTGGCGTATCAAGGGATCTTGGGAGAGGGGAGGGAGGGGGCATGGTTGCGAGATTCCCAGCATGTCCACAGATGACAGTCCTTCGCCCAGGGCTGGCCAGCACAGCGACATTGTGCGCCTGTCATAGCTGCCCTTCAACAGCAGATGAAGCTGTCAGCAGGACGATGACTTTATTCTGACAGCCGCTCCGCCCTCTCTCTTCAGAGCGCTGCAAATAAATATGTTGGGTTTCAAAGCTGCCAAGGCAGACGTTGGACAGTAGGTCAGGGGGCCAAACGCAGAGCAAAAGCATTCCCTTCCCCTCATAACCTGTTCTCAATGAGCCTGGTCACCTCGCCAGGGCACCCATTCAGCATTAGCCATCTAAAGGGCCCCAGGGCCCCAGATCTCACACACTGCCTGCCGGGGGAGTTGTGTGAGCCTCTCTCGCCCTCTGACAGCCATCACTCTCTCTCTCTTCTCTGTGCATCTCTGTTTGCCACAACCGAGAGCCAAAAATATCCTCAGCAGAGAGAAACAGCGATCACACCGGCAGTTCAAACCATTTATGACAGAATGTGATTCAGTGTGATGAGGATCGACCGGTCAGGTTGCAGCGATTGCAGGTGAATGGAACTTATACAGCACATAAAATTGCTGTGTGTGGTATGTTGATCAAAGAAAATTAATTGTCAATTTTAGGTAAATTTTGAATAAAACTGCTATTTGTTTATCCCTAAAATCCATCAGTTATACCGACAAACTTTATTTTACACCTGTCAAATAGTGTCTGGTACACACTAAGTGCATCACCATTTCCCATTTTCAGTTTGTGTTTGGCTAGAGTAATACAAATAATTGGGAAAAAAAATCACTGAGGCAGTCACTGACATCTAGAAGACAGTTAAGACACTAGATGTATTATCTGTCAATAATTACCTTCCAAGCCGTGGAAGGAGGTTATGTTTTCACTGCAGATAGTTTGTTTGTTTTTCTGTCTGTTAGAAGGATTACTTCATTGAATGACATTTTTTGGAGGGGTGGGGTGTGGCACACTGAATAATCCATTAAATTTTGGTGACAATCCAGGTCAGGATTTTTTTGAATGATTCCAATCAGTCATAACATGAAGACCACTGGGTAGAACACATGCACAGCGTAATTGATGATGCATTGATGACGTTAAGAGAATGCTCTAGAATCGCCATATTTTCACATCAAACTGTGAAATCAGAGTTGAGTTTGAATAAAGCACACTTGATGATTGTTGGAGAGAGTAACAACAATGGTTTAAATGACTTTTATTTTGTTTCTGTCCAGTTTGAATGAAGCTTTTTACGATGCTCCGCCACGTACAGCTAATCTCAACGTAAAAAAAATACACATGGATGATGGTGCAAGCTTAATGGAGAGGGGGGGCAATTGCACTCGGGTAACTTGGCAGAGGTTTGTGCTCTCTGAGTGCCATTCTAGTTACATAGTCTGTGTTAATGCATTATTCCATATTACACTGTAGTGTAATGTGTGGTTCTGAATACCACACAAGTACCACAAAAGGAAAATACACAGTTCCCGATGAGTTGTAGACTGATGGAAGGAAAAACACATCCTGACAGAGGAAATATTTATGAGGTTTTCTGGCAACACGCTTCAGTCATTCAATACACATTCTGCTTAATACTGGGTCAACCATGCCATATTGCGTATTTTAAGCCTGTTGTTTCCTCTGAAATGCATTCCTGCACACGTGGCCACCAAGAGAAGCCTCTGTGAAAAGAACAGGCTGAAGGTCTAGTACACAGAATACCGATGAACTATATATTTATTAATTAATTTATATTTATATTTATTTATATAATTTTTTTTTCTGTCGTCAATATTTTTTCTCCCAAGATTAATTTTGGTGTGTGTTAAGGAGAATGTATTGGACTAGACAACAGAATGAGAAGCTGTGAGCAGCAGGTTCTGTTTATGCAAAGCAGTTTATTTCAGAGACAGATTTCTTAGCATTTGTGTATTTGCTTCAGTCCCTGTATGGGTGTGTGCATGTGTGATGTGGTTTATGCAATAAATCATCAATAGATATTGTGCAATAATCGGGAAAAGCAAGGATAAAAGAAGTAAACTTAACTTACAGAATGCACACATCATGTTGGAAGCCAAAAAGAGTGAACAAAAAGAGGAAGGCAGCATGTATACAGCAGGGCCTCAGATTGAGTGGCTGTGATTGTACCTGAGGGGGAAGGATCCTTTTAGACAGGAGCATTTGATTTTTATCCTTTCTGCCTCAGATGTGCTCCTGTGATCCTTCCCAGGGACTTTAAACAGGGCACTTTTACCTTTACTTCCTTTATTTGAGAATTGTGTCAAAAGAAAGTACAACCACTGTGACCCGTTACATCTCACACCACATCCTCAGCTATTGCTATGTAAGCAAAAGCCAGACTGAAAGGGTTAATTGAACGTTTATATAAGCAGCATTTTATTTCAACTTTAATTTTGTGCAATCTTACAGATGTTAAAGAGAACAAACAATTCTGGCTGTGGGAGAAAAACAAATCCTGGAACCCACCAATGTAAGCACAGCACATTTCACTTACTCTGTTATTATATAACAGATTACAGCCGTCCATTACATAACACATCTAAATGGAGAGACTCCCTTTGCACGCAACCAAATGCAAAACTGATGGTAGGTTTTTGGATTAAGATTCATTTCCTCCATTTGTTTCACATCAAGGACTTTGGACATTTTGACAATATTATGAATAAATTGTATTTAAATGAAACACTAAGTATACTGTTACTTAGAGATGGAAAGTTACATGTCCACACAGAAACTCAAAATCCAGATGTGCTTTAAACGCAAAGACAGACAAAAATCCTGACCTCTATTGGCTTTTCCTCTTTATAAAATGTAAAATTAAAGCTTTTCACATGTAATTTGCTTCATGTAAAATACCTGCTGTTAATGCTGTTATTAAAGTTACCCCCACAACACTATAAATAAGGCATAACTGACGTGTTGTCTGATCCAATAGATGGGCTACCGTAGCTCAAATTGGTGATAGAATGGTGTCAAAGCACACAGTGCATCAGTTTGTTGTGTATAGGGCTGCATAGCTGCTGACCAGTCAGGGTGGCAATACTGTCCTAATGTTATGGCTGATCCGTAAGCCAATGTAGTGTATGTAAACTAATGTAGTGCAATTATAATTCAGCTCAAAAGACGCACTCTTTATGGGCTGGACACCAAATGGCTCAAATAAACAACTTAGTCAACCAATCAATCAATCAATCAATATGCTGAGTTATAGGAGTTTGACAATTAATTGTTGTCCCTGCTGTTTTCTGAATAAAAAAACACAGACCACCTTGTTCTGAGTCCAATGAAAAGTTTCAGACACAGTTTAATAATGACAGAAACAGGAGCTCTGATTAAACCAAATGAGGGCTCCATAGTCTCTGTGATGATGGATCCTAACCTCTGTGAGAAACTCATGCTCTATGAGAACATAAACATATATACTGTACATATAGTCGCCACATTGACTCCTGGATCATACGTCAACATGGGCGCCATATTGGACCAGGCAAGACTGGCCTCTAAACAAATACAAGTGAGCAGGGTAGCTGTTGTTTTTGATGAAAAGTAAATACAGTATTAATCTTAACCAAGGAAAATAAACCAAAGCCCTACTTGACAAACTTGAGTTTTAACAATTCTTTATGATAAATGAATTATTTTCTATCACATAAGTAATTCAGTTCATGTAAGCCTAGGGTACACACTCATCTCCTGAGTGTCTAGCAGCGATTATCACTTAACTAACCAGATTCTAAGTAACTGGAGACATGTATATCATAAACTCTTTAAAATAATAACGGCTTGTTGAAATCAGTTTGAAAAATATAGATGTTATCGTACTTTTTATCCAGAAAAAAGGCAGCTCCCCCATTCACTTGTATAAGGTTACAGGACAGTCTTGCCAGGTCCAATATGGTGCCCATGTTGCTGTATCTCGCAGACATCCAATGCAGCATCTATGTACAGTATATCTGTCTATATATGAGAATGAATAGCTACAAATGGCTTCCTATGAAAGGAGGAATGAGTCATGATATCTGTGACTATGCGGGCTGCTTGTAAGGAAAATAAAGCCGAAGGACGATCTGAAACATTGATTCAAACTCAGAACAGATCTGTTGAAGTACTTCATGATAAAAATTCAGGTGTTATGTCTTTTGTTTTGTTTTTTATAAAGCGAGGAACGACTTGAGGACTTTCAAGGATTCTCTGATCCTGTCACCCAGTTTCCTAGATCAGCGAGATTACAAACAACCAGTAGTCAGGGGATCAGGAGGTTAAAGGTCACTGCACACAGACAATATTCCTGTGACCCATGAATGATCATTGATGATTAAGAAGTGCTGAGGAGGAAGTCAACGTCTATCCGTTTTTGTCAGGAACAAAGCTACATGACAGGCAACAGCAAACACAGGAGACAAGTGTAGACTAGAAATCCTCAGTGGTATCACGTGTCTCTTTGAGCAATGTTACCTTATATCATTATCACTGCCCACAAATGTTTCCATGCATCTGTGTCCCTGTCAATGTTTATTTGATTTGATAATTGATGATTTCATGTTCAATATTTTTTTTCTAAGTCTTCATAAGACAAAAACAAAAGCACCTATTTTGTTTGAGCAATAAGCAATTCAAAATGCAATATGGTGCAATGTTTTAGAGAGTTGTCAGTTTAATATTATGGTCCTTGTGGAGGACGTTTATGGTGCTGTAAGATGTGGTCTACCCTCAGCAATACAGGGCTGAACAATGAACACTATAAGTTTCTGCATAAACTGAACATTAAAACCTGTAAATTGAATTTCCCCTAGTGGGACTAATAAAGGTTGATCCTCTTCTTCTTCTTCTTCTTCTTCTTCTTCTTCTTCTTCTTCATGAAAATAACATTTAGAATGTATTGCAGGACGTTGTCTTAGACTGCATTAGTTTTAGCTAGTGGCTCAGAGGGTCGGTGATTCAATCACATGTCTAATGTGTCCTTGAGCAAAACACCCGGATTGCTCCCACAGGTTTGGCCATCAGTGTGTGAATGAGTATTTAGATTAGATCCTAATGGGCAAAGTTGGCACCTTGCATCAGCCAGTGTAACATCAGTGTATGACTGTGTGTGTGAATGGGTGAATGCTGGCATGTAGTGTAAAGCTCTTTGATTGGTCAGAAGACTAGAAAAGTACTACATGAATGCAAGTCCATTTACCATTTACTTGATAAACTGGTCATGGATTGTATTATATCTACTGTAATATAGATACTTTCTCCTACTGTAATACAGATAATTTCTCCTACTAAATCCCCAAATCAGCTCACCCCAATCTTCATCCTGTAAAGTTTTTAATGTAAAATCTTCATTTAAAAAGCAACTAGTCACTGTAGCTGTCAGATAAATGTAGCTGAGATGCACTGGAGTAGTATGTGAAATAACAAAAATGAACATACTGTACTCAAGTTAAATACAGTAGCCTAAAAATGTGCAGTACAGTGCCTGCATGCCGTTAGTTAATTCCCACCACTGGAAGTGTGTCAACACTGATATCCCAGATATTTCTTTTCTAAGTTAAAGTAGTTTCATTTTAAATAAGTTGTCTGTAAAGACAGTGGCTGACATGAAACAACCCTGATTGCTTTAAACGACAATGTGATTGTATCTTGTACATTCTGAACGACTGACATTTCATTTGATTCTCTGACATTTTCTACATCACATACGTGGCCTATTTCTGTCTCGTCTGACTTTGCCATAATGTCTGATTTAAGTATTGGCATTATTTTCCTCATCACAGTATGATTTTTCCTTTTGCCCCAGTTGCCTTTTCACTAAAAAGAAAGATTTGCATCTTAATGGATCTTAGCAACAGCGGAGGCCCTCTCAGCACTGTGCTGCTCTGAGTCACATGCACCACTGCAACAGTATACATATTTAAAAAACAAACAAACACTACTATTTCACATTTGCCCAAAAATCTATTGTCTATCTAATCTATCTGTGTAAAAACAGATCACTGATAGCAATGTATTAGTGGGGGATTAACATGACTTTCGCCCTGTTTTCTGTGCACAATAAAGCTTTAATCTAGGCTCTGACTGGGAGGCGGGGCTGCCGGGGCCCAGCAAATGAGGTGCCTCGGTGTCTGTAGCATATCACCGCCTATGGGTGTCTCCTGTGGTGGTGGTGGCTGTGTTGCAGCCCGGCCTGGCAGCAGACGCAGTGACAGACGCGCCCCTGGGATTCCACCTGTCAGCTGCAAACGCACTAATCGACAGGCCTCATATAAGCTGAACTCTCTGCCACCTCTCTGTCAAATCTTCATCTTCTCATTCGTCTGACAGACTCCCTCTGCCCACCCCCCACCCTCTCCTTATCCATCCCAAGTTCCACCCATCCACCAGCCTGCATAACATCGAGCCTCCATGCTGGCTGTACCCAACCAGATTCTTTCTCTTGAGTAAACTAATAAAATAAAATAGTTTTTGCTTTCAGGAGTAATACAAAATCTTCTGTGTAGCTTCCTACCACTCTTAAACAAACCCCACCTACCCCCCTCAACCTCCCTGCCTTTCAGCTTTAATGTGACAGAGGTGGGCTTTAATGTTCAGTAGTAATTGGGTAGGAGAGGGAGAGACTGTTAGGGAGGAGGAGGAGGAGGAGGTAGGGTCATGGTCAGGTTTCTCGTGGAGGTTATTCTGCATCTGTCTCTTAGCAACGACAGACCGTTCTTTGTACAGTCCTTGAGTTGATTGGTGCGGAGGGTTTTTTTCTCTTCCTTGGTTGCTGAAATGTTTTGCAAGGGGGCTCCTCGGCAAGACAGCCTTCCTCCCACATTCACTGCTTTTAAGAAATTGTTTTCACGAGCATCAGATGGGCTCGCTGAGGCGTGGCACTCCCTGAGTGCAAATGTGCATTATTTGCGTGAGGAAAAAATGACAATCAAAATAAAATATTGACCATTTGAGATTGATGTTCCTTTAAAGCTGATTGCTCTATGATTAAGTTTAGATAAATGACATTAAATCAAGTGATTGTGTTGGAGTTTAGTGGCACCATGCTGTAGCGCATCATCCCTACTATCATATCCCCCTTCTCTTGAGCCTGTGTCAGGAAAAGGGCACAGCCAGGGGTCAAAGGTCACTGGAGGGAGCCAGGGGAACCTCTTGAGTCACACTGTCAGCTTGAAGACATCAGAGTGGGGAGCCAGAGTGGCATGATGTCAGTCTTACACATGGAACAGGATTAAAGGGGCAATTTGGGGACAAGGAGGAGAAATAAAGGGAAAAAAGAGCTGGATCTCTGCTCCCAGCAGCTTGGATTTGTGTTTGGATAGATAGATAGATAGATAGATAGATAGATAGATAGATAGATAGATAGATAGATAGATAGATAGATAATTCACAGACTAGAGTCTAATGTAATGTATTTCCAACAATTAAATTGGAATTACAATTACAATTAAATTACAATTAAATAACAAAAATGTATTTAGTAATTGTCAAGAGGAGCTACTGATCACATGTAAAGGATTAAAGAAGATTTTCCTGTGATCTGAAGAGGTTTCCATGTTAAATGTGTCCCACAGATATTTCTTTGGAACAGGCTCTACGCACAAAATGTGAAATTGCTTCTCAGATGTTTTAGCCTGCAGGTCCGTTTAGTGCCAACTTCAGACAGATGGAGCTTCATTTCAGCCATGAAAGTGATTTTTATTCTCCTGAACGTAGAAAATCTCACAATAACGCCACATTCAAATCAAGGATGGCGACTCCTGCGGCATCAGAGCAGCTACATACATATATATGATCTGCGTACTACTATATCCAAGGCTGTTTTGAGTCTTCATACGGCGTTTGGTGGTAAAAACTGCGGATTCTGGTGTTTTAGCTTGTAATCTAAAAAAGAAATAAAAAAGAAATCTGATCAAAAAGGTGTTGAGTTGAGCAGCTATACAGAAAAGACCTGTTGTATGCAACTATTTGTTGAACAGGACAAAACTTTATAAGCTTTATATTCACCACAATAAAAGCGCAAAAATAACAAATCGATAAGTAGCCTAAGACAGTAAGTAGGATAAGTCTGTCGGCAAATAAATAAATGGGAATCGTATACAATAAAAACGTCTAGGACATATTAAAAATGTTTGTAATTAAAATAATCTATGGTAATAAAATACCATGAAGTAAGACAGCTTTTTTCAGCCCAAACGCTCACACCCTGTTGACTCTAATATTTATTACCATTATCTATTAGATTGTTGTTTCCCACCTTGAAACTAAAGCTCCTTTTTATAATCAGTGATTCCCAACATTGCGATTTGTTGCTGACAGTGAAAACGTATGTGTTTGTATGCAATTTGAACGTATTTCATTATGGAAAAAAGATAATGTTTTTTCTTTTCATTCGTACTTGTTTTTCACAACAGAAACTCGAGACAAAAAAAATAATGAAAAAGAAAAATCAAGAAATAAATAAAATATAAGGAATGAAAAATGTTGGCTTTTTGGATGAGCTGAAATTGCAGCAGAGCTGGTGAAGCGTTGCTGAAATCCACTGAAATTTATCACATAAATGTTGGTCTGGGCCTGAACATTGAGTCAGTAGAGTAAAACTGTTATCAACATATTCTCTTAACATTTTATATAAAATGTATGTAATATTTAGCCTATATGTTATATATAATATTTATATTATAGCCGATTTAAAGAATGACATATTCGGCAACAACTCCTGCCACAATGATTCAACAGTTTATTTAGCTTTTCTAAAATAATTGCCAGTGTTTATTTATTATAGGTTTCCTATCAGACTTATTAATGTAACAGACGTGAATCCCACAAGGAGCAAATTCACCCTGAAACCAGGGAAACAGTGAAAAGAAACAGAAACACAAGAGAGAAAACATGATTTTCATCATCTATTGACTGTTTTTCAGAGAAAATTTGAACTGCAACAACAAACGATAATCAGGGTGATTTTTTCAGTCGTTTTGCGACTGTAAAGCTGCATCGTCGCTGAACAAAATGCAAAAAAAATATTTATTAATTTTTCTTTTTGGACAGACTGAAAACTGAGTCGTTTTCTGTTTCCCGTTTCACTTCGATCCAGAAATGATCTCAACCCTTTTTTTCTTTGAAAATCTCCTTGATTTATACAATCATAACTTTATTTTGATCTCATTGAAGTTATTTCTAAACATTTTAAATATAATTTAGAGTGATAATTGTTGGTTTATTAACGCAGAAACGGCTGCAAAAGCTGCAGTCGGCATTTATTTCACATCATAAATAAACTAGAGGAGTGCAGCCACGGTGACTAAACAATATTCATTTATTATCATTCAGTTGTAGTTGCTGTAACTCTGCTGTAAAAGCTTAAACTTCAAAGCGTTGAGATAGTTGGTTCCCATCAACGGAAGAGCTGGGAAACAACATAAATACTCAGGACAATAACTATATTTATTTGATATAATATCTTCTTCAAACCTAACTCATTATTTTTTCTAATTATTATAATTATTTTTAACACCATTTTACAATTTTCTGTAATTTCCAGAAGCATCTGCATCACAACACAATGTTTAAATTATTTTATAAATATTAGTGTGACGTTAAAGAAAGCAATTCCATCCACCTCACAAAATAATATTTGGTGGGACATTATAAGATAAATATTATCTGATAATTTGCTATTAGGTGTATTATGGTGCTTGAACGTGATGTGTGGGTTTGAGCCTCTAGGTTGAATAGTTAAGAGCGATCTGATTGGTTACTCATTTTCAATCCTGAACGCTGATTGGCTCAGTCCAAACTGCTGCGTAAAACAGCAGAGACGCGGCGCCCTCGGATTTCTGACTTGGACCAATCGTAGAAATCTGCTAAACACGGAAGCAAATAAAAATCCACTTGAGCAACATCGCTGCTATTTCTCCTGCTTCGAGGAGCGGCTGTCCTCCTCCATTGGACCCTACAGACTCCTTGGCATTTTCTCCTCTTTGGACCTGTACGTGTGTGGGAAAATGCTCCATTGTTTTACGTTGGCCCTTTGGCCCAGAACACCCAGGGGCCACCGAGCACCCAGCTTCATCCTCCTCAGGGTAAACTGTTGTGACAGAGCACTCAGGGGCCCCTCATTAGCTCTCTGTCCACTAAGAAGCAAAGAAGCTGCTTTAATCCTCTCTGTCCTCCTCAATCTGCCAACACAGAAATGCTTGTAATTCCATCTTCATTCTGCTCTGGACTTATGGAGAGTTTAACCACTTTTATGAATTAATACAATGCTTAATAACTATAAAGCATGTTTGTCTAGAGGTGTTAAGTTAGTGTCAAGCAGTGGTTAAACTGAACTAAATTTCTAGGGCATATAACTGGAGGTTATACCATATAGTTTCCTACTGTATCAGTGTGCATTTCTGATTACTCCATATAAGAACACGTTTTTGTGTTTTTAAGGATTTTTCACTCTTCTTCATACATTTAAATAGTGATTAATATGCAAAGAATCAATTTGGTCCAATAATTGTTCTGCTTTAAAATGAAAATAACTGTGTTTTATAAACATTTTAAATGTTTCAGCTGGATGGTTTCAGCATCAAGCCCAGTGGAGAAATGTTTTATATAATTTCCTGCAGCAGGTCTTCAGATAAGGCCAAGTCATACACATAGGGCCCGTCATCTTATAGTCAGATTATTGACAATAAAACCGTCAGAAACAGACTCTGGAGCAGCAGACAGCTCAGCTCAGCTCGGCTTTCATTTTCTTACTCCATTTTTACAACACAAACTCTTGTGTGCTTGCTTGTTTTTTTCCTCTTCAGGGAGCTGGGTCAGTACGGGGTCATAAACCACATAGAATTGAAATGGCAAAATAAACCAAATACACTTTATTTATAAATCTTGAGTTATAATTTAATACAGTACCAATATGTTAACCAATATGCTTTCACAGTACATCAGAGTGGTTGTCAAAAAGAAGTAAACACAAATACACATTCACGCACACACGCACAGATGCTTTCACACACACACACACACACACACACACACACACACACACACACACACTTTCAGTTCAGCAATACCCTGCAGTGGTCTATTGTGCCATTAAGCGGCCTGGGCTCATATATGCATCAATTATAATGAAATAGATTTGTTACTTGAGCTGGGAAGTTGTGTACAGTTCATTTCTCCCATTAAGAGACTGTAGTTACAGTATACATTGCCCCAGTGCTCTTAAAATCTTGCTCAGACAGTCAGTGTGAAACATAAATGAATCAGACGTGTTCAGTAATGCATTAATCGTTAATCCAGTAAAGTAATGTCATTGCTTTTCCCTGTAACAAGTTACCAGTTGAAAGAATAAGACTTTAACCCCCTTTAACCCCTCAAAAAATATGAAAATATTGGATTAACATACAGCTATCTAACAATCAGCTTCCTTCCCTTTTATTAGCCTTGTCATCATCTCTCAATTTACATGAGAAATAACAGCGATGTTGAATTTCTCCGAGTGGTAAAATTCACTTATTTGCTGAGAAATAAACATGATGCTCTTGAGCATCTGAATATTGTTTTTGAAGGCAAAAGGAGTATAAATTCAGCATAGTGGAAATAATTATATCTGTCAGGAATTTATCTAAAAATGTTTTAGGAAATGCTAATATAAGAAAGTAATGATATTACCTATGAAATGAGAAATGCATTACTTGGCGCAGCCTAACACTGATCATGAGAAGTGCGTTTTCCAAGTAGTTTTTTGCTCAATTTCTTTTCATTCTTTGTATGTTGATAATGCCAATACAAGAAGACTCTAAAGTAACTAAAACAGAGCATTAATCTCGCCAGTCACTCTGTACACAACTGAGCAAATAAAGTCAGATGATTTGGGGTTTCAAACACCTGTATAAATCTTTCTGAAATGTTCCTTTAATCCAAAGTGCCATGTCTGGAAGGTATGACAAAAAAAAGAAAATAAAAATAGTAAAAACAATGAATTGACACGACAATCCCTGCAGCTTTCTTACTGGCCAGGGCAAAAATACGTAAAACATTTTTTAAAAAAAGGAGCCAAAACATAATTTACAAGCACGATAAATATACACACAGGGTCCAATAAATACTGTTTGTTATCCCAAAAACCATAGACTAGAGTGGTCACCACACTGCAAAACATGTCCATCACAACCAGTCATCTCATGAAATATTATTTCTCTTCGAACAAGTAAAAAAAATCTGCCAGTGGGGTGATACTGTTTAAATGTTGGCAAAATGGTGAATTAATTTCAGGGACCTTTGTAAACACATAGGTACACAATGCAGCATAAGGAAGATTACTCCTCTGGTATCAAGGAAATGGCAGGTGGTACAGTATAAGAACATTATGAATTGAGATAATTGGAAATGCCTGTAATTATCTTATTCCACTAGCAGTTTTTTCCCCCTTGTTTAAAGCAGCAGACATTTTACGTCATACTGAAATGACTGGATTTGAGATGTGGGACCTTTCCTGACCTTATCCGCAGCACTGTAGCTTTTTCCTCTACTGAATAGGCATGTAAGGCCAGTTGAAGCTGCTTCCGGACAGCAGCATGTCCCTTATCAGAGTTTCTATGGGGGTTTTCCCCACCAGACGGACGAAGAAAAGCTGCTCTATGACAGAAGAGGAGACGGTGCGGAGGGAAGGCAAGCGGAGCAGCAGCTTCCCAAACCTGTTAGGCTGGTTGGGATACTGGCTCCTCACATACTCCTCTAAAGCACACTGGGATTTCTCCTGCAGACCCTCCACATGCGCCACGTCCGACAGACCACAAGCATCTACAGACAGAGAGAACGACAGCAAGACAAAAAAAAAAACAAAAGAAAAAAAAACAGGCAGGAGAAGAAGCGGTCAAGACCTGAGGTTCAAACCAGGTATTCAAATCAACGATTATCTAACTGTATTAGAGTGACTACAACACACAGCAGCATAGACAGAACAATGAGTGGTTGATGCAGTGTTAGTGAATTGGGATCATCATGAGGCAAAAAGAAACAAAAAAACCCACCAGAAACAAAAAAATATATATATTTTCAGGGAAAACATTACGTTTTTTTCTCTTGAACGTTTTTCACTTGAACTATTTACCTACTACATCACTGATCATTAAAGGAACGGGCAGACTACTGAGTATTTGTGGCTGGTTTGAAATGGTTAATTTTATAATAAGCAGATCTGAGTCTGACTAGGTAAGATAGTAACAGAATAGTAAAGCAGGTACATATATAACATACATGATAAGTAAGAATCTCTAAATCTGCACTCAGGATCAGTGCTGTTGTAAGAATATAACAGCTTGGAGGAAATAAAGCACCATACTGTATAGCTGTCTTTGAGACAGATTATTACATCAGTCTCCTGCGATCAGGGATCAAAGATGGCGCTATTGCTCCCATCAAATCTAAAAAATGATGCTCAGAGCAAGCAACAATGAAACGGTATTGATATGTATCTGGCAGAGCGATAATGTATGAGAAGTGTGTAGTGTTTCTACCCACAGCAGACGCCTCTGTTTGTACTGTAACGCTGCAGGCCGGATGGCAGCAGGGGTTAAAGAACAGTTTCTGTGTCCCAGTTTAAGGACACGTGTTCAGATGTGCTCATGGGGACTAAAATAGACCTACACAAGAGACCTTTTTTATTTTTTACTTGGCTGCTGCTACTCATCCTTTTGATACTGTACACGACCCAGCCATCAGACATTACTCTGACTGTTATCAAAAGGCTCTGAAATAACTAGTATGTAATCTTCACTTATTTCAGTAAAGATTGTGTACGTAAGAATTCAAAGCTGTAGCAATTAAACAATATAACAAAATAAATACATCTCTTTGCCTTTATAATTTTGTAATTTATGCTTGAAGCAATGGCAAGAATTAGACAAAGATTATAAACATGTCCCCTATTTAAGTATTTAAATTAAGCAGTTGATCATTTAAAATGTAAAGCCCACAAATTAACCTCAGTATATTTAATTGTTTTGCATCTAGTACTCAAAACAATTAAATAACAAACTGATCGATAAGATAAAACAGTACCTTTGATAAAATACTTTGCTGATGCATCTTTTATGTGATACAACAATGAAATAAAATATTACATGCTATCAAATGTTGAATGCTCAGCCCTGTTTTCATTCATTTGTATAGGCTACCGTGTGATTCATGTAAAGTATTTCATATTTTAGGGGCTGCGGGCATTTGATGCAGTTTGTCAGCCCACTAACCCCCCACGTTTACAGCCCTTTCAACCTTATAATAATAATAATAATAATAATAATAATAATAATAACAACAATGAGCCTTATTATATTCCTTTAAGGGCTGGCAAACTGTATGAGGTCATAGGTCACTGCACATAGTAAATAGCAAAGGAATTATTTAAGTAAAATGAAGATGAAGCTTTTCAAAATAAAACATTTTTTTCTCTTTCTTCCTCTTTTGGCTTTTTTGGTTTTAAAATGCTTGTTGAGGTCTGAGTTCTGATCGGATTAAAACTGGTAGGAAAATAAATAAATAAATATTGCACATCTATTTTTTTAAAAGAAATTATATGAAGACAAGACTTTTCAAAACAAAACACAATAATACTGTTGTTTGTTTTTTATTTGTATTATTGTTTGTATAAACCAACCTTTAGCATACTCTTTAAAGCAACATATCCTTAATCCCAAAAGATTAGATTTAATTTTCATTTCACGTTATGTGTCATGCTCTGAAACACGGGGAATTCATGATTTTTCCTAGAAACCAATTACTAATTTACTAATTTATGTGAAAGTATATTTAGGGGGTTATAGCCATCTTTTATTTCCCAGAACACCAATGTTCAAACCTCCATCATTATTACATATATCAATATTATATATTTAGGTCTAATTGATGTCCTTTCCTAAAATAAGCCGTTTTATGTGTAACGCTTCTCTTGAAAATCTAAATGGTCTTTGTGCAGCCATCTTTAATTTCCCATCGCACGCAGTCTACTCGAGTGCTTTTATTTATTTAAACGGATTATTTTGTTCATACTGGTGGTTTTTGACTGTATATTATTTTATGTACATCACTACCTTCCCTCCCCTCAGTGTACAACGTTGGAGGCGTCTGCTAAAAACCCAGTTCAGCCAGGTTCGGCTGCAGAGAAACAGCTTACCTGTGGTGAACAACACGACGGCCTTGATGCAGCTGTACTCTGCTGAGTCCACGTGCAGCACCTTGAGCTTCTCCACCTGCTCCTGGAAGACCCGGATGTGGTCCATGAAGGCCACCACCCGGTCCGCCGACATCGGGGAGGCGTGGAGACCGGCTGCGGCCAGCAGCGGGGCGACGTGGACGGGCATGGAGCACTGGGCGGCGTTCAGGACGAACAGTTCGCTCCAGGTGAGGCGGAGCAGGGCCACCTGGTCCGTCACCTGCAGGTCCGGAAAGAAAGGGATGTTGCGGGCCCACTCCACGGCGCTGAAGAGCATCCGGGCCGCGAGCTCGCAGATGTTCTCGATGCCCATGATGTTGTTGCTCTGCAGGCACTGAGAGCCGAACCTGGAGGTCGGGTAGGGCTCGGCCCGCAGCAGCAGAGAGATGTATCCCGATAGGTAGGAGTGACACTGGAGAGGGTCTCCGTTTGTCAGGGCGAACTGGCCGTGATAAGACTGGGTGGGGAGTCTGCCCCTCTGGACGGCTGTATAGAAACACAGCAGAAATGTCAGATCAAGCTAGAAGGCGGTTAATACAACACAGATGACATTTAAAGAAAAAACAGTTAAATGCAACAAAGATGTCAAAACAATGCAACACCTCATAAACATACAGAATATGTACTGTAGGGTGGAGTAGTCAGGTAACATGGGCCACCTTTTGGTTAAAAAAAAAAGACCCTGAAATAGGCTATGCATGAGATCTAATGATATTGTTAGAAATTGGCACGAGTCTCCTAAATATTTATTTGTTTTAAAAAAAAAAAAAAAAAAAAAGTAAAATTGCTTTGGAATTGAGCTACGACACAATGTTCAGGTAAAAACGAGCTAAAAAGAGGTAATTAAACTAATTTCAGCTGAAATCATTTTCATTTTAACAGCAAATCGTCACTGTCTTTGATGTGTCATAGTGACAACATCATAAATACATTTTATGTAAAAAGTAAAAAGTTGAACAAGTAGTCTAGGCGTAATTAATTAATTAATTAGTTAATTAATAATCATGTATAGGTGTGCGTTTCTGCACATTAGTGTCTGTCTGTTTTGTGTGTGTTGTGCCAAACAATTGTCGTAAATTATATATATATATATATATATATATATATATATATATATATATATATATATATATATATATTGTGTGTGTGTGTGTGTGTGTGTGTGTGTGTGTATATATATATATATGTCACACACATCACACCCTTGGTGTCCGTGAATCTACTATAATTGTAGGACAATTCAGGCCTAAAGGTGAAATTTTCTGCCTGTCTGTTGGTCTTATTCACTTCAAACTGTTTAAATTAAAGGCCTAAAACCTGTCGAGTTTGCGCCTTTAACTCGTCTAATATTACCTACTTTCTGGCGAGTAACTTCGCTTGTACCCTCACTTTCACAGTAGCCCACTACGCCTGTTTTTATCATCTTAATTTGGGTTGTGAACTCAGATTCAAACTTTATTAAATATAACAATAAAAGTGTTCTTTGAACTCTCAGATGTCCGTCGTGTGTTTTGGGAGCAGTAACAGTAGTAGCAGGCTACGTTGGGCCTCTACGACCAGCAAGTAGGCAACAATCAATACGAGCAAACACGCACAGTCCATAATCTACTAAAAGCGTGACGCACTCGAAGACTACAAATAAAATAAATAAATACAATGAAATAAAATAAAATAAAACGATGCGAAATTACTGTCGGGTTTAAATATGTGCCATTTAAAGCAGCTTCGGGCTGTTTGAGAAACACAAAGGCCACGTAGGACGGACATAAAGAGCGAGCCAACAGCAACAATAGCTTAATACAGGCTGCTAAACATGCTACAAGATGCTAGCAGCACTAATCTCTACAGTGGGCTAGGTATATGAAGACTAGCACAGAGGCTAGTAGTCATCTGAGATAACTAAGACTAGAATATCAATGGGCGGAAAATATATATCACAGAGTAGACAAAGGCAACACAACTGATTACTTGGCATTAGCTAGGCTACACACAACTGTGACGTTAGCATGCATTTATAGCAGTTAAAGGACAGACGTGGTCAGAGGAAATAATGTTGATAAGCATTATGAGTGTCCTAAGTGTAGTGCTGGATAATACGATGTGATAATACCGAAAGCAACAACAGGAGGACGCCAGCCCGTACCTTCCCTCCTCATGCCGACTTTGAGGCATTTCTTGAGGCGACAGTACTGGCACTGGTTGCGGTGGTGCTGGTCTACGGGACAGTTCCTGTTGGCCCTGCAGGTGTAGGACAGGTTCCTCCTGACGCTGCGCTTAAAGAAGCTCTTACATCCCTCACATGTGAACTGTCCGTAGTGCTTCCCGCTGGATTTATCCCCGCACACGATGCACTCGATCTGCTGGCTCTGCTGTTTGTCCATGGACGAGGAAGAAGAGGAGGAAGAGGACGTGTTGTTGTTATTGTTGTTGGTGGTTGTGGTGCTGGACGGATTGGGCGGCGGTGCGCCCTGGTGTGCCGCTGCCGCTGGGGGTATTTCCAGAGAGGACGTCGGGTTCATGTGTCCCGACAGCTCCCCGGGCAGAGACAGAGATGCGACCTGGGACACCGGGGAGGAGAGGGTCCCCTGTGTGTCCCCGACGCCCTCGCTGTTTCTCCACGCCACCATAGCCATATCGATAGTCTCCAAAACTTTGCGCGCCCAACTTTCCTCTTTTTTTACGCGATAATTAACGCACACTATCTGTCCTCACGAATTAATAACACACATTCAATAAACCCGCAGCATTGTTTACAATACAAGTAACGCCCGAAAATATGAATAGAGCTCATAAGATAACGGTAATATAATTATAACGCGCGACTTCACAAGTAAAGAAGCGGCAGTCACCCAGAAAGAGCTTCGGGCGCGCTGGAAATCCAAAAAGAAAGCCTCATTCACACCGAGATAATAACATCCACAGAGGGAAACATACAGCGCTGAGCCAAAATCCACGGAGGAAAGCGATGTTATCCCCAAACAAAATATACAATCTGATCCTTTCTGTCCTGTGTGTCCAGCTTTAAAGAGAACACCGTGCGAGAAGATCCGTCATCAGAGATGGAGTCGCCCGATGGACCAGGCTTTCCGGACGCTCCCTGCTCTCCCGATCAGTCACAAGTTACATTAAAAAGGCAACAGAGGACAGAGAGGGAAAGAGAGAGAGGGAGAGATGAGGTGATGGATGATGGTTTTGATGATGCTTTGCTCCGGGACGGAGGAAGAGAGTGGTGCGTCCCGACGTCACGGGCTGTGACTCGGTGACGTTTATGTTTGGGGCGGGGTTATAAAGCGAGGAGCGGCTGGTCTGGGATCAGCAGCGGGTTCGGGATCCAGTTCTAACGATAGCCTACTTCTCTGCTGAGTGAGGTGTGATCTCTTAGCTTACCCTCATCTTCTCTGGCTGTCTCCTCTCTGGGTCTAAGTGTTTGTGTGTTGCACCTGCTTGACTCCAGTATTTGCAGTGATTCTGAAATATAAGGAGACATACTTTAGCTCTTCCCTCATTAATCTCATATGAGGAGTGCAGCAGACACAGGAGCAGCAGATCCTAACTGTTTGATGCCACCTAGTGTCATCTGGAAATTACTGTAGGAGATAAATCTACATTACTAATAAACATACGTGTCTTAATGAGGATATAGACTTTACATGCTTTCTCTGAATATTTATATATATTTTTCTTCTCTCTGTATAGGCTCCCGTGTTTGTTTTGCAGCATCCACTGAAAAGTAGTAGTAGTTTCACTGATGATGGAGATAAATTACTTGTTTTCTGTGTTATTTCTTTGTAATATTTTGTGATGGTGATCATGTGCCTCCCAGCAGCATCTGCTTTGCGTTTGTTTTTAAGCCCTGAGGAAGACCTACAGTGGCCGAAAAATGTTGGCTTTTGAATGCTTTAGTCACTGCAATAAAGGATTTTTTTTTACATATTTCCTTCCTTGTTGCCACTTGTTTTAGTGCCTGGATTGACTTCCTGTCTAAACATGCATGTTATTTAAAGTGTTCATCAGACATACTGTGTGGACAATATGTTTAATTCACATCTCCCATCTCTGTTGCAGTATATCAACCCTGACTGTAGTTTTCAATTGGACTTTTCTCAGTATGTTTCTGAAATGTTAATATTTATGTCCTTTTATGGGGTTTCCATAATGTAAATCAGATTTTGTTGCCACACACTGCACACAGCACACAGTGAATCATTGTATCTGACTGTAGTATTAGGAGCAGTGAGCTACTAAGGGCCTTGCTAAGGGGCAGACTAGCACCTCTACTCCATATTTGGTCCATGCAGGGACTTGAACCAGCAACTCTTTAGTTCCAAGAAAAGTCCCTATAGACTGAACTACTGCCACCCCTCATTTTTTCATTTTTAAGAAAAGTGTTGTATTATAAACTGATAAAATGTGAAGCCGCTCATATAGACCTGTCAGTTAAGAGGCAGGAAATGATAAGATTTTCTCTGTTTGCCTGATTAATATATATCTTTTAGCAGAACACAGTCCACTTTTAACAAAGTGATGATGAAGCAATATTAGAAGATGAAAATACATTTTTTTAGTAAATGAGAAAGTTCTCCTGCAGGGTACTGTGTTATTGTTTTGCCTCTACTATTGTTCAAAATATTTTTGATAATCCTCAATGAATCCCTTGATTCATATGTAAACACAAAGACCAGAAATAATCAGTGTTTTGCATAGCTACATGTCATACAGTCAATATGAAATCTATCTAAATATTATTCTGCTCCATAATCCAGTTCATAATATAGACAGTATAGCACTGCTGCAGTAAGGTACAGATGTATGTCACAATGCATGATTGCACCTAAAAAACACCTTTTTGCATTAATGTCATACGTCCAGTGTTGTCCTCTAGTCCCTGTGCCATCTGTGTCCCCAAACGCTGAGCTTTAGCTCCTGATGTGCACCAGCGTCTCTGAGACTGATTCCTGTCCATTTTTTGGTATTCAGAGATTCAGTTTTCTTGATGTTCACAGAGGCTCTTCGAAGCAAGTCATCACCATGTGAAAATGTCTGCTTGGCCGTTTTACTGGTTGACTCATGCGCCATGAGTCCCAAGGCCGAGTGTGCCGTCACATTCTTCCAGACGGCCAGCTTTGCAGTCATCCACTGACTGCTCACACACAGCATGCTCTACTCTGCCTGCTAACAAAACACACGGCTGATGTCCAAGACCAATCAGCAGTGGAAGGTCAAGGCTAAAGTGTTTACCACGCTGGATGGGGATGATGCATTCCTCCATGTTTAATTCACTGAACTCTCCAGTGAGTTAGTCCAGTTAACATTAATCACAGATTTGGGGGTTTAAAGATGATAAATCCCCCCTGTTTTTGGTGATCTGGTGCCCTTTAAGACTTATCACACAAGGGGAGCTGAAAGCTAGCTAATTGGGGATAAATTGATGAAGAGTATGGCCAGGAGAGACCTGCTGTGTGTGCAAAAACCACCAGGATGTGACAGTTTAAGGCACAGTGGGAGTGCTCAGAGATCTGCAGCCTGTAAGGCTTCAACGTGGCTACATAAACATACATATATGGTTGAATTAGAGCTCCCTGCTAAGCTCTTTACCCCCTCTAACCAAACACTTGGTGGATTTAACAGATCACCATATGGTGATCTGTTAAATCCACCAAGTGTTTAACAGTAGGACAGATACAGCAGCAGTACAACAGGTCTGCGTAAGGTGCGAGAGATGGGGTGACGACAGTCTCTGTGCTCGTCCACGTAGAGAGGACACACGCAGGACGGTCGAAAAAGTTCTTCTGGGGAAATGCAGAAATAATCTTGGCATTTAGAGTTAATAGGTGTAGTATAAGCTCATTATGTTAATGAGATAAATGGTTGTGATCTAAAAGTACACCGTGGCCTCTCATTGCCCCTGTCAGTGTCTCCTACTCCTACTGTTTTGACAACATCTTAGTGAACGTACAGATCCAAGAAGGTCACAACCACGACCCATGATTGTGTGGGAATATCAAACAAGAGCAAATACTAATAGGTAATGGTTATAAATTACAGTTTTTGTTAGTGGGTGTCTGACTATATTATATTGTATGGTGTAAAACAGAGAGGGGAGGCTGGGACACTGGCCAGGTGCAGAAACACACAAGCATACAATGACCTGGGCACCACACAGCCTACAGGCTGAACAGAGCCTGGGGGCTGTCACCCCCCTTGAAAACAGGATGTGAAACCCAAATTCATACCTAGGGTAAGCTTGACTGTCAAAAAAGACAAAGTAATAACTGGCAATTTAAAGTGATGACAACAAAGCAAAGTTAAATTGTAATTACCTGTCTTCATCATCCACAAGATCTCCGATAAGAAAGAATATGTTGGACATTAAATTATGGGCTTCTAACAAAGAATTTATACTTAAATAATAAATAATTACAGTAAATCAAAATTAAATAATTTCTTTGACACAACAGACATACATTTAAAATCTCGCATTCACTACAACAGAGAGAATTACACCATGAATCACACATATGTGTCATTGGTGTAATGTGTAGCATATGTGCAAACACATATTGTTTGGGGTCAGGGGGACGATCCCAGCTGACACTGAGCAAAGGCAGGGTACACCCTGGACAGGTCACCAGTCCATAGCAGGGCTGATACATGGAGACAGACAACCATTCATGCTCACATTCAACCCTACTGGAAATTTAGAGGAAGTCAGAAAAACATGCTGGAGAACATACAGACTCCACACAAAAGGCCCAAAGCCGGATTCGAACCTGCAACCCTCTTGCTGTGAGACGGTGCAAACCACTGCACCACCATGTTTGAATGTTTGTTTAAAATATAATTTTGTCAAGAAAGTCACAACTCTTTGCAGATTTATCGTAATATCATTTAGCAGCGTGAAACCACTCAGTGCACAATATACGTCACCAACACGCGCTAGCTAGCTAACTTAGCTATGACCATGCACAGACGAAAAGTTATCTTACCTGATGTGTTTTATCCAGCGGCTCCTGGTCTTTTTATCAGCTGGTAAGCAAGAGGACCAGTGAGACCTGTTGCTGTGTGTGAGTGCAGCCCAGTATGAAACACACAGGTATCGTAGCTTCAGTGAGAGAGATGTCACTGTGCGACAGTCTGTCTAATTACGTATTTTCACAGTCTGATACTTCAACAGATCTGCGACTGTCTTGACATGCAAAACTATATTTTAAATTTACAAGCATAATATGTGTGATTCAGGGCGCAATTCAAAAGGGAACAAAAATATTTATCTATTTCTATTGACTACCTTTCATGTTTTTTTCCCATACAAGTTCCCGTGAGGTCCACCGGAAGGGGCGTGACTTATGGTGCCTTCACGTGCGGTCGTGTTTACCATGTTTACCGTTTGGGTCCATATGAACGCCCTCCTAACAGGAACGTTTCTGAAAGCTCCGAGTTCACGACTTGGGACGTGTTTGTCGACGTTATGAGAAGTTTTGAAGCCCATGGAAGTTCATTTCTTGGTGCATGATAAGTTAATATTGTACAGTATACTGTAATTTTAGTCATATTGTTTTTCTTGGTAAATTTATAATATGTCTGAGGAAAATATTGATATTCTCAACTACCTCATCTTTCTCCTCTGTCATTATGCCTTTGCATTTCCTTCATTATGTTACCCATTTCCTAGCTTGCTAAATTGTTAACCTCTGTGGCTTCTAGACTCCGACAGTAACATTAATATTGCCGTTGCCTAGCAGTTGGTTCTTCACGACTTAATAACTTGAATGCAACGCGTTGTGTTCAGGACTTCCCATGTCCTGAGCAGCAGTTCAAGAGTTCCACTTGAAGGCACCAAAGGTCTAGCTGGCTCCAGCAGATTCGCAGGTCAGAGTTTGTTCAACTTTAACCGAGCAGAAATGGAAGTTATTATTTTAGATATCACTAAACTTGACATTCTCGTATGCTGTTTACAATCTGTCATCTTTTTTTTGTAGGTAAATGAACAACTCTTTGGAAACATAATGTGACCATGCCTTAACATTGTAAGCTCTCCTGCCCTAAGAGGTACATCAAAACTAACAGGGGAATGAGGAAGATGTCAGTCAGCTGCTGTTTGTACCTGCCCACGCTGTCCTGAGGGAGGCTTAATCCAGCAACAAGTGACTGTGCGTTGACTTTGGATGAGAAAATCTGAAAGTTATACTTTTGTGTCAAAAACTTTCATGTTTTACATTTAAACTATAATTAAAGGTGCAGTGTGTAGGATTTGTTGCTATCTAGTGTTGAAGTTGTAGCTCACAACCAACTGAAATTTCTCCCCTGTGCAAAGCATGTAGGAGAACTACGGTGGCCGATGCGAAAACGTGAAATAATGTCTCTCTCTAGAGCAAGTGTTTGGTTTGTTTGCTCTGGGCTACTGTAGAAACATGGCAGCCAGCTTTGTGAAGAGGACCCTCTCCCTTATGAATACAATGGGCTAATTCTAAGGTAATGAAAACTTGATTCCTATTATCAGGTGATTATACAATAAAAAAGACATTGATATTACATTAGATTTCTGCCAATAGATCACCTTAAATGTTACACACTGTTCCTTTAAGTAAAGGTCAAAATACTACTGTGTAGATCATCTGTATGTAGAGCAATAGTGACAAAATGTCATTTGAAATGACCAGTTATCAGAGACTATCATCTTCTCATGTTGAGAAACCTGACAATGGTTGCTGTACAGTAAACAGATTGTCTTCTTGATGTAAACCTTGGCAGCCATTGAAACAAAGCTGGAATCTCTTACGCTTTTCAGCCGGGTCAGACAGAGAGCAGCAATAACTTGTCAGTTAGATTATAACACCTCAGCCACTGTTTCACCTGTGACCACTGAACCATCTCTAACCTTTCATCAACCTCCAACTGCTGACCTCTGACTCCTCCGGGGTCGCTGCGGCGTTCACCATGAGGTGAATTACATGCTTGAGAGGCACATTGTGCTACAGGTCAGCGTCCAATGATAACGCAATGACAACGGCCCTCCTAGTTGTGAACGGAGCCATCCTGGCGAAGTGCAGCGATCCTCATTAGGACTTGTACAAAGCCCTACTTAACCTTTGACCTCACTCAGACCAGAACTAATTATCTGGCACAAGATTAACCCACATTGCCGAGTAAATTATCAAAATACACACAGCTCAATATTGAACTGAGACACAACCTTAACTGTCGCATAAGAGTTTTTGTTTGTTTTTTTTAAACACCAAAGACTATTGTTGCTGCTTCATTAGAGACAGAAGGCATCAGTACTTGTTAACATCCACACATTATTCTGGAGTGTTGCATATATAATACAATAATTGCTGATAAAAACTGGGGAAAGTTTGTCAGTTGTATTTATTACAACGAGGAAAAAAACTGGTCATTTAAAAATACAGGTTGTTCAGTAGTGTGTTATATTTTATGCTCTTTTACTCACTGATATAACAGCTTTAAATCAGGAAAATGCACCCTAGGATATTAATTAGCTGGTCTGTTTTTTAGCATCTCCATTTACATTTAACACTGCAATTGCACATTGTTTTGATTCATAATTTATTATCTACATTACCTCAGAAAAATTCATACCACTAAGTTGATAGCTTCTTCACATAACACGTACAATTACTGTAGGCTACGTGAACATGTTTTTATTATTAAATTGAAACTACTAGCGAGCATTAGCTTGCCAGCTTATATTAGGCTACTGTTGATGTGGATGAACTGTTTTCATAACTAAGTAGTTTAGTAGCTGAGCTTAGGTAGCTTAGTAGCCAAGTAGCACTATTTAGAGAGACTCAAGCAGGATTTATAATTTGATGGTAAAAATGACAAAATTTATATTATGCTGGTGCCAAATTAAAATTATTTTTCTGAGTAAAATTCTCAATATTTATTTTTTCATATGTAAATAATATTTAATATACTATAACTAAGGTTGCATGACTGTCCATAGAAATGGGAATTAATTAAAAATGTATCTGTTCAAAATTTACTTTAAAAGGAGATTTGTCAAGTATTTAATACTCTTATGAACATGGGAATGGACAACTGCTCTATGCAAATGTATGTATATATTTATTAGTGGAAATCAATTAACAACACAAAACGACAGATATTGTCCAGAAACCCTAACAAGTACTGCATTTAGCATAAAAATATGCTGAAATCATAACATGGCAAACTGCAGCCCAACAGACAACTTGACTATGACTTGCCCCAAACTGCATGTGATTATCATAAAGTGAGCATGTCCATAAAGGGGAGACTCGTGGGTAAACACATAACCCATTTTCATTCACAAATCTTGAGGTCAGAGGTCAAGGGACCCTTGACAGTTGACCCCTTGCCATGACAGTTTTTTCTTTGGAGCGTTATTTAACCTCCTTTGTGAAAAGCTAGTATGTCGTGGTTGGGTTGGATTTTCAATCTATCTTTCAAAAAAGAATATATATAACATGTTAACTTTGACAGCCTTTATGTACGTTCAAATGACTGGTGCATCTAAGGGTTAATGGAGCGCCTCAACAATTGGTAATTGTATCCTTTAGTCAAGTATGTTTTCTTGGCCTCATTGGTGAGCAGTGGTGTGACTGTGAGGAGGGCAGGATTTGCTGCTTCCAGGAAGTTTTCTTGATCTGTTGGTCTTCTACAGGGAGGTGATGCTGGGACGTTATGATGTGCTGGATGTTACATTGGTTCAGACGGCTGTGCGAAGCCCAGGAGGGACACGGACAGTTGGAGGCTCGTCTGAATGACACAGAAACTCAAAAAAACATGTTTTTTTTTTTTTTTTTTTTTGGTGCTTTTCAAGGTCAGGTGGCATAAATGATTTAATTCAGAGACTGTCCCTTTGCATCTGTCTGCATATGGGAAACTTGTAGTTTTCCATGAGGCCAGGAGGCAGAATGCATAGCCCTTTAAAACTTTATGCCACCATTATGCATGGGTAATTGGAATATAATGGTTATAATTTGGCATTTAAAGGATGAAATGGTGAGATTTTCCAACCACTTTTCTCTGCACCACCTTAGCACTAACTTGCTGCTCCATTTTCGCAGACAAAAACACAACAAAGGAACAAACCCTCCCTCCCACTTTTCCTCCACCACAGGACCAAATGTCATTCAAAGCAAAGACACTTCTTTTGTCCTTCACAGTGGCACATTTCCTCTGACTGAAAACACCATCCGGTATTTTTTGATTGATCATGTATTTGTATCTATTCATAGAGGCCAGATTCATCATTCCAATTTGTCAAAGTTGCTGGAGTGCTGAGTTAATTATGTGCCGGAGAGCCCGAAAAAAAAAAGAGGACAGCCTCCTGTTTAGACTCATCTGAGGTTTCCCTGCCTCACCTCGGCTCCAAACGAGCAGCCAAAGCTTCAACTGGGGCTTCGGGAGCTGCTTGGCACCATGGGTAATTAGTGTGATGAATGCTTTAGCGGAACAAATTGTGGCAGTCGCCTGTCTCGCTCATCGTGTGGCTGCGCTGTCGTAGCTCAGGGGGCTGTGGGCTCATCAGGGTAATGGATGATTCTGCAACAGGACCATCCCTCAACCAACAGCGCCACTACGACTCAGCAGGAAACACTGAGTTTTACAGGTTTTTTTCCTGTCTGAAACAATACTTCTTACTTTCTTGAAGGCATCTATAGCTGGTTATGGGTGAGAAGTGTCTGGAAGGTTACTGACAACCAATAACAGTTTGGAATATGTAATCAAGAAAGTCCTGCACACAGGAAATACAAAGGGATGATGTGACACACTATTATAAACTTGTTTTTGTGATTTCTTTTTTCCATGCAGCCTCTCAGGACTACATATACGGATATGCAAACATCGTCATACTAATCCTCTGTGGGATTCTTTTCCATGCCTGGGGTGTAGAGCCGTCGCTGCTGAAATGATGGATCACATTATTAGATTAGAGGAGAGCCAGCAGCTGGATTTGCAATTCACAGCCTCTTTTGTATGTGGACCTTTTCTGCATGAAAGGGATAATTGGGCCGTTGTCACAGAGTCAGAGATTGTGTGTTTTTTTTTTTTTAAACAATGCAGGGAACCTTGCAATAAATCAGGTCAGCTGTCGGAGCCATGTCACAAGACAAGGCATTAGTCAAATATGCAGAATAATCCTTTTGCATACAATGTAAGGAGGAATACATCATTTATTCACAGCGGAGCAGGTCCACATATCCTAATTTTTCCAACAAATGAAGGACATATGGTGATTTTTGTGTTGTGGATGAACCGTAGGGCAGAGGCAGCCATGAAGGTCTGGCTCTTTGAGCTGTCATTTCAGTACCAGCTAATGGCCCGTGCTTACTCTGTGCCTTGACTTTCGAACCCGCTGTGACAGCGATGAATAATATGCAGTGCATAAGGCTGAATTCTCAGCCATGTCATCCGTGTAGCGGAAGCTGAATTGGTTGACTGGCACAGACAGGGAATCCATCGCTACTATATCAGTAAGAAAAAAAAACACAAGTTCAGTGAATTGTTTCGATAGCAGCCAGAGCCACGGCTAACAGAGCGTGAAAGACAGGCAAGGTCACAGAAAGGTTACTCCTGGGTCCAGGAGGTGAGACACAGGGGATGCGGACACGTCAGTTCGGCAGAGTCCTCAGGTCAATGTGAAGACAAGTGGAAGACACATTTCTCTGTCAGCATGCAGAAAGCCCGCATGGGTTCAGGCTTTCGTCGTGGAGTCCCAAGTCATTGAGTCAATAGCCAAGGAACATGACACAACCTCTCACAGTCACTCGGCATCAAGCCGAACAGGGAATGGCATGCTTTCCATTCCACTGCACCGTGGCCCCAGCAAGACCCCGTCTGCACTCGAGAAAACAGGAGAGCTCTCAGCCCTGGCTCTCGCATAAAAGCCATGCCGCGACCTGGCCCCTGAACACGTACACCGCTCCCTCAAAGCAGCGGTACAAGGTGATCCACCGGTCAATCCATAACCCTGGTTATTATCTCCACTGGCTGTAGCAGCATGGCAGGGAGGCCCAGGGATAACCACAGGGCTTGGATGACAGGAAATTAGATCATGGTAAAGCACAAGTACATTTCAATTAAACTGATGTCAGGATTTATCTTCTGTCTGTGCGTTTAGATGAGAAAATAAAATGTGGCCTTTCACCTTATCTGACCTACCAAGCATTCACCAAGTGAATACAGCTGTTTATCACAAGCATGGATCTACATGGCATACAGCAAACTACATCATATTGCCTGGAAAAAATATAGAAAAATTATCTTATATCCTCCATATCATCATCTAATGCAGGGGTTCACATTTTTTTTGCTGGTATATAATACAGTTCTACTAATGGTACCATGACGCAGTGTGCATATGTACAGTATGAGCTGTGAGCACTGACTGAAGTCCTCTTCTCGGACTATTTGGTTGAAATCCTTCTAAGAGTCCTGAGAAGGTCAATCTGACTGTTATTTCACAAGATAAATGCAAAGATTTGAAAATTGGGATCTGAAACAGAATTATGAAATTAAATTTGTTCTTCTTTTCCATCTTGTTAATCATGTCACAACCCATTAGCTCTATCATGTGACCTCTTCATGGGTTCCAATACCCAAAAGTGGATGAAACATAGACAAGGAGGCAAAGTCATTGGCATCTGACTAAATGCTGCTATGCTGGGACTCTCATGGTTTTAGCCCTATTAGCCTCTTTGTATGGCAAAGTTAGTCAGCCAGTTAGTCCAAACTGATGTATCTCAATTACTAGGAGATGGATGGCAATGACATTCATGGTTCCAGGATCAATCCCACTGACTTTGGTGATCCCCTGACTTCTGTAGTGCTGCCGTGAGGTTCACATTGTGGAGTTGGGCCAAATGTCTCAGCAACTATTGGATGAATTATCATGAACTGTCTGGAAGGTCACCCAGAAGTTGCAAAACTCTGATGGTTGACATTATGCCAAGCCCCCAGGAAGAATGCCGGGCATTGAGGCTAATTTTCGTTGTGACCAAACGGCGGTATTACAATTTCTGTGTCCATCACGTTGGACCAAAAAAGACTTTTCCCCATAGACTCACATTGGGAAAGAGACATCTGCAGTTGCAAAAGTTTTAAAATGCACTAATAGATGAATCCAGAGTTATTTCCCTTCCTCCATTCATGTAATGAGCCTCTGACCGAGGCTGGAGCAAGGGCTGGGAGGCGGAGTGTAAGGTAATGCTACTGCGCCTCCTCTATGGGCCCAATGGATGCGGAAGATCAGCAGAAGATCAGGGTACTTTATCAACTTAACTTGCTGTATCCTTAGACACTGACGTTGAATCATAAAGGTTAGGAAAGCTCAGCAGGTCGAGTTTTCACATGTTTTTGCAACTTGGGGGTTACCTTTTAGACACAACAGGCCTCAGCTACTTCGTGTTTACTTATTAACTAAGACAGTGAACATGAACAGTGTTTAACTGCTTAACATTGGCATTTTAACTGTCACGCTGAACATGTTAGCATTTAGCTGAAAGCAAGAAAAGAGCCACTAGCATGGGTGCAGATTCTTAGTCTCGTTCTCCACAACTAACCGTTTTGACGCGTAAACATCAAACATATTTGACAGTGCAGGTGTTAGGTGGATGAACAGTTGATGTGATTCTTGCTTATTGAATATGAAAATTGATATTTCAATAGTGTGAAAAAACACCCATAGATTTGATTAACTATGAAATCATCCTGGATTTGTTGATAGCTGTCAAGCAGAAAATGTCATTAAAAACAAAAATAGTATATTTAATGTATTTACAATAAACATACAATCATGTAATCTTTTCCAAGAAATATACAGAACATAAAGCTTTTAAATATAAATTCATATAATCTAAAGAAAAAAAGAAAGAAAAGAAATCCAAAGAAGCAATACAGCATATCTAAAAATCTTTAGTGATGCTTTGAAAATATAGGTGATATTTTCGTATTTCAATGCCCTTTTCTTCTCAAAGGTTCCCTGCAAAGAGCCATGAAATTCACACATTGAATACCACCCACAACATAAGCAAACACATCACTCTAAACCCGGCACTAACGTGGTTAGCACGTGCTTTCACTTTAATCGAAGGCAACATGCTGCCCAAAGGCTCAAACCAAAGGATTATCTACCTGCATACGAAGAGTTTGCTTCCAAAATAACATCCATTGTTTACAAAAAGTGACTATCTGTACGAAATTATTAATAGCAACAAAAACAAATTATGGGCCTATTTACAGGATAACTGTCAAAATGTCTCTTGAATGATAAACCTCCTTTTTTGCCCAGATGTCATATTTTGTCAGTAAACTCTTCGTATGTCTATACTTCTGTCACTAAAGATCCGCTATAAAAGTCAATCTGCTGTTACCACAAGGCAAGGTCATCAAAAGAGAATAATGAGAAAAATAGGATGTAAAAAAACATTTATGCTCCAAAGTTATTTTCTCATCACAAGGCAAAACAGTCCCGTCGCCGCAGGTGAATACAAGGTCAAGCAAGCGCTGTCACACTTGCCCAGCGCGTTAGACAGACCTAGAATATGTTGGCTTCTTCTTCTTTGCGAGTGTTGAATGTTACAGTGCACGGGTTGATATGGCACAACATCAGGAAGTCTCAGAGTAGAGCTTAATATCCAGGCACAGGTGCAGGACTGCTATCAGTGAAGTTTGGCTGACTTAGTACAGTCAACCGAATCTACTATACAATGTCAGGCTACAGCTTAACATTGGTGCCACTTATTTCAAGCAAAGTATTGTTTTTATTTGGACCAAAGCAACAAACAGATATCAGCTTTGCCACCGATGGAAAGAGAGATTAATCTAAATTAGACAATACCTTCACTAGTAGAAAAGTCCTACATATTAACAGTTATTACATCCTAAATAATACTGTTTTCTAGACCCATATACAATATTTCATAGGCAATATGTTTTTGGGACACTTTTTGTATGATATGGTGAAAAGTAAGTGGAGGGATATCACAGAAAGGCTACATACAGCTGGAGGATCTGCTCTGAGCTCCAGCATGGTTGAGACAAAGTTCTCTGCAGGACATTACAGAACACTTCTATGGTGTCACTTTGGCACTTGTATGGCACTGTTATGTACAGAGGAAGTCAGCACTATGACACACTGGATGTTACAGATATCAAAGACAGCGCCACCTGCTGGGGGGTTACTGAGGAGGAGATGGTGGCCAGCTGGTTTGTTAACGCCCTCCTCCTCCCCGATAGAAGCTCTTAGCGTCATGTCCGGCTGTCCTGAATGTCCTGCTAGGAGCCAATCTTCCCATCAGGAACAGTCCAATTTTGAGCTTGGACACTGTTTCAAACACTAACTAATCAGTGCCCCAAAAATCTATTTTAAAAATTTAAGTCTCACTGCTGTGCTGTATTTATACTCTCTTAGTTCACATCAAACCAAGCAGACATTAGTCTGGTCTGGCATGGCTCTGTGTTGAATGTAGGTCCATTGTTGATCTCCAACATTCTCTCACATCTGTCTGTTTTCCCCTTTTGATATAATATTCTCTATATTATTTATGATGCCGAAGCATCATTAATGTATAGTTTAAATCTTATACTAGGCCAATGAACTAGTATATTAGTTCACTGAAGTGCTAAACTAAATACATCATATGAGTAGTGTGGATCCAAGATGAATTCCACCATTTGCAAACAAAAAAAAGTACTCATAAAACATGAGCAGCAGCATTAAATGAGACAAAATCATGGAACTTCAAACTTTAAGAAGAATTCGACATTTTAGGGAATACGCTTGTTTGCTTTCTTGCCAAGAGCTAGCTGAGAAGACTGATGACACTCTCGCGTACGACAGTGGTACCGATCCTCTTGTCTAACAATGCTTATTTCCCAAAATGGTGAACTACGTTAACCCCCACCTCCAAACATCAACGGGGTGAAATCTATTGCGGTGGTGAGTGGCTGGACTGAGGTCCATATTTTTGATGCAAAACATATTAAATACTTACAAAGTAAGCCAGGAAAAAACAATATATTCTCTATATAAATTGGATACGTCAGAAATCAGAATCCCACAGAATTCCTAAAAACAAAATTATCAATAAAAACAAAACAAATCTGTGTTTCGACAATCACTGCAGTGTGAGTGATTATGAGTCAGCTCTTTACCAAAAATTGTCAACATCACAATGCAGTATGCATTATAAAGCTTTTCCATGGTCTAAAATAGAATTTGGAGGCCACTGGAGTTAAAATACGGATTTAACTATTTACCATGACCGCCAAACCACAGAGTCTGTGCAGCTTAGTGACATACTGAATATTTCTTTTATATCATTGCATGCATTACCAGCATGCTTTTAAATGAACTAATTCTGGCTGGACACTGTGCGTCATGCTATGCTGTGTCGGCTGACAGCTAGCCCATCACAATCATCAGTGCGTTGACTTTGTGTGTACGCTCATGTACTGATTCTACTGGCGAAGGCCTCCTCCCCCACAGCCTCCACCTGCTTTGGCCCAACTACATACTGTACATGTCTGTACCCTGGAGAGTCTTATTTGCAACGTTCCCTGCTTGTTATTTATCATGTTGCTGTGTGTTCCATGCATTACTGCTGCAGGGGGCGTCCCCAGGAGTAGAATTACACCACCAAGTCAAACTGCATTTCCATCTTGATTTGCCAACGACATGAGTGTTCCTGGCAGAATTATAATGGTGGTACGGTCAAATCAGTGTTTAGAGAGATAGTCAAGTAGCTGAAATGTCACAGGTTCGGTTACTGAATCAGCTTGCATTGTAGTTGTCTTGTCCAACTATTCATAAGTGGGCCACCAAAACTCCTTTATCCTCTCTCATGGTCTTTTTAGATCATCAGCTAAACACCTAGAAGGACTTCTGGAAGTTGCACTTAATTTCTATAAATGCCACAGAGAAAAGACTGAATATCAACAAAATGGTGTAAAGTTAAAAAAAAAACAACAGTTGTGACTCTGAACAGAAAATTTGTCTCAGAATCTCATCCAGCATTCATAGCAAAACTCCACACTACAACACTGTAAAGGGATAATTAACACATACTGACTCAACACTCCCCTATCTTCAAGAGATGTCCTAAAATACCCTCCAGAACAAGAACGGGCCAATTAAACTGAAAGTTACTGAGAAAGACTCTGCTCCATATTTTGTAAAATCTGAACAATATGTGCAACATGGACTCAAACTGAAGAGTACAAATACAAATATGATTTATCTTACATTTTGACTCTGTGCCATAGACTTTATATAAAGATGGACCTTCCTAAAAGTGAAGCCAAATCATCTGGATCGCCCCCTGGTGGCTGGCTGCAGTATAGGTCATAAATCCCGCCTCCTCCATGTTAGTGGATGGGACATGAGCCAAACTAAAAAGTCAAAGTATGTCATGTCAAATACATTTTTCCCAAAGATAGTTCTTGTCATTTTAGGTAATTTAGTAATTTAGTAATTTTTCTGATAATTTGGTTTTAATTTGTTATTTGATGCTATAAAAAGGGGCTGAGACGTTATGACTGACAGCTTCTCAGAGTGAAGTAGTCGAGAAAAGGGATGAAACTTTAACTTTCTATAAGCGTCACGAGTCTGTAATAGAACATGTGTCATTTTGATAGTGAATGTAGTTCTAGGTTAGTTGTTGTGTCTTCCTCGCCAAACAGCTACATGGTGCTAATGTAATAGCGGTGGTAATAGCTAGGTGGCTCATGCTAACAAGCTGTGACCATGCTTGGCTCGTGACTAGCTCGGGCAGGTGTGTGGGCATCACCTCGATACCGTGGCTCCAGCCCTGCCGATCACTACCAAGCACACTCTGGCTCCAAATGATGTCAAAATCTCAAGATGGCAGCTCCCGTAACCGGGATATTTTGGCTTCACTTTTGTACAGTGGGAGGAAGTAGAGACACATTGTCCAGCTATATATACAGTCATTACTCTGTAATGCTGAGAGGCTTTAACAATGTAGCCAGGAAATAGAGACCTCTCTGGTGTTGATGCAATACTGGATGTTGCTCATCATTTTTATTTTTTCAATAATGATTCTCAATTACTGTAATTATGCCTCTTCTTGTGCTCCTATTTCTAATTGTTGCTGATTTGTGGGTTTTCCTTTGCTTCTCGTGTGTTTAATGCATATCTGTTTTTCCCTAGTTGTTATGTTAAACTTGAAAATTGAGTGAGGGAACAACAGTCTAAGTCTGTCGTAGGGTTGCCTAGTAGTTACAACTGTATGCTCTGCATGTCTGGAAAAGTTCTCCAACCATGAGCTAAAATATGCATCAACTAATGTGCTGACTGTCATCCTTTCTATGTGGCATCTGGACCTGAGAAGTGCTTCCTTCTAAAGGAAAATAAACTGTCTAATAAAGCTAATGTATAACCAACATTTCAGATTTCTGCTTCTCAAAGAGCTCTAATAAAACCTAGTACAACTGCTTTTGAACTGAACTGTTAATGAAGTTGAACTAAACAAGATCGTTTTAGGGGCGTCCTGGTGGATTAGTGGTATGATGCATTAACTGCAATGTTATTCCATGTCATTGCTTGTTTCTTTCCCTATTTTTCTGTCAATCTCTATTCTGCTGTCAAATCAAGCAAATGTCAAAAATAAATAAGGTCAGCTTATGATTTTGTTTGACAAAAGTGGACCAGATCGCCTGTATTTCAGTAAAAAGTGCAATGTGGATATAGAGCCTTATGGGAAACATCTCCACAATTGTTTTCCTTATGTCTGATGTTTTGGTTGAGAAGAAGACAAGACCCTTACTGAGAGCGTTCCTCTACACTGATACAACACCAAAGAAACATCAGATCAGTTGCAAATCAACAGCCTCAGCTCCGATCTGCAGTTTCGATGCAAACCACCACTATAAAACTGATTCCATGTTGTCGCACATCTCTTGGTCCTCCAGGTTGTATATGAACTTTGTCCTGTTGGCTGGGTTCTGGGTGATCTCCTTGCCCAAATTGTCCAGAGTCACGTTGGAGGCGAAGAGTTCGGTGGGTGTGAGGTAACCCTCGCTGTTCTTGATGTATTTCCTGTAGTTCTTCCTCAAACACTGCCATGTGGTGGTATACAGGATAAAGGCCGACGACTTGAGGACGATGGCGATGCTGACGTACAGGTGCCTGTAGGCCACATTGTCATACAGCATGCAGGCTCCCTTCTCGCCACAGACGGAGCTCCAGAACAGACAGGTGGAGTCGATGCCCATGCCGAAGATCAGAGGGGGAGGGATGAAGCCTGGAGCAGGAGGGGATTGTTGGCAAACAGCAGATCAGAAGTTCAAAAAGCATACTGCTTTGAGTTTCCTTTATATCTGCCATAGACTGCAAGTAGTGATCGTAGTCACTGTGACATCATCCACTGGTTTGGTGGCTGCCATTTTGAAGCCTCAAGTTTGGCATTTTGGCTGTCGCCATCTTAATCTTTTCCAACCAGAAGCAACCAAAATGTGATTTGGTCTGACAGACAGATGAGGTTAATTTCAATCAAGGTGAAACATTGCTCTGACATTTATATCACAGAGCAAAACTACAGGGCAACAGTGGACATGTCATGAAAAATGAATGTGAAATTTATTACAGAATGTGTACCTATACCACTGGGCAACCTCCAGGTCTGAGAAATGAAGCCAATGCAAAAGTGTCTTAAACTTGTGTTCTTTCTAATATCCAGCAGGGGGCGACTCCTCTGGTGGCAAAAAAAGTCTGATTGTATAGAAGATACCGCTTCATCACTGGTGCTGAGAAAATGAGCCTACTTCTCACTTCATGTATTACCTCAATAAACATTTTAAACATGAGTTTATGGTCTCAGTCACTAGTTTCAAGTCTTCTTCAACACAGCATGATGCTCATTAAGTAAATTACGGTCCCATTTAGAGTCAAATAAACCATAAAGTAGGGTATGATTTAGGGTGTAGCTACCATGTGATCGACAGGTTGCTACCACGGCGTTGTCCAGTCTGAGTGTGGGAGAGGTGTCTGTGTTTTCATCATTGAACTTTAACCCTTTCACATTGTTTTTTCAGTTCATGAAAGTTAATGACAACCTTTCTGGTCACCTACAAATGTCTGTCAGTTGTACTTCAGTCCACTTTCTTGAGTCACTTCTGGTTGCAAAAAAACAATATAGTGACAGCCAAATACCAAGATGGCGACAGCCAAAATGCTGAACTCAAGGGTTAAAAACATCAGTCCACAAAACCCCAGTGACTACGTCCACTTCTTATATAAAATCTATGACGAAGAATTGTTTTTCTGTGGATACAAATGCATTACAGTAAAATGTACAAAGTGAATATGGTAAATGTCTTACCTATCAGTCTTAGGAGCAGGAACAGAACACCGAGGGCATACGATTTCAGCTCTGGACTCACAGTTCTTAAAGCAAAGACAGAATTGGCATAAATGCTTCATACTGGTGAACTTAAAAACTGATTTGTGAGAAGTTGCCAGTTCATTCTGGTTTATTAAAACTTGGGTCTGATTGCTGTAACTTTAGTATGCATTTCTTTCAGTTATGATAACATTGTTCACAACAAAGCAGCTACTGCTATGGTCTGGGAACATGGCAACAATTCAACAACAAAGTCTGAAATCAGACAGATGTTCAAAGCTGTTCATTTGTCATCACTGGACAGGAAAAGAGTCACACAATTGTGGTGTGGTAACTTCTCTGTAAAATGTGATGGATGTATACAACAGACAGTTTGGTATCTTTACTACTTGAAACCTGACAGATAATGGACTAATCTGACATTTTGGGAAACATGCTTGTTTGCTTTCATGTCAAGAATTAGACGAAAAGATTGATATCAGTCTCATGTCTGTACAATAATCATGAGGATACAGCCAACAGCTAGTTAGCTTAGTTTGGCATAAAGAATGGAAACAGAGTGACCTTCAGAGGTGGTGTAAGTGTATTTTATTATCTCCGGGTAGAGTCAGGCTGTTTCCCTGTTTTCAGTCTTATTCTAATCTAAACTAAGCAGCAGCTGACTGCGGCTTTATTACACACAAGAGTGGTATTGATCTACTAATCTATCTCTCAGAAAGAAAATAAGCATATTTCACAAAATGTCAAACGACCGTTTGTGTTCTTGACCCTGCTGCCTTCTTTTTTAGTATGTTGCGATGTTCACAGATCACAGCACTTAATGCTATTCTATCTATAATAATAATGTTGTTCTTTTGACAGATGGACACAAGTATGAACATAAGCCCCATCTTATAATAAAGCCAAAGTATTCTTTAGTATATACAGAAGACAGACATGCATCATTTACGATATTTCTGAAGTGATGATATTCATACTCATCTACATAATACATATAGAGGTGAAGTCCCTCGCCGACTGGTGGGATCTCATTAAATATGAACAGTTGTCAACAGCGAGACACAAATCATGTTTTGATCCTGCACCATGAATTAAACACATGATGTTTGTCAATTTAAAACAGAATTTTTCAAGTCAAGAAAGTCAGTCTGTCGCAGGTTTAACATAGTATCATTTAGTTTTGTGTGGTATCGCTCAGTGAACTACATCTCGCCTCACACAATATATGTCAAAAACATTAGCTAGCTAGCTAACTTAGCTATGTTCCACGCACAAATGAAACGTTATCTGTGTTTTATCCAGCGACTCCTGGTCTTTTTATCAGCTGGGAAGCGAAAGAATGTGCAAGACCTGTTACTGATGTGAGTACATCTCAGTACGAAATAACAGATATCGTAGCTTCAGTGAGAGAGACGTCAGCTACATGACATTTGGGTGAGTAGTCTTTATAATTATGTATTTTCACAGTCTTACGCTTCAACAGTTTTACAACAAACTGCAACTTTCCTGACTTTCAAAATGATCACAAACATTATATGAGTGATTCATGATGCAGTTCCAACGGGACCAAAAAATATGTCTCGAGCCATTGACTACCATACATAATTATTCTGTGTTATGCACCGATAAATGAACTTCCATGGGTCACAAGTCATGAACTCTGAGCTTTCAGAAACTTTTCAATTAAGAGGCCGTGAATACGACATGAGGGGGGCATTCATAAGGGCCCAACTTGTAAACACGGCTCCATTTGAGGGCACCATATAACACAATGTTGCCTTGTGTGTCAGTATTTCTCTGCACTCAGTGGTGGAAGAACTAATCACAACTTTTACTACAGTAATTCAAAATCTGACTTAAGTAAATGCAAAAAAGTTTATATGTAAAGTACCAAAAGTAAAAGTTACTCATTATAATTCTTGATGCATTAATGTGTCCATCGCATTATTGTTACAGATGGAAAAAATGGGGCTTATTTGATATGCTTTATACGCTGCTGGGTATCAAAACTGTACTTAAGTAAATGTACTTCGTTACATTCCACTGCTCCCTGCACCAAAGGTGACTGAAGTGATGCCTTTGAGCAGTCATGAATGTCAACAGCTCCCTCTTGTGGGCGGTCCATGTATAGTAACAGGTCCTCTTACCTAATGAGGATGATGACAGAGGGCGTCTGGGCCATAGCGCCAATCATGCTGCACACACAGATGACACACAGAAAGGTGAGGAAGGCCTGCTGACAGCCTGGACTGGGACACTTCCCTGGTAAAGCCACCGCTTCTTCACTGGTGCTGGATATACATGCGCAGCTGGTCAGGTTCTGACACACAGAAAAGAAACAAGATCAAAATGTTATTATCCCACTGTCAGTATGAAACCTAAAGCAAGGCTGCTGCACTGTATGTACGTATGAATGTATGCTTCTTGTCTCTGGCATTTAGTTTGAGCTCTCAAGTGTCCGAGGTCGTCATGATACAGCTCATTGCAGTCAATGTTGACTTCTTCACTCACTGGTTTGGTGCAGCCCGCAAAGCAGGCTGAGAGGTAGGTGACTCCATTGGAACCACAGACGGGGCTCACTGATGCTGTGTAGCAGTTACAGTTATTGATGCACGCTGACTCAGGTCGCTGCCAGGACTGCAATGTCCTGTGGAGGTCAAAGGTCACGTTAGGGAGCATATATACACAAGAGGACACCCATGACAACACACTTTGAGTGACAGCACCATCATTTGCATAATGTGGCAGAAATGCAATATAGAAATATAAACAGAAATGTGCAAAGAAATGTATAAGTAAAGAATACAAAAATAAGGGATGAAAATGGAAAGCCAAAATTAAAAATAAATAAATACAGTAGAGTTAAAAATAATCAAAAAGTAAATGTAAAAATAAATAAATAAATACATTTAAAAATAAATACAAATAAATAAAAGTGAATATTAAATAGAAAAGTAAATAAGGGAATCAGTACAAAGATAAATAAATATAGAAGCAAAACAGAAATATCAATTTATATGTCACATTTCATCAATTAATTCATTTTCAATATTATTTTTGCTACATTAAATGACATTTATTTGTTTATCAAGGCATTTATTTTTTATTTTTGTCCTCCATAGTTTTCTGCCCTGTTTGATTCAGTGTGTAATTATCTTTTAAAGCACAGTAAATAGTGAGAATGTGTCAGCCTGCTATCATGTTAAAGACATAAAATATTGCTGCTATTTTACTGTTGATGCATAATTATGGAGAGAAGCTCTATAAATCAGCAAAAAGAGCTTGATCCTCTTGTCTCTCATAGTGACAAGACCTTCTGGCCAACTAACATTATACACAATGTATTAATGTAAACAGAAATGATTGCAATGGTCATAGCTATACAGCTATTTATGAACAAAAAAGTTGCAATCCTTTGCATTATTTTTAGTATTTTTGCATATTTTTAGGATCTAGCATGTTTGAAGTGCAATCATGTGAATATGTTGAATATTTGCCAATGCATTGGTAGGTTTCCCTGCTTACTCATTGCTGTAGGCTACAGTAACCCCGGCGACAGGTCCGGTGTCACAGCCCAAGAAGAGAAAAGAGACGTAGCAGGCGGTGGACACCAGGTTGACCAGCATGGCCATGCGGACGGCGCCCAAAGCCGACAGGTTCAGCTTCTTCACCAGTAGTCCCCCGAGGAAGATACCCAGACAGGCACAGGGGATGGCTGTCATACCTTAAGGGGAGGACCAGGATGTTCAATATTTCCCATAAACGTTAACTAGCATTTTCCTTAATAGAGGTTTCTGCACTGCATAAATGTTCTCATTATATTCCTAACTTTTCACTTTTTGTTTGATTGTAAAACAGAACAACAAAGGTTTGCCCTCCACTCAGACAGCATTATGATCCACCTACCTAGCAGCTGATTGGCTGAGGAGGTGGTAAGGTTGAACTGCTGCTCCAGGTATTTTCCCAGGAAAGCAGCAAAGCCAGCGACCACAGCGATCTCCATGCAAGCAGCCAGCGTGATGCAGCTGAACACCGGATTGGAGAGAAGGTGCCTGGTGACCCGGGGGATTACTGGGTCGAAGATAACGGAGAAAAGGGATAAAAAGGACAGAGAAAAATTATCATTTCTGAAATTAACCAAATCTAATGTTGTATTTCAAAATTTCCTACATCTCTTCAACCCTGTTCCCTCAGTATCTCCTCTCCTCTGTGTGCTTCCCCCTCACCTCTCAGATGTTCACAAACCGAGAGTCCGCTGTTCATGTCGAAGCCGTGAAAGGCCCCGTTGGGTTTAGAGCCCTGGTACTCCAGGGTCAGTGAAGAAGGCAGCATGGCCTGCTCACTCTCCCCTCCACCGTCCATGTCCTGCTCGTCCAGTGCCTGGGGGAAGCCGAACATGAAGAGGGCCGACAGGAAGAGTAAGGCACCGCAGAGGAGGAAGCCACCCCACCACGCCCCGATCCAGCGAGGGTCATCTGGGGTGATGTCCAACTTACCTGGACAAGAGTTAGGGGAATTTACCACAAAGGATGGATGTTGAATGATGAAATTTCACACATCAATGTGAAGCTATTAGTGTCTAGAAGAAGTAAATTTGATTCTTTCTTAATGTTTCTAATGTGGTATTTTCAATCGGGTCAATACAAATATCAAACCATTGCAATGAAAATGAACAAAATTCAAGGGAGCATCTAAAGGATTACTAAGAAAAAGCAACTCACTGGTGTCGATGAAGACAGCATCAACATAGACTTTGGTACAAACAGAACCTAAGATGAAGCCACAGGCTGGGCCGAACACTAATGTTGAAAATAAAATACCTGCAAGACACACACAGAGAAAAGAGAGTATAAAATAGTCAGTCAGAGTGGAATAAAAGGAACAGCTGAATACTGAAGTATTTTAATTTCGTTTGCAACTAACGATCATTTTATTACTGATTAATCTGTTGTTTCTTTTCTTTTTTTTAATTAATTGTTTTTAATTGGTCAATAAATGTCAGAAAATGGTGAAAAATGTTGTTCAGATGTCTTACAGATCTTGTCTTGTTTTGACCACATCTCAAAAATATTCAGTTTACTGTCATAGAGGAGTAAAAAAAAACTGAAACTATTCACATTTAAGAAGCTGGAATATTTTTCTAAAATTCCCAACTTAAATCATTCATCAAAAAAGTTATGATTAATTTAACAGTTAGCGAGTAAACAATTAACTGATTAATCATTGCAGTGTTGACAATACGTATATTACTTACTGCATATTATACAGTATATTGATCATCCAGGAGCCAAGAAATCAGCTAAAAAATGTATACAGTAAGTGCATTTCCCCTCATCTTTCAGCAGAGGGCAGCATTGTATCAAGAAGACTGTATACTAAGGCTCTTTTATTAATTCCAGTATGTGATAATATGGAGTTTCTTACCAACACTAGTGTTGTTAAATCCAGTGACTGAGAACAAAATGTATTCTGTTCAAGGAGAGATTAAGTGTTGAATTCATGCCATGGGACTTTAAGTTTCATCAGATGTCTGACAGATTTATTCACTGTCACTGTAATATAAGTTATAGGTTGCACTGGGTAATTGATCTAAGACTAGATTATCCCGCAGGATCATAAATAATCAAGCAGGAAATGGGTTCTTAGTGTAAGAGCAGCGGGGGACCACTGATGCAGCTCGGGTTGATTTCCTCTTGAAAGCAATGCTGCCCTGCTTTGGCCCAGAGGCTGAGAGGTTTCCAGTAAGCAGTGGCAGACTGTGTGTGTGTGTGTGTGTGTGTGTGTGTGTGTGTGTGTGTGTGTGTGTGTGTGTGTGTGTGGTACTGAAACTCAGTTATCTATGCTGGTGGTAAGTGGAACAATAGGAGTGAGCACCAGTAGCCTGACTGCTAATAAAAGAGCCCAGAGCAGAAGTGGCTGCTCCCTACAGAGAGAGCGAAATGGCCAGTCAATGTTTTCTGTGAGGGATGTAATGATTAGTGCTGTGGTTATCACCAGCGATAAATCCGAGAGTGCATGGGCCGCAATGCATTTCTAAAGATAAAATCTCCATAACAAATAAAAGTCTGAGAGACTTTTTGATTCTTTGGTCGTCATTTGAAAACTTATTTCTACATTTTATCCTTAATTCTTTTTTAAGTATTTTGGGGCATTTTTTTTATTCTCTTGTAAGAGACACAGTTGAAAGGTGGCAGGAAATGAGGAGAGAGAGATGGGGAACGCCAGTCTTTAACCGGAGACAGTGCGATTCATGACTAGTGCCTTGAGGCCAGCTGGAAGCCACATCAGTAACTGACAGATTTGGGGTCTTACAGGGACGCAGACACACAAATATCTACAATAAAGTCAGAAGCCTCAGTCATAACCATAAAAAATATACGTTTGTATTCATGTTAGGGCTGTCAATCAATTAAAATAGTTATTCCTGATTAATTGCGAATAAATCACATATTTTTTATCTGTTCAAATTGTACCTTAAAAGGACATTTGTAAAGTATTTAATACTCAGCATGTCAACATCTGAGTGGGCATATGTATATATTTATTATTGGAAATCAATTACAAACACAAAACAATGAGAGATATTGTCCAGAAACCCTCACAGGTTCTGCATTTAGCATAAAAATATGCTCAAATCATAACATGGCAAACTGCAGCCCAGCAGGCAACAACAGCTGTCAGTGTGCTGACTTGACTATGATTTGCCCCAAACTAAATGTGATTATCATAAAATGAGCATGTCTGTAAAGGGGAGACTCATGGGCACCCATAGAACCTGTTTTCATTCACATATCTTGAGGTCAAAGGTCAAAGGACCCCTTTGAAAATGGACATGACAGTTTTTCCTTGCTTAAATTTAGTGTAAAGCTGGGATGACATGGTTGGTGCCAGTGTATTCATATTCATTAGGTTTTCTAGTTTCATATGATACCTGTATCATCACTCTAGCTTCAAAATTGAGACTGCTAAAACCTAAAAATCACAAGTTGAGTTGATGCATTAAAGTAATTAGTGACATTAAAACAAATTTGAGTTATAATTGCGTTGACTATGCCAACTCTACTTATAAAAGATACACGGTAGAAAGGTAGGGATTTGTAACTAGTGCCTTGAATACCCAGACCAGCAGCCAAACATATACAGTACATTTGTATTCATATACATAAAGGTGTACTTTACAGTTTTGTAAAGATTTTGCAATACTGTCACTTAAGAAAGTGAAAATTACTAGTGCAAACCCAGATACTGCAGTGTCCAGTTTTCACATTTCCAGGACGCTAGCAGAGCTAATCCCAGGCAAGCTCCATAATCTCTAAACTTCAGTAGACACAACCAGCTTTACTGTGTCTCCTATTAGATCAGAGCCTGGAGCGGCCTTCAAAGTGAAACAGCTGATGACGATAGCAGCAATAAGCATGATGACGGAGAATTACCAGTAAGCTTTGTTATGGCGTGAGAAAAGACAGAGAGCTCATAATCCTGCAGCAACAGCTGCTCCATCAGGAGAAGCATTCGGGACTGATGCCAGTCTGCTGTTTGGACTCAACAGTTGGTACATCTGAGGCCATTTCCTCGGAGATACTGAAGGCTCATAGTAGAAACATTCCTTTACTGCTGTGAACTACTGAGGCTTTAACCACAGTAAAACTTTTATTACTGTATAGTAAAGACTATTTGAATATTGAGTATCGACTCCCATATCTGAAAGCAAGTGTGCTCATCTTCTCCCCATCCCAAAGTCAATATTTTGCACATTCCTGCAATAATAATCACTTTAAAAACACAGATATTTGACATATATATTGACATGTATTTTTTTTTTAATTTTTTTATTGTAAATTGTTGAATTTCATATTATGTCTCTTGACATTTGACATTGACATTTATGCACCAAAACACGAAAAGATAAATTCCTGTTCTGTGCAAACCTGCTTGCCAACAAAAGGTTTCTGATTCTGCAGTGTCTTTCTGCTGAAAGAAATAGCATTATACAGTTTCTATATTAAATAATACAATTATGTGAAATTATAATATTTAATAAAAACTTAAATTTGTAATGTAATTAAATGTTTATAATGGAGTCGACACAGACTGGCATAACAAAATTTAAGAAATAGTAAATGGGAGAAGACTTGGAGTTAAATTTTTGCTAAAAATGTGATTTATTTCATTGAGGTTGTGACCTTCAGGCAGTGTTTTTGAGATTTGAACTGTATACATTATATGGGAGTATATTTTTGTGGGTAAATTTGTGACTTAGGTGTGACCAAAATCCAGTCCTTTTTTTCTTAAAATTGTCTATAATTATAGATTTTAGCCCTCCTGGAAATAAAAAACACAAAGTATGATTTTAAGATGTATTAATTTTAAACTGATATACAGTATATATTTCCAAAAATCAGCCTTGTGCTGTTGAAATAAAAGTTGTGGCATAATTTGAGAAAATTGTGCAAACAACAGCAACATTAAATTCATTAGTTATAAAGAAAAAAAACAATGGCTCTGAGGTTAATTTTCCAAGGATTGATTGAACTTTTGGTTTTTATTAGAGACAGAATGTAAATCCTTCTGGATCTATTGACTTTGCAGTGATTGCAGTTCTGCCTCAGTGTAGGTGTGGATGAGAGCTCTAGCTGTCTGCAGTGTAGCAGCATTTGTCAATGGACTGGTGGCTTTGGGACATGAGGTACAGGGAAACAGCTGTAAAACTAGCCGTTAAGAGTAAAGCTTATTTAGCAGTGACAACAGGGCTGGGATGATTCACCAGACATCTCCAGATTCAATACTATCATGAAACTTTGGTGCTGTTTTGATTTGTATTGCAATTTTGGGGGGGATTGCATTGTAGTGTGCATTTTAGGGTATTTCGATTATTTGGATCCCTGGGAGAAACGCTGTCTCATTTGTCTGCACTATTGTTGTATGTACAGCTAAAGACAATAAAGTTGATTTGATTTGATTTGACTTGATTTGAATACGATAATGTTTCCTGTCCATGACAGAGTCAGCATGCAGCTTTAGCCGTGATGTTTAGCTCTGCTTTTCCTGCAATGTGAGAAACTCAAAGTGTTTCCATACTGTATGTGTAGTGTTTACCACTCTGGATTTAACATAGAGGGTGCAGGTCATATCCATGTGGACCCTCCACTGTTTTCTGCTTTTTCATTTTGGCTCCCTGAGAATTGTTTTGGTTGACAGATACAGAACGGATATGACGTGACATTATTCTGGCTACAACAATAAAAGTGAAACTTCCTTCTACCTCTGCATGGACTCAAATGAAGCAAATATAACAATTCTGGCATTAAACAATCTATTTAAAGGTTGTTAAAAACACTCACTCTGCCCTTAAAACACTCAAACAAGCACACTGGTAGAAAAACAACAACATCTGTGCAGGAAAGCAAGGAGAGACCGCCTAAATATTTTATTTAACACTTTTCTTTCTAAACCAGCGTAAACTTCTGGGTACATTTTGGGAAAATAAACAATATAACATTAAGTTGATCACTTAATACGCAACATGCTTGTCTAGTTTGTACAACTTCTTCTCGGACTTGACTACCCAATATTTCTAATTAGCCTTTAACGATTCTCTCTTAGTTTAAACATAGCTATCAATAGTCATTTTTAAAAACAATGGTAATCTCATTTTGGAACCAAATTCTTAACTTGTGATTGCAAACAGGATGAACTAAATTCCAGATTTTCCAGATGTATATTTTTCGTCCAGAACTATTTATTTATTTATTTATTTATTTTTCTTCAAATCCTCATAGACAATATAACATACGTGAAATCATTAACAAAAGGTACTTGCAAAAGGTTTAAAATGGCGAGTGTTGGTTGACATGGAAGAATTAAACCTGACACCCATCTCAAACACACTGTGGGCCGGTTCAGCAGGTCGTGCTCCGCTCTGGAGAAGCTGTGCTCTATGAAATATTTCCAGACAGACCCTTAATGGATTTCCAATGTTTCTATGCAAAAAAAAAAAGTGCTGTTTTTTCCTTCATGACACTATTTTCAATCTGCTGTGTTTGAGGGCAGTGACAGTGAATACACGCACAAGATAATGGTAATAATAAAGGTAATATTGTTCTGCTGGACAACCAACTAATGGAAGATTAGTTTACGGTAATTATATTTCTCTAACACTGTTGTGCACATGCAAGCTGACGCTGTGCCACCCTGTTACATGAACCTAGATGACTGGAAATAACTGTAAGAGAAATGTACAATTCACAGGATCATTTATTAAAGAAGAGACACTGTGGGCTTAGAGCTTTAGAGATGACTTAGATATCCATGTAAAACTCTCAGCTTGTCTGACCCAGCCATTTGGAGATGGCAGCTAGAGACACTCCACTTAAGCTGAGAGCTCGTAGAGGATTTGACAGCTCCTCCTGACTGTGAGCTTCTATAGCTAAGTGATTTTAATACTATATATACTGTAATATAGTCTGCATCTTGGCCTGGACCTGACGCACTGACAGACCCGTTTCTAAATCATTAGCATTACTTTAGACACATGCTTTCAATATCTAAAGTACAATTTTACATTGATTTCAGCACAAACGCACACAACCACGTACACACACAAACAAGTTGATGGTTCATTGCACGGTTGTTTATGAGGATATGAGGAGTAAATAATGCCAGGGAAGACGTTTAACACTCCTCTATGGTTTTAAATGGGGAGTCAGTGTTTGTGGTGTGAGTCCATGTGGTACATGGACATCAACACAACTACAGCCTCAAAAATATCACATAAATGAACATGTCTTGTATATAAAAAAAAAAAAATCAAGGGTTCACAATTGTACTCTATATTACAGGACTACTGTACAGCTGAAATGTTTTTGTTCAGACAGGCTTTTGCTAATGTGTCTGAATAACTGCACCTCTTTACTTACTGTTTTTATTGGCCTTTTCTTGACTGTGGTTAGGACTTTTTACTCGTTTTTGTGTATCAGTGAAAGGTGCTATACTAAAAATAAAATTACTCACTATTGCATTACAGTCAGGGCCGTGGGGGGGGGGGGGGGGTCATTTGACCTCTGACCTCAAGATATGGGAATGAAAATGAGTTCACTTTATGATAATTGCATGAAGTTTGGGTCAAGTTATAGTCAAGTCAGCACACTGACATACTGACAGCTCTTGTTGCCTGTTAGACTGCGGTGTGCCATGTTATGATTTGAGCATATATTTTTATGCTAAATGCAGTACCTGTGAGGTTTTCTGGATAATATTTGTCATTGTTTTGTGTTTGTAACTGATTTCAAATAATAAATAATTACATACATTTGTATAAAGCAGCACATTGGTCCACTCCCAAGAGTATTAAATACTTGACAAATCGCCCTTTAAGGTGCCTTTTCAACAAATAAAAAATGTGTGATTCATTTGAAATTAATCATAGACAATCATGCGATTAAATAGCAATTAAATATACTAATCAATTGATAGCCTATACAACATAATCAGTGTTCCTTTGTTAATATTGCTTTTAATCTAATAAAAACATTAGTAATTGAAATCCGGCTCACCATGATGGTAATGGTAATGCCTGTGTTCTGAACCCAGCTGCAATGAATGCAGCAGAGGCAAGGTCATACTGTGTGAGAAAGGGCTCCTCCACCTGGTCACACTGCCAGCACATGAATAATTTCTCACTCAGACTCACATTATGGCACAGTTCAATCACTGGCACTTTGTATCTTGGCAAAGGTGCTTCTAAAAGGTGCACACATAAAACAACCTGGCCCGGTCCGAATAGACAGTGTGTGCTGAGTCAGCGTCCGTTCCTTCCTCTGCTGTCCTACAGAAGAAGAATAATAACTCCACTGGAGCAAAAACATTTTGCTGCAGTGGACTCTCAGCCTCACAGCGCTTCATTACACGCATCACAGCGATGAATAGAGGCTTAGATATGAGGCAGGAAGAGAGAAGCTGACCCAGCGGCTGCGGAGCTGGACCCCTCTGGCTCCGACTGCTCTTTTACTTTACTGTATATTGTTATGTGCTATAGGTTACTGTACTGTACAGTATTGCTGCCATTTAGCACTCTGCTGCAGACCTCAAACATTGCTGGTGTTGTCCAGCCTAGTCTGAGGTACTTTTGTGAGTTCACACAATAATGAAAAGGTCTAAATGTGCTGAACAGGCAGTCATGTTAGTTGTCAAAGATTTCAATAATTTCGTCCTCTAAACAAGAAAAATTACGATAATTAGTCTGACTAACTACACACAGATACACTACTGACTCTGTAAGGCTGTACTTTGGCACAGCAGCGCTTTGAGCAAAATGCTAAAATCAGCATGCTAACATGCTCACAATGACAATGCTAACATGCAAATGTTCAGCAGGTATGTTTACTGTGTTAGCATCTTAGTTAAGTGTCTTAGCATGCTAACATTTGCTAATTAGCATGCCCAAGGCTAATGGGAGTGTCTTTAGTTTCAGAAGTATTGTCTTAAAGATGATCTATTGTGTTCGTTTTCAGGTGTATACTTGTGTTTGCGTTTCTACTAAAACATGTCTATATGTTTTAATGTTCAAAAAATGTTTAGCTAAGCTCCAGCACCTATTTTCACTCTGTCTGAAATGCTGTTTGAGCTCTTGCCCTCTGCTCCAGCTCCGCTCTAACTAGCTTTGCTTGAGGGCGTGTCAAACTAAGACACTACATAGGTGATATGCAAATGTGTTACTTGGTGACATCACCTCTTTACAGATGAAAAGGCAAGGTGCAAGGCAAGGTGTTTCAGGCAGTTCACGAGCAGTGTAACTCCCGTTGGCATGGGCTTTGTAACTCTGCAGACCTTTTACATGCACAAAAAACTATATGACATAAAAGGAAAGGGAAAAAACTAGAAAAGCATAATAGGTCCTCTTTAAAACAAAGTATTGCACAAAATAAAAATTTGACCTGATAATGGTGCTAGAGGCAAAGTTAGGGATCACTTAAGTTAATGCTATTTATCCCAATGGGAATGTGAATGTGTGCACCAAATGTGAAGGCAATCAAAAATTGTTGCAACTTTTCACTCAAAACACCAAATGCAAAAATCCTGGTGGCTCTAGAGGAAAAGTCAGGAGATGACCAAAGTTAGTAGGCTTCATCCTCTGGGGACCATGAATGTCTAAGCAATATTTCATGGCAAGGCATCAGTTGATGAGATATTTCAGTCTGGACTGGATATCTTGACAGATTCTGCTAGTGCGGCTAACAATTAATCTGATGTAAGTGTTTTTGTAAAGGAGAAATTTTGCCTTTCTGACACAGCATACAAATACGAATGCATGGAAACCAAGAAAAAAACTCTATGTATTAGAGCAGCCTACTGAGCAGCAGTTACTGTGGTGCTGCACATAGCCTGACAATAGGCTGTAAAGAAAAAGATTTACATCTTCCATTAGCGAGATACAAACATTTACACAGCACCACATACTGAACCTCATTAGGATGGAAAGCAGAAACTATTTGGAGCTACATTATTGTACACAAAAAAGGCACAGAGCATGAATACTGTAATTGAATAGCTGCTTCTCTGTTGGAGGCTCTGTGAGTGATACAATAGATAGGAGGATTAGTTGTCTTTGTCTAGGGTATCAGTCAAGGGGTAGACAGCAATCAATAATCCAATTACACTCCAGCTCGGACATTATACTGTAGTCGACAGAGCTCAGGAGTAAGTTAGTCTTTCTGGGAAGCCATTTTCTGGTCACATAAGCCATGGGTCAAGACTTTAAATATTAATAATAGTAATAATAATAGATATGCTGTAACTTTAAAGAGCTAAATGCAAGTTTGGGAGCATTTCTATTGCCTCTGCATGGCTCTCAACAGCTAATGGTGCTAACAATGGGAACAGTGTTGACAGAGCTAACAGAGCTAACCTGAGGAGGAACCAGAGGGTGGGTGCTACGCTTCCTCAATGATGCCGTTGGTCAGGATGGCGTTATGAGCTGTAACCGCTGTATGAAAGCAGTACAGAATGGCAGCCATGAAATAGCCAGTGGGGCACTCTCACATGCACTAACCTGCACTAAAATGCATGCACGATTGCCCTGGTTATGCCAACAAAGCATAACACACACAGAAGGACTTCATTCTCTGATGAACTTCTAATGTGGATGGACATATACTCGTGTACAAAAACTGCGTGCATATAAACTGCATGGTGCTGCAGTTTTTATTTGCCACAGAAGTGCCCCCACATTAGGTCAATACCTAACCTTAACCATCTCGATTTGGAGGTTACCTTCTAGTAACAACCCACTTTCGTCTTCCCCATAGAAATAGAATATAACAGTGGACGGGACATTTCCGTTCAAATGAATGAATGATCAATCAATGAATAATCAAGATGGTCAGAGCAGCAGCCAATTTATGTGTACCATTGCCATAGCAACGGCAGCTGACCCATGGTTGACTTCTGCATAAATTAAATCAACTTACAGCAAGACATGGACTCACTGCTCACTGTGATGACGCTTTTTAGTAACAATGACAAAATGCGCAGTGGAGTAATCACATTACGAGGCACATAGAAAATGTAAAGGATTCAAATTTAACAACTTAATGCTTCATCCACACACTCTTGTCATAGCAGAGGAAAGCACACAGCTGTTGGGGGCGGCAGTAGCTCAGTCTGTAAGGACTTGGGTTAGGACGCGGACGTCACGGGTTCAAGACCCCCATGGACCAAGACCAACTGGTTGCTGGAGAGGTGCCAGTTTACCTCTTGGGCACTGCCGAGGTGCCCCTGAGCAAGGCACCAAACCCCCAACTGCTGCTCTGGGCGCTTGTCAGGAGCAGCCCCCTCACTCTGACATCTCTCCATTGACACATGTATATGTACTGTGTGAACAACAGAGTGTAAAACTGAATTTCCCCACTGTGGGACTAATAAAGGAATATCTTTCTTTCTTTCTTTCTTTCTTTCTTTGCCAAATCAGTGACAACTTGGCTTAATTTCTGTAAGCAGTGTGGCATTGAAGCATGGTGGAATCAGCAAGCTGGCTAGCGCACAGCTGGTTGGTTAGCTGTTGGGCTCGTGACGCCAGGATTTGGTGCTGCATTGATTATGGTAAATGAACTGAACAGCAGGCTGGTGGCCAGTGGCAGCACAGAGTCTTAACAGCGACCACATACTTTACAGCCCCATTGACGCGTGTTCAGCAATCACCATTTTCTTTTGCAATTACCACAGCAAACACTGTGATGACCCTTCTTCTCTATTTCTATGGTCCTCATTGAAATTTCTCAACTATGCAACTCATTCATTCATTCATTCATGCATGCTTTATTTATACTTGAGAGAGTTGGATTGCAATGACATTTGGCACACATACCTACAGTGTCCCAAGGATGAATCCCAACGACTTCTCCTCAACCATGAGGTTGACATCTTTATGAGTGAAATGAGTGTAACTAGTATTCGATGGACCATGAATTTTAGCTTTCATGTTCATTACAGAATCAATTTTAATAACTTTGTCAACCCACTGACTTAGAAGTAGGGATGTGCATTCCAAGCAAAAATACTATTCAAAAATCACGAGGAACTATGTGATTATTATTCAAAAAATTGCTGCATGACCTGCAACTCCCCCCACAGCAGCTCTGGTGGGGAGAAAGACTGACATGGAGGGAAACTGACATGTAGCGTTGACACATTTTCCCATCTAAGAGTTTATTTCAACCATATTGTTTGAACAGTGGAAGAGGCCAGTAGGAAGACTAACCATGGCAGTTTTGGTGATTTTTATTTTGTTTCTGTCAGGTTTGAATGACGATATGATATCATCAACCTCTTATCCGGGTCAGGTCGAGGGGGTAACAGCTCCAGCAGGGGACCCTAAACTTCCCTTTCCTAGGCCTCATTAAGCCCCAGCTCTGACTGGGGGATCCTGAGGCATTCCCAGTGTGGAGACATAATCTCTCCACCTATTCCTGGGTCTTCCCTGGGGCCTCCTCCCAGCTGGTTGTGCCTGGAACACTTCCCTATAGGGAGGCGCCCAGGGGGCACCCTCAGATGCCCAAACCACCTCAACTGGGTCCTTGCAACGATTAATTCAAGGGAAATATACAGTATATGTTTTAAGACTGTACGAATAGTTGCATAAACTATTAAATTTTGTATAACTTAACGATTCAAATAATTGAAAATAGTCCCTACTGTAATTGTCCTCATCTTTAATGTGTGCTAATTAGCAAATGTTAACATGCTGTCATGCTTAACTAAGTTGTTGAACACCATAACATTATAGCTGCTTAACATCAGCAAGGTAACATCTTTGCGCTCATGTTAGCATGCTGACTTTAGCATTTAGATTAAAGCACTGCTGCTGTGCCCAAGTAACGCCTCACAGAGGCATGGCTGTAGACTCTGGACACAGATCTCTCTTTGTTGCTTGGCTGCAGTGTATCACTACTGCCATTTTTAAATCTCTTTGTTTTCCTCTTAGTTGCTAAAAGGTACAACAATCTGATGGCCAGTTAACTGAAAAAATACTCCTAGTTTCTTTTTGGTAGCTGGCTGCCTGATCTGTTGCTCACATTGATCAGGATAAAGAGAGAAAAGCATTGGACAGTACATGACAGCCTACTAAATATTTAAAAAAGAAAAGGCTGCAGTACAGGTACAGATACAGGACAGGTGCATGCTGGAGGACATGTACCATGACAACTGGGAAGTGTTTGCTGGTTTGCTCTTGAGTATTCCCAGTGATTTCAGTCTCTCATTCAGGCAGTATTGATCCATGTGGGGTGAAGATGTGGCCACAATAGAGCAGCATCTCCTTCTATCGTCTGGTTTGTTAGCCCGCGGAGAGCTGCTGCTTTAATATTTAATCGTATGGTTAGCTGTTTGCTAAACAACTCCTAACTGCCGCTCTGTCACGCTGCATTATTCAGGGCTTTTCTTACAATGTTTGTGCGTCTTCACACGTCAAGCTTATCAAACAACGCCACCGCTTTGCGACAGGGAAAAAGGAACATGTAAAACGCACATGCTGTAAAAAGGCCGGTCTCCACGCAATTACAGAGCCACAACAGACGACGCAGCAGTCACATTGTAGGAGGTAACCATGGCAATCAATATGCCTGGATTGTTTAAAAAAAAAAAAAAAAAAAGGAGAGCAGAGAGGGGGTGGTGTAGAGAAAAGAATAATAGACTATCTGTAAGTGTCAGAGGAAGAAGCTTGGGGGATGTTATGAAAGAAACAACTCCTTATGGCCTGGCAAAGGCTGGGGTGCATTAAGCCAGGACATAGAAGAGTGGCCATGATACTAAATCAGACACGAGATTTCAGTTCAAATTCAAAGTATGCACATTTCCAAACTAACAGATAGCTGAGGAGTGTACAAAAAAGAAGCAACAAATGGTAGTACATGTTCAAAGACTGCCGTTAAGAGACGTCCTTGGTTGACTGACTGGACTGTCAGATCCAGTCCATCACAGGGCTAACATAAACAGACACCATCAGACTCATACTTACAGGCAGTTCTGACTCTTAAAGTCAAACTGAAATCTCAGTTAGTCATTCTCTGGCACAATTACTACTACTTCCACTATGAATACTTCTAAAATGTAAATATATTTCCAATGTTGGTCAACCATTATTTGATGGGTTACCATTCTTGATGGCAATAATTACCATTTTGTAATGCCCTGACTTTTTCACTAGCACCTCCAGCAGGTTTACATCTGTGGATTTCAGTGACTTGAATTGTCTCAGATTTTGTTCAGGCTTTACTGTCGTCATGAATTTCAATTTGTCCGCTACTGCTACTGCTGCAAACAGGGTCATGTTTACCATGTTTACAAATTGGGCCCATATTAACACCCCCCTCATGTCGTATTCACAACCTCATAAGTGGAAAGTTAATTTTCATAATAAGTTAATCAACTGAAATTAAGTAACAGAAAGTAATATATTGTTTTTCTTGGTAATCTTATGTCAGAGGAAAATCTCGATATTACCAACAACCTCATCTTTCTCCTGTCATTATGCCTTTTCATTTCCTTCATTATATTACCCACTTGCTAGCATGCTAAATTGTTAGCCTCTGTGGCTTCCAGATGCAGACAGTAATGTTAATATTGCCATTGCTTAGCAGCGGTGTTCTCAAGACTTGAATGCATATCATGTACACAACTTCCTATCTCGTAAACAGTCCAACAGTTGTGCGCAACATCATGTTAGCATTACCATTTTGCACATGTTAGCATGGTGATGTTAGCATTTAGTACAATCTGACAGAGCTGCTAGCATGGCTTAAGACTCTTCGTCGATCTTTAATTTAAATTTCATTTCGATATATCTTTTTTTTCTCAAAAAGGAACAGAACATGTAATTTAGAAAACAGATCTATATGCTGTAGCAGGAAAAATGAATGAATTGGGAATTTGAGAAACGTTAAAGGTGCAGTGTGTAGCATGTGGCGGCATCCAGTGTTGCAGATCGCAACCAACTGAAACTTCTCCCGTGTGTCAAGCTTGTGGGAGAATTACGGTGGCTGACGCAAAAATGTGAAAACACAAATTGAGTTTGATTTGGTACTGTAGAAACATGGCAGACTCCGTGAAGAGGACCCGCTCCGCATGTAGATATACGCGGCTCATTCTTTGGAAACAAAAACATAACAACTCTTATTTTCAAGTGATTAACTAACTAAAAAACCCAACTACTTATTGATATTATATTCCATTTCTGCCAAAAGACCTGCACAATGTTCCTATACATGTGTAGCAGTATTTATGGTTTACCACATTATAAAAGGGCAATGTAGGATTAGCTCATCATAATAAGTGAAGGACAGTGAATTCCTTACAATTTTCTAAATTAGCAAAGAAATATCAAGTGTAATGTCTAACATCAGGCATCTGGCCAAGCTTGGGGTAGGGTGGGTTGCTGGGTGCTATGCAAGCCTTGTTTGCCCTCCTTCCTCTGCTCCATCCCTCCCTTCCTCCCTCGTCTCCTCCACTCTGAGTGTGGCTGACAGAGACTGTGCAGACCAAAGCATGCACAGAACAAACCGCAGGCCTTCTCACCCTGCAAGAGGTCTGCACTGAAATGCAAACAGAGACACCGCAACTAGCCAAGGACGAGCAGAGGAGCCTGTGAGGAGGAGCAGCAACTGGCCACATGGTAGCCAACAATAGTATTTTATTACCTTGTAGTGCCTTTGTTCTTTCCATAAGAGCAAACTGATGAATCTACAAGAAAAGGAGCTTAAGAACAGCACAAGTACTTGTACACAATAACACACTACAGCTGTAGTTGGACATATTGCTGCATCAGCTCTTCAAGGTTTAATGTGATGGTGGTTTTACTATAGTATACATTATCACACAATAATTGAATGTCATACCCAGCTGTAAAATTTGTAATTGAGTGCAAACTGCAATAAGAAGAGATGGTAACACTTCATTTTACAGGTCTGCAAATTTCATGGTAATTAGGTGATAATTAGCAAGTGACCTACTTGAAATTTCTGTGGAATTATTGCCAAATTACCCCATTATCCACTTCAAAATTGATCAAAAAATACTTTATTATAAACATTATTTAGTAGTTATATGCTAAAATAGCATATAATCATTAAAATAGGGCCCTTAGACTTGAGAAGCAGCTGCTCTTCATCAGAGGCGGAAAACCAAAACTAATAGAAGACACTTCTGATCAGGTACAAATCTCACCATTGTGACTTATTATCTACACAAATGTAACCTGGTAGCTGACATAATGATTCAGGGAGGGTTTTTTTTTTTTTAAGAAATTCAAGATATTTGCTAATTATTATCTATTTATTTTTTTTTTTTTTGGGGGGGGCGGTGGCTCCTTTTTTGGGGGTGTTTTTGGGGACCCGGGGGGCCCCCCTTTAATCCCCCCCTTGGACCAAAAATTTGTTTGTATTTTTTTTTTGGGAGGGGCCCTTTTTCCCCTCTGGGCCCCCCTTGGGGCCCCCCTGAAAAACCCCCCACCCCCCCCCCTCCCCGGGGCCCTTTCCGGAGCCCCCCCCCCCCCCCCTCCCCCCCCTTTACTTCTTTTTTTTTTTTTTCTGTTCTTCTTTTACCTTTTTTGATTTAAAAAAATTTTAAATTTATTTTCCCCATTTTGGGATTAATAAAGGCAGATCTTCTTCTTCTTCTTCTTTATCAGCAGACATGGACATAAAGGACATCACTTAGCTTTGCATTATTTTCCTGGACATTTATCAAATAAATTACCAGTGATTTGGAAATATTATCAAATAATGTTTAAAATGAAGTAATTATCAATTACATTTTGAGGTAAATACTGGGGTAATGTGACAGTATTTCCAAAGAAATTTTAAATTGGTTACTTACTAATTATCACCTAATTACCATAACATTTGCGGATGTCATCATCATCATGAATATCCTAATCATCATCATCAATAGCATCAATGTCATTAGGTGTGGAGGTTTTCATTAAAGAGCTGGGTCTTTAGCTTTTTCTTAAGGGACTCTGCAGATCAAGCAGAGTTTGGTAGCTCACTCCACCACAGAGGGATTACAGAGGAGAAGAGTCTAGGTAGCGACTTAGGCCCCTGTTGTGATGGGAGTACCAGGCACCATTCATTGGCCTAGTGTAGTGGGTGGGAGGGAGTGTAGAGCTGGATAGAGTTCAAGTAGGCAGGAGATGCTTTTGTTGCTGTTTTGAATTTGATGCACGTGGCAACTGGGAGCCAGTGGAGGGCTATGACATGACATGACATGACAAGACCAGTTGTTCTGCTGCATTCTAGATCATCTGCAGAGGTTGAATGTGCATGCAGGGAGGCCTGTCAGTAGGGAGTTGTGGTAGTCAGTGCCTAATATTACAAGAGCTTGTACCAGGAGTTATGTTGGATGCTCTGACAGGTAAGGTCTGAGCTTCCTGATTTTGTACAGGGCAAATTGACACAACCAAGCAATTGAGGCCAAGTAAACCTTAAAGGTTAGTTGGTCATCAATCACGACACCCAGATTCTGAGCAGAATTTGTGGGTTTGAATGTGGTTAGTCTAAGCTGGATATTGATCTGTGTATGTATAAATGGGCTGGCTGGGATGACAAGGAGCTCAGTCTTAGAAAGGTTGAGCTGAGGGTGGCGTTCTTTCATCCATTTAGAAATATCAGCAAGGCATGACAAGATCCGGATAGCAAGAGTTGGGTATCATCCACATAGCAGTGGTATGAGAAACCATGGGAGCAGATGATTGTACCAAGTGAGGTGGTGTATATCAAGAAGAGAAGGGGACCAAGCTCTGATCCTTGAGGCACCCTGCAGATAAGCAGTGTGGTCCCTTCCGCAGATACACTACAAAGATCTCCCTGAGAGACAGGATATGAACCAGTGGAGGGCAGATCCTGATATACCAAGCTTAGAGAGTGTGGAGAGGAGGATTTGGTGGTTCACAGTGTCACAGGCAGCAGACACATTTAACAGCAACAGAGCTGAGGAATCACCAGCAGCTCTCGCCAAACAGAGATTCTGTTACTGTCAGTAGTACAGTCTCGATAGAGTGGCCCTGCTTAAAGTCACACAGATTTGGGTCAAACAGATTGTTCTTGGACAGAATATCAGAGACTTGATTAAAGATAGTGTGCTCAAGTATTTTTGACAGGAAGGGTAAAAGTGAAACCAGTCTGTAGTTTTCAACCTCAGTTGGGTTTTTCGAGCAGTGGGGTAAACCAAGCTTGCTTGAATGCAGTGGGGAACACACTGGATGACGGCGAGGAGTTGATGATGTGCGTGACGGCAGAGTTAAATGCAGCTGAAATGGTCTTTAGGAGGTCTGATGGTATTGCATCCAGCGGACTGTAGGGGGCCAAGAGTCCAGCAGAAGCTTGACCTCGTCCTCCTTTTAGCTGGTGGCTGGAGGCTGAGTTGGTCAGACTCAGAGAACTGATTACTCATAGCCAAAACCTTATCAGGCAAACATGTCTGGAGTGAGCAGCATAGAGGTTGGAGGAGGAGGTGGATAGAGAACTAAATTAAATGCAGAAAACATTTTCCAAGCATCTGTGGCACCGCAGATCTTGTTTTGATAAAATGCGGTCTTAGCAGTTTTTAAACTGGTGGAGAAAGATGCAAGTATTTGTTGATAATCACTGAGGTCTGTGGATTTTCAGGATTTATGCCATTATGCCATTTTCTCTCTGCTGACCTGAGCCCTGCCCTTTGCTCTCTGATACCTCAGTGAGTCATGGACTGGGGGGGGGTGTTATGAGCAGGTCTGGGCACTAAAGGGCAGTTGGTTTAGAGATGAGGCTAGTGAGGAAGCGACTTTCTGTAGCCTCATTTACAGCAAGTAAATGAGAAAATGTGAAGACAATAAAGGACAATCTTTTAGACTGTGTATTTTCCCTCTGGCAGTACATTTTTTGTAAATAATTTTTGTTATCCCACCACAGTTGCATGTTACTTCCAAGTTCTGGCGGACTGGTATTACTAACTGTGTCCATTTGGCACTTTTGTAAGAGAAAAGTCTCCACATGATCAGATTAAATTACTGGCTAATAACAAAAATATTTGTTTACATTTAAATTCCTTATTATAGTGATAATGGGATTTTTTTCTCTCTCATCCTCTCATTCTGCCCAGATGGAGCTCTGCTACTAGCAGGTCGCTGAGCGGTGAGACAAACAGGAATGGCACATACTGAAGGCTCAGAGCCTGTCTCTGTACTGTTGCCTTGGTAACTTTGGCAGACAGGCTGCAATGTGTGTTATGTCGACCTCTTGGTTTCTACTGTAAGTATAACTGCAGTCTTCTGCTGCTGACCACTGAACACTTGCAGAAGTTGAGAATAAGGTGCTTTACTGAAAGGCACTTCGGTGAGAGAGGGCAGGATCAGACCCATAATTTCCTCATCAACACCATCAATACAGGAAATTTTAAATAAAATAAAACGATTCCTTCTGTTAACAAGACTGCAGTTCTGACCTTAAACACAGTTCTTTTGTTGCAGCATGGTAGTTTATGACACCACTCAGCAAAGAAGATCATAAAACAGCACAAGCATTGATGGACTCAACCTCACACGTAACTAACATGTTTAATAGCCAGAGATATTTCCATCCACTGGCCAAACTCATTATCTGAGCAGGACAAAACTCTCAGTCAATACTGTGCAGTGCAGTATCACAGAAACACATAGCTGGACCTGTCTCAACTCCTATAATAACATACAGTAATAGAAGACCATCTAAATAGTTTTCTAAAACCAAGGAATAAAACATGTGCATGAGTTTTATCAGCATAAAAAATATATATTTTTTTAAATATTGAATTATTTGTAATGTGAGGTGTCCATGCATTGCAGTGAGTGTACATTTATTTTAGATATCCGGTAACACTTCATTTTACAGGTCTGCATATTAAATGGCAATTAGGTGATAATTAGCAAGTGACCTACAGTATAAGAAATTTCTTTTGAATTACTGCCAAATTATCCCAATATTTACCTAAAAACTGTTCAAAATTACTTTATTATAAACATTATTTAATAATAATAATTATTATTATTATTTAATAAAGGTAAAATAGCATATAATGGTTAAAATAGGGTCCTTAGGCTTGAGAAGCAGCTGTGCTCTGCTCTTCATCGGAGGTAGAAAAGCAAAACTAATAGAATCTGTTTTAATATACAAACTTTAGACATTTTGCATTTTAATCAGTCATCGATTGTATCTTACATGTGTGGCTTGTGTAAAATTGTGTAAAAGATGTTATATTGCCAGACACTCATTAACAAGTTGACTGTAGTAACACTACAGCAATCAATCATCAGTTAGTTCAGAGGAATCAGATATATTTATTATATACTACTTGGAATTAGGGTAATAAGCCACACTGATCCTGCAAGGAGGATCTCTCTGAGAATTTTCCTGCTCCTCCAACACCTCTGGAGCTGGTAGGGATTCAGTGATTAAAAGTTCTTTATACGATATCCAGAGCATTAATATAGTAGCAAACAACTATTTGCTATTTAAAGATAAAGAGGAGTAATGTCAACCTGAGCAGAGAATGAAGTCATAGGCTTCTCTGTGCTTTGTTTACTTAGACGGGCCGGCCACATGTGCCTTTAGTGCTAGTTAGTGCATGTGAGCGTGCCCGACTGGCTAGCCCACAGCTGCCGCTCTGTGCTGCTCTCATACGGCAGTTACAGCTGATAACACTATCCCGACAGACGGCACCTTCATATAAGTAAAACACAGTTAACACCGTTATGACCTCAGGAATGTGTGGCGGCTGCGAAAGCTGTTGTTTTTTATTCCGGTGTCTATGTTAACAGGTTAGAGCAGCCACACAGGCTGCATGAGACACGTGGGAGGCCCGGCTGCATGTCAGCTGCTAGTTTTACCATATGACACACACGGGTCACAACAACAAGAATGAAAGTGATCATTTGGCAGCATATTGACATCATACCAGCATCATTAGTACAGTTTCAATGTCTAGATATCTACAGAATATGTCACAGACATGAAAAAAGTAATGATTTAGTTTTAAATCAACACTTCTGCTTTCAGTTCAAAATAAAAGCACTCAATTTTTTTTCTGCAGACATAATTCCTCCAATACAAGGCTATTATTCAGAATTATGTGCAGGACAGTGATGTAGGAAATGCAGTGACTTGCACAGCTCCATGAATGAATAAAGTATAGGGTTTTTATTGTGAATTATTACTATTATTTACAAATTACCGCACAGATCTTAAACTTGTCTGTCTAAAATAAATATAAATGACATTTATAATGAAATGAAATAGCCACTGTGAAAGACTCTATGTAGAAAGAAAGGACTGGCAGCAGCAGCAGATGAAGCACAGTTGGTGTGAACACCACACGCGTGAAACACACAGCTGTTCAGCAAGGCAGCCGCCATTGTGTTCCTGAGTGGACAAAGTGCCTGCTCTGCCATTGCCATGATTACAGCCGTGCAAAGGCAATAGATATGCTCCCAATCTCGATTTAGCACCTTTAAAGACCACATCAGGACACACTGTCATTATTCCATAAAGTTTTGTATGTCTAAAATTGTTCGGTTTTCAAATGGTAGATGTGTTATTTGCAAATGACGGCCTTCTGAGCAATACTCAGTGACCAGCACTGACTGTTTCAACACATTATATCATATGAACTGTTTTACTGTTGTACACATTGTGATGTGCAGTGCAAAAGAATTAAACCTTTTAAATTAAATCCAAAAGTTAAATCTTGCCAGAGGTCATGATATCCTTATCATCGCTTGACTACTCTGTTGTCTTTTGTGATTTGATTGTGACCACATTTGTATCCATCCATTGCACTGCACATTAACTAAAGCCTAAATCCTGCCTTTCCTCCCAACCACTTTCACTTTTACCTACTTTGCTGCATGTGCACCTGTCGTTATCCATTTGTCTAACTTATCATGGCTAATTATGATTCAGTGAAGATTATATCAGTGATCGGATTTAGTTTATTATAATGTAATGTAATGCAATCTTGTAAAATCTTCTAAAATGAGCTTCTGTGTTAATTAAGGAGGGTTGATCATTTAGTGCGCATGTGAATGATTAATGTCACAGTCATGTTTCAGTTATGCCAACATTATCATCCCATTAACTCAATGTTGATAGATATTGTGATTGTACCGATTTTATTATGCCATTAGCCTTTGTTTCTTATTACTTCCAGCTGACTGGAATGCAAGAAAGCCGCATGCAGGAGCATGAAAATTCAAACTGTTACTAGCTGTTGTTTAGGTTGGGGATCTTTGTTTCATGCTTTTTAAATGCTAGGACTGGTCCTAAATAATATTATTCATTGATTATTAGTTGTCCGTTTTAGCTTAGCCAAAGCCAGGGTTGTGTTAGTTTTGGATGTGACAATCAATATTATTTTCTGCATCATTTATTTCACTCCACCCATACACTGATTTTTTTAATGCCAGAATCTATATATTTACTACATTTGAGTCTATGTGGAAGTAGAAGGGAGGTATCACTTTTATTGTTGTAGTCTGAGTAACGCGACATCATATTCATCCCGTTCAATCAAAACAAACCGCAGCTGGCCGACATGACAAACAGCGGAGGATCCTCGTGGATATGACCTGCACCCTCACATGTTAAAACCAAAGTGATAAACACTACACATACAGTATGGAAGTATGGAAACACTTTAGGTTTCACACATTGACAGGAAAAGCAGAGCTAGACATCACTGCTAAAGCTGTATGCTAACTCTGTCATGGACAGGAAACATTATCGTATTGCTGTAACATGTGGTCAAGCCAGCCGTTTCTCTCGTCTCCGTGGTCAAATCTACTTACGCCACAATGGTAGTGCACCCATATACTGACATTTATGTTACATGTATTCAAACGACCCCGAAGTGGCTGATCATGGATGTGTAAAGACACAGGAAAGCTAGTGAGTTGCTAGTAGCAGCAAAATTGGCTAAGATAGTGGAAATATACACATGTGACACACGTGTGTGTGTGTGTGTGTGTGTGTGTGTGTGTGTGTGTGTGTGGTGTGTACAAATAAGATTAATGAAATACTGATAAGTGTATATTCCCCAGAAGTACAAAATATTATGTTCATTATAACTTTAAAAGAAAATATCACTAATTTGTGGGGGAACTGTCTTTATTCTTTTATTTGACTGATATATTTGACTTCAGGACATCTCTGACTAAATACCTGCAGAAAATCAAATCTTTTAATGTATTATTTTAGATATTTTCCAAAGTAAAAGGCCCTATAAGTGTATAATTCAGCTTTTTTCCCATGGTCTAGTGTTAAAAAAGTAAGGAAGGAAATCACAATGAATCGGGAATATTGAATCGTAATACTTGTAGAATCTCATTACTTACAAATCACAATACATATCGAATTGGCACCCAAGTATCATGAAAGTATTGATCAGGTGATAGGTGAATTGTCAACAGCCTTTGTCAACATGCCAAATTTGATCTCAATAACAATATATCTGAGCCTTATAGGTGCCTCTGGACAAACACTCAATTAAAAAAATAGTTGGAAATTTTGGGGAGTATGCTTATTTAACTTTAGCCAAGATTTAGATGAGAAGATCGACACCACTCTTGTGTTTGTACTTTTGTGTAGAGCCAGCAGGTGTTACCTGCACCTCTAAATTGGCACATCATATTTCATTTGTTTATTTGTACATAAACAAGTTGTAGTTTTTGGGGGTATTAGCATACATGCCGGAGGTAAACTAGATGTTTGACCCTGCTCCTAGTCTTTATGCTAAGGTAAGCTAACTGCCTGCTGGCTCTAGCTCCATAGGGCTACTTAGTGCACATAAGACATAAGAGTGGTATCAATCTCCTAATCCTACTCAGCAAGAAAGCCATTAAATGTGACTTAACTCTGATGCTATATTGTTGAAAATGTTAATAGCTCAGCAACCACAGCATATTTATCACATCATAATTGTTTCTGTGGCCCTTGTGGTGTTCATTGTGACTCAGCGTTTAACTGGAAAGCAACATACTGGCAACAGTGCTTTCACTCAGCAGAGATGGGAGCTACAGAGCAAAAAGCTTTTGATTTATTGACACTAGAGATACCATAAACACACATGTTTCAGTTGTACAGTAGCTACTCACCTATATACAGCGAGGAGTCCTTCCTGTGGACATGGTCATCGATGTAGGACACTCCCAGAGGCTGGACAGGCGTGGCTCCAATGCCCAGCAGAACCTGGGCTCCGATGAGCAGAAGGTACATCATGTTGGTGTTGGCTCTGTTGCCACATTTAAACCCAGAGTCCTGGTTCTCTGACCTGGAGTTGTTGGAGCAGACGTCCCTGCCGTCCTCGGCGTGCCACGAGTCCCCGGCCTCGTACTCATACTGGTGAGTCAGGAACTCTGGCAGGGCCGATAGCAGCGCCCCCAACGCCATGACGATCCCGCCACAGCCAATCAGGCGGGGTCTGTGGGCCTTAGCGCCAAAGTAGCTGACAAAAAGAATGAGGGCCAGGTTGCCGATTTCAAAACTGCTGGCAATGACGCCCACATCTGCACTCTGGAGGTTGAAGCGTCTCTCCAGAGTGGTCAGGACACTTACCTGAGAGAGAGAGAGAGAGAGAGAGAGAGAGAGAGAGAGAGAGAGAGAGAGAGAGAGAGAGAGAGAGAGAGAGAGAGAGAGGCAAGAGGGATAGAGAGAGTGAGAGAGTAATAGTGTTTTACAACTAGCAGCCATTAAGGACTGACAATGACATCCCACTAACTTTTTAATGTAGGTTTATACCAGTGGGCAACCTCTGGGTCTGAGAAGTTAAGCCAATGCAGAAGTGCCTTAAACGTGTATTACTTCTAACAACCAGCAGGGGGCGACAAAAAGAAGTCAGATTGTATAGAAGTCTATGAGAAAATGACGTTACTTCTCACTTGATTTATTACCTCGGTAAATATCATAAACATGAGTTTCTGGTCTCAAACGCTAGATTTAAGTCTTCTTCAATACAGCATGATGTTCATTAAATAAATTATGGTCCTATTTAGATTAAAATAGACCATAAAGCAGAGGATGCTTTAGCTACCTTATGACCGACAAGTTGCTACCACAGTGTTGTCTGTTTTCGTCTTAGAACTTTAACCCTTTCACAGTGTGTTTTCAGTTTATGAAAGTTAATTATAACCTTTTCCGTTGCCTGCAAATGCCTAATACAGCTTTCGGCTGAGCTTAACCCCACCCTCTCTCTTACTTCTGGTTGCAAAAATCCAACACGGCGATGGCCAAAAACCAAGATGGTGACAGGCCAAAGTGCCAAACTCATGATTTTATATTCAGTAATTAATAATGTATAATTTAATTACTTTACCAACCCAGAAAGTATGAAATATGACATATTTTGTGTTCCACTTAGATGTTTGTGTAAAACAAGAAGGCATTGAGCTTCAGGTGCTGTTCTAGAAAAGCAGGTAAGAAACAGCCATCTGCCACTCGAACCAACAACAGCAACATGTTACTCTGCTTCCAACATCTTCATCCCCACACTCCTCCTCTTCCTCCTCCTCCCAAAATAACCCTGAGGCTAGCCTGATGCCAACCTGGGAAAAAGGCATATGTGCACGTGTGTGGCTTTAGGCAAGAAACCTCACGCAGCTGTTCTAATTATGAAACAGCCAAAAACACATTGAGTGTGTATAAAGTGAAGAAGTGGCTTCTTTGCATCGAATGTGTGCCGGATCATCTACAGGACAGGGCTGACAATAACTGGTTGGTCAGGAGTTGTTTTAAACTTGTATTAATCATTCATCCACAGCAAAAGGTGCAATATAAGCCCCAAGATTTCTTGAAGCAATTCCAGATGTGATGGAGAATTCGCTATGAAGGTGAGATCAGATGCATCATGTATAATATCCATCCTTTTTCTATATTGCTTAACCTGTCACACCACGCTCCACTGCAAAATCAGGCAATTTCTTGCTGTCTTGTTTATCACCAAGTAGGACTGCAACTAACCATTATTTTCATTATTGATTAATCGGCCAATTAGCTGATGAATTATTTCTTCGATATAATGTCAGAAAATAGTGAAAAGTACTTGTTGCAGTTTCCTAAATGCAAAGATGACGACTTTAATCCCCCACCAATAATACAGAATCAACCCCAAGGATTCAATTTACTATCACATGGAACAAAGAAAATCTTCAAATGAGAGGTGGAACTAAGCAGTGTTCGGCATTTATGCTTCAAAAATTATTTGAACATTGAATCAATCAACAGTTAATAAATATTTTTTCTGTCAATCAACTGATCAATTGAGGACCATTTCTCATATGTTAGCATCCAGTTGAAAAATGTAATCTTAATCTTTCTTAAAGATGAAGTTAGAAACTTTGAGCAAATATGATAAAAATAACTTTTTATTTTTCATAAAATGGTCACTATATCCTGACAAGACAGATAATCTGTTTAAAAAAAAAATCATGACCCTCTGTGTCCTTCAGTGTTCCTAATAAGATAAGATAAGATAAGATGAACCTATATTAATCCCCGGAGGGAAATTCGGGTGTCATAGCAGCAGCAACAACAGTACAGATAAATACATTATAAGTAAAAGAGATAGCATCTGCAAGATTTCAAAGACCGGAGGAAAACAACCAATCAGAGCCGAGCTATCTCTGGGCAGCTGTCAATCACTGCTCGCAATCTCACAAGCATTGATCACATCAAATGAGAAAGTTTGCTCCAGCCGCTGGGCGATGCTTGGTTTTAGCTTGACTGTTTTACAGCACATTTCAGTTGAGAAATAGGCATTTCAATAACAGAATATTTTATTTGATCAATGCCTAGTATGACCATTTGATTGGATTTCACAAGTATACTTACCAACGTTGAAAGCTAAGAAGTATTTCAAAACCAAAGTGTGGGGTCTGTGGGGTCTGTGGGGGGTGCAGCATTGCGCCAACAGTTCATAGTCAGGAGAGTTACCGCAGCAGCTACAGTGCTGCGTTCACTGTCACAGTTCACTGCCGGGGAGCGTTAGCAGCTGCAGTGTTGCATGTAGTGTCACGGACATGCAGCTACTTTCCCAGTAAAAGTCCGCCATCACTGCCGCACATTTAGTTTAGCAGGTAATAAGGTAACGACACTGTCGCCCGGCTTAACTTTAGTGATCATCCAGCAAACAGTGTGTATGTTTGTGCTACATTAGCAGCTGCTAGCTGCTAGCGGTGGTGAGTGTGGGTTTGTTGGTGGCGTTTGTTGACCTTGTTGACAAGGCGCTCCTCAGAGTTTTTCTCAACTTTTTAATTAATTATTCATATTTCTTTTAACCCTGTAACTGATAGCGTTAATCGGTTAAAATGCTTAACGTCAGTTATCAGTTAATTATTGACATCCCTTGTCAGGATAGAGTGACCATTTTCTAAATATACCTTTAACATATTTGCTCAAAGTTACAGACTGTAGCTTTAATTTTACTTAATAATAATACTGAAAGAGAAATAACCATGCCCCCCCCCCCCCCCCCCACTTTCAAAAACAAGCTGTAATTCACTCCTAAAATAGGAAGATGGCCATCAAATGTCTGTTATTTCAACGGTGCCACACTAACCTAGTTCTGTCACCACACAGTACACGTGAGGGACCGACCCTACAGCTCGTTCAGCACACACATTGTGTCCACTGTTCACTTACAATTATTACAAAGTTGTAAATCATAGTTCCCTGACATTACAAGCTGGAAGGACACAGTTCAGAGGTCAGACTCTAAACCACAGGAATAAGATTTACTCTTGTGGTCCTAGAAGATTTATGTACGGCCTCTTACTGGCTGCTGATGGAGAACAGCCGCTTTACACCTTTTGGATTTACACATTTTAGTCCAATCCACTCCGATGTTTACAGACAAGACAAATTGTTGTAGAGCTTCAGAGAAAACCTGCCTATTTCAGTTTGATGAATATAGACTAAGCCATGGAGAGGTGCTGTGCTGACAGTCATGATCTTAAGTCATTATCGCTTCATCCTCTTCCAAAGTTTTACTGTAATTTATTTGTAAAAACCCAATATGCTACTGAAAAAAAAGACAGAATAAATGCACACTGTGAACCAATTAAATTAAAAAAAAGACAGAGAATAAAAGATGATGACAAACAATATATTATACAGCGGATAGGCAGTGCTTCTACAGTGCTTTTGTCTGCAGTGGGATTTGCTAAAGGTGCACTTTTGTTCTGGGATGCTGGTTTAAAGGAGGAAGATCCACTGCAGTCTTCAAGGTAAACACTAATGCACTTTAATTTGTGACTGGTGCAAAACATATTAAAACAAACTCAGCTGTGTTTCTGCCAAGCTGTCTTCACCAAACATCATGGACAAACTCTATTTGGCAAGTTATTCTTTTTCTAAACAAAGCCTCCATTTCAACATCTCCACTGAGAAATGTGACCGTGTACAGTTATGACCGGATCCTGGAGATCATCGTTTTTCCTCATCCAAGCCAGCAGCAAGCAAAAGCTGCACCAATATAAAGGTCGGCGCTAATGAGAGTCAAGAAACTGACCTTTCACCTTGCCGTTTTCCACTGTGTTGATGTGACTGTACTTCATCAACTAAGTGTCCTCACCCTTTTGAAGAGTAAAATAAATCCCCAACCTGCATGTGCTATTATCATTTATAGTATAAAGACTGTGCTGACACCTTTCAGGGGCTTTGATCAGGCAAATTATAATCCTGACTACAGTGGTAGTGTTCATATTTATACTGATTTACAGTGAGTGGTTTGGCCATCTCTGACTAATGAATTTTATTTTATTTTATTTTTATTTCCTTTTGGCTCCTAAACTCATTTTAGCCATCTGCTCACTTACTGAATAGATGTTATCTCTAATATTGACATCATATTAAGATACCAATGCATAAAACAGCACATTATTTGGATCAAACTGACATGGGAATGCAGTGTAAATGAGTATAAATAAAAGGGAGCTTTACTGACTATCCAATATTGGTATTGTCGCTTCTGTTGTGGTGATCACGTCATCTCTAGGCCTATACATCCTCCAGTGTCAAAGGCCTCCTGCGTTACTGAGGCATGCTGGTGCAGCATGTAACAGAGCCGGCAGGTTGGACGGACCTCCTCCTGACCACTGTTTCGTAACCCGCTCTCCAACAGACCATCCATATACGCATATATAATTCTCCACCAACAACGTGGAGCCTACGGCCGGCTGTGACGCGCTTTGTGTCATGCAGATGGTGCATAGGCCTGATGGATAATACGCAGCAAGTCATCAATCAGTGAAAGCACCACGTCCCATGGCTGCCCGACGATGTGATTATCCTAATGTGATCAGAATAATATGATTATGAACCGCATCAGCAGAGGCACCGCGTCGTTGCTCACTGTCTGCCTGTGCCGGTTTGAAGGGCGCTGCGTTAACCCGATGTTACCTGAGATACACTGGGATAACGACGGTGACTCGGACCAGCAGTGTGTCCGCGGTGGCTATGAACTCACCAGATAGGCGCCCACGGTGCCCTGTGCCAACATGAGCGCACATTCCGACACCAGGAAAATCTTGATGTTGGAAAAACACGAGGTCTTCTTCTGGTTGTCATCCTGCTCGGGGTCGTCGGTGCTGCTCCGCTCGGTGCAGATCTGGTTTTTAACCTGCATCCTTCGGCTCAGGCTCCGGTCGGGTTGGACGGCATGAAACTGAACGGGTCCGGTCCGGCGGAGAGCATCTGGTTGTAATGAGGAGCTGCACTGCAGAAGAAGCGCTAATGTCTTGTCAATAGCCCGTCTAGGCTGGATTATACAGAGAGAAATACTGCTGCCCACTCAGCATTACGCGCAGTCCGTCAGCGACCTCTCTTCACCGCCTGTCCAGCCAGCGCGTATCGGCTACATCATATTTAAATACGTAGGCTGCGCGTGTATATGTATGACGGCTTCTAGTACCCGACGTAGAACTACAGGACGTTGTTCCCCCACATCCGGGATGTTACATCTCCACCTAGGACCGGTGCCGAATGGATTTGGTTTCTCAGCCCGGTTCCGAACCGTAGCTTTGCGTCCTTCCTTGTGATGCTCCTCCTCCTCCTCCCATCCATAGCCTGAAACGCGACGAGGGAGGTGTTATCTCTGTCTCTGTTCCTCCCCCTCTCCGTCAACGTCTTTCCCAACATCATTCTACCTGTGCAGACTCTCAGCCTTATCATTACCACAACAAACGCAACATTTCATCAGAAAACTGACAGCACACACTGACAAACCAGCTCTGCGTAAAATGACACAGCACATTTACACTTGTCCATAACACGTGGTGTTCTTATATGAGGCTATTTTGCAGATCAGTGATACTGATTAATGATTTACAGGCTACATCACACACCATCTTTGCAGGACTTCACTAGATCAGAACAGTATTTCTATCTGGAAGTCATTTAAAGGTGCAGTGTGTAGGATTTGGCGGCATCTAGTGGTGACTGAAACGTCTCCCGTGTGCCAAGCTTGTAGGAGAACTATGTTGGCCGACACAAAAACGTAAAAAAGCGAGTGGCCCCAATTAAAGCCAGTACAGTGTTTGGTTTGTCCGATCTGGGCTACTGTAGAAACAGCCTGGTCACACAAAAAGGCGTATGAATGACACGGAAATGCGTAAGGCAAAACAATGAAATAAGAATGCTGTTCTTTCTTTCGGTGTGTCATTTTACGACATGTAGTCTGTACTGACTGCATTGTAAATACATCTACACAAATACACTTGCCAAACCTCCATCCCAGGAGACGCACAATTTTCATCACCCTCTCCCGGTTTGCTCCCAGGGGTCACAATTCTCCCATATTTGTTCCGATTTACAACAAATTTTCACACTTTCTTTTCCCTTTTTGTTATCTTAGCCTGTTTCTGGAACTAAACAGTGTGTATAATCCTTACTATTTCTACCCATACAACATCAGACCTACAGCAACTGTCATTTCCCAGCAGAAAAGAGCAGCCTATGCTTATGGCACAGCGCAGTTGAGCTCATGTTTAAGCTGCGCTCGCCACAGCGTGCAGCGCCAGAAGTTGGGCTTTGCTTGATGCAGCGAAAAGCTGCCGTGGAGCAGCACAAACCATAATGGGGGTCAGAGCGCAGTGGTGGCGTTCTTGTGTTGTCTGAAAGCACCTTCAGTGAGTGAGAGAAGGAGAGAGAAATGGGCCTAAGAGAAAGAAATACTCAAGAGGAGCAAAAATAAATAAAAACAGATGAATATTAGTGATTAGAGATTCACACGCTTAGGTCAGTGGTGTGAATTACACAGTTTCCTCTCCTGTGAGTTAAAGGTAAAATCAAAAGTTAAACATAAAAATGCTGTTGCAGTTAGGGTTGCTAATTTTGAAAAATTTTCTTAACCAATAATTGTTAACTGATTATTAACTGACAAGATTTGTGCCTCACATGCTGCACCAGTTGCAGTATATGAACACAGCAGACAACTGAGTCAACAGTTTGCCATCAGGAGAGCTACTGTAGCAGCCACGATGCTGCGTTCACTGTCTCCAGTTCACTGTCCAGGAGCATTAGCAGCCACCGTGCTGCATTCAGTGTCTCTATTTCACTGTCCTGGAGCGTTAGCAGCCACGGTGCTGCAGATTGTGTCGCAGACATGCAACCACTTTCCCAGTAAAAGTCTCCACCAGACGTTTTTGGGGGCGGCAGTAGCTCAGTCTGTAGGGAGTTGGCTTGGGAACCGGAGGGTCACCGGTTCAAGTCCCGACATGGACCAAGAACTGAGCGTGAACTGGTAGCTGGAGAGGTGCCAGTTTACCTCTTGGGCACTGCCGAGGTGCCCCTGAGCAAGGCACCAAACCCCCAACTGCTCGGGGCGCTTGTCAGGAGCAGCCCCCTCACTCTGACATCTCTCCAATTGTTGCATGTATATGGACCTGTTTGTGCATGTGTGTGTATAAGTTAACAGAGTGAAAAAATTGAATTTCCCCAGGCGGGAATAATAAAGGAATATCTTCTACTTCTTCTTTAATTTAAAACAGACACACGACTTTCAACCAGGAGAGCAGAGATTGAGACAGGTGTGTTGTTTTGTAAGTTACGCTAGTGCCGTTTGTGATGTGTTTACCGCACTTACGTTACCTTGTTTCGGTACTACTGTACTTAGTTTACATACATATTTTAAGGCCAACCATGATGTGTTTCTCAAACCTGAGTGTTTTTGTTTCCTAAACCTAAGTAAGTGGCTTTGCCGCCACCTACTGGTACTGCACCTCCATACATGCATGTAATATTCACCCCTCGGCAAGGTAAAACTTGACATTGATACGCTAACCCGTGTTGGACAGGCGGACACACTTTGGCGTGTAGATATAAATGACTCATTCTAAGGTAACGAAAACACAACAATTTGTATCATCATGCAATTATACACTAAAGAAAACATACTTAATGTTATCTTCCATATTTGCTAATAAATGCTACACACTGTTTCTTTAATGTTTTGACACCCACAGTAACCCAGCCTCCTGCTGCACAACTCTCCTGTTTTCTATATAATTTTCACAATAATGTAATTCACCAGAAGCTATCGCATTTAGAGAAGGTCACTAGTGTCCTCCATGAATCTTCATCCATCTCTGGTGAGGCGCAGTGAGACACTGAACCCCACAGCTTCTCTAATGGAGCTGCCTGTAGTAGTGGACTGAGGATGCATTAGGCGGCTTTTTAGTGTGACTGTACAGAGGAAAGTTACTCTGAAGCCGAGAGATGATGATCGATGCTCATTGATCAATGCTCAGTCACCCAGGTCATGATATCCAGTAAGATGTCAGAGGCAACCTGATTTGCTGACAGTAGAGCAAAAATGTTGCTGCATTCTTTTACTTCCACATTTTTTGTCTGGTTTTAAGGACGTAATTTTTTCACATATCTCATTCCTAAATATCTGGTATAACAAGAAAGGCTTTATTTCTATGGTTCAATAGTCAAACGTGTCTCAATTTTAACCTGCATCTTCTCAATTTACAGTGTTGGTTTGTGGCTATAATGCCTATAATGGCTATAGTGGCTAGAATTTCAATAACTGTATTCGCATCACATTGCAAATCTATTTGAAAGCTTCACTCTATTTCCTGGTGGGGTCCAATGGGAGAAAAAAGCAGCACTGGAAGACAGGGAGCTACGGCCATACCATGTTATGGTAGTTTTAGCTTTGGTAACTATTGTCTTATCTTCGCACATGGCTGACATACACTCAGTTGGCTTCAGGATGGTTAAAAATTCAACACTTCACCACGCAAGACCTCTATTACACACATCAGCAGCCAAATGTGTTGTACTGCTGTCGCTGTTCTACATGAAAACATTCAAGGTGAAGCACTGTGGCATCATTGTGGACAAATGCTCAGGGACCATTATAATCTACACCATATTTATTTTATCATGTTCAATGTGTACTCTAAGCAGCTATATTTTAACACTTAAGGTGGTATGATTCTTTCTCTTAGAGTGAGTAAAGGATGAGAAGGTGGTGTGTATGTTATTAAAGGGCATATACGTACAATATACTTAATTGCTGCTATGAGAACTGAAATTGTGAGCTCTGTGAAGCCACCTTGCCTGCCAACAACAACCACAATGCTTTTGTCCAGTAAATGTATTGAAAATCCCTGGGCTGGTATTGTTGGTGCAGTGCAAGTTATCCAGCTACCAGTCGAGCGGATGTAATGTAACTCTCCATTGTGCTATTTAAAGTTAATGCCTCCTGGAAATCTGGATATGATGGTTGAATTAGACCAGCAGCACCTCCTAAAGGGCTCCATCAGCTGTAAGATAGCGCAGAGTTTTATGTTACCAAATTTAAGATACACTGGTTGTGTTTTAATTTATTTAATCACATTCATTTGGTATAAAATGAAAGCATTCACTATGAGCCTTAGCACCAATTTTCTTTTTGAAAGATAAAGTGTTTGTCTGGTTTGTATCAGAGATCAGATTGATGGAGTTCATCCACCCTGAAGTTGGCCATGCAGAAAAGATGGAAATAACAACAGAATGGCAGGACAGAGCACCACACAGACTGTAGTAAAAAAAAAAAAAAAAACACCGGGCAAAAATCCTCCATCATAACTGTGAAATAAGAGAGTGCTGAGTGCCAAGGTCACTTACTACTCACCCCACAGCTCTGGGCTTACAATATTCCTCAGAGCATTCAGATGCTCTATCAGGACCAATTCAATACCATCTGAAGCAGCACAATCTATCAGGCAAACTGTGGACTCAGCAGGAAAGGCGTCCATTTCTCATGGAGTCACTCAGAGTACCCGGGGTGATTTAAGATCAACCACAGTGCCTGCTGATGCAGTGCAAGCCAACTGAAGACATTTTAGGATGCCTCTTAATCACAAGGTCCAGAGAAAGGAGAAGGCATTCATGTGTTTATTCTGTAACAAACAAATACATTATCAGAACAGCATATATACTGCATATATACACAGCATAAAAACTGCATATATACTGCATATATGCAGTATATATGCTGTATATATACAGCATATATACTGCATATATATGATATATATATCATAAAGACAAATCATACAGATATGCCCACTTTATGATGGGCATGTCTGTAAAGGGGAGACTCGTGGGTACCCAAAGAACCCATTTTCATTCACATATCTTGAGGTCAGAGGTCAAGAGACCCCTTTGAATATGGCCATGCCAATTTTCCCTTGCCAAAATTTAGCGCACCCTTGGAGAGTTCTTTAACCTCCTTCCCAACATGCTAGTATGACATGGTTAGTACACATGGATTCCTGAGGTTTTCTAGTTTCATATGATACCAAGTATCTTCGATCTTTGCCCACTACAACCTCAGAAAGATTAATTGTGTTAATGCGTTAAAGAAAAGAGGACAGCATAAAGACCCTGCACTGAAGAAGAAGAAGAAGATATTCCTTTATTAGTCCCACGAGGGGAAATTCAATTTTTTTCGCTCTGTTGTTAACTTATACACGGTACATGCAGACCCGAACACACACATGCACAAACATGCAACAATGGAGAGATGTCAGAGTGATGGGGCTGCTCCTGACAAGCGCCCCGAGCAGTTGGGGGTTTGGTGCCTTGCTCAGGGGCACCTCGGCAGTGCCCAAGAGGTAAACTGGCACCTCTCCAGCTACCAGTTCACACTCAGTTCTTGGTCCATGTCGGGACTTGAACCGGTGACCCATCGACACCACCACCACCATCGACATCACCACCAAGATTCTGACCTCCAACAACGGCACTGATAAGATCCTGCTGGAAGGAGACCTGCTGGTTCCCAAAACCAGAAACACCATGATGTGCTGGTCCAAGAACTGCTTGTGGAGGAAATCCTCCAACGGCTTGGTGATGATTCCCCTCACCGTGAGCAGCAAGTTCACCAGCTGGGTGAGGCAGAAGATTGACTACGCCATGGAGGCCGTCCAACGTCCAAGACTGGCCAGAGACAGGGCATGTCCGACTGGGACATAGTGAGGATTAAACCACTGTTAATAACAATGGTTCTGATCTGAAGTTATCGTTTAGAGAAACAGATCAATATCAGATGTAAGAAATTCTTAATTTAAAAGCTCCTATATTTTTGATTTCAGTTCCTGCTACTATAGTCTTTTAATATTCTGTAAGAAGTCAGTGCAAAATTACTCTTTTCATCTCATTTTTATGTATTTGTGCCTACGTATACACACATTAGTACAAATATGAAAATCTAGGCTGCGACTCCCAAGAAAACAAAACTGGCCGCTGGCACCGCATCTAATGGTGTACACTACTGTAAAGTATCAGGAACATTAGCAGCATCTCACAGACAGAAGAGCTGCTCCTTTTTTTAGCTCCACAATGAAACAGGTGTTCAGAGCCTATAGCCCAGTGGGGGTGTGATGTGTGTGGGTGGGTGGGTGAAGGCGGGTCGGGGGGGGGGGGTTCATCTGCTGTTTTAAATAGGAGTGACAATAGATATCAGCCTTAAAGATACTGTTTACAGAATGGGGTCTATCGTTTCCAATAGTGGTTGAGTTATTGCTTACTTTGAGTTTTCTTTGGCTCATGCACCTTGGATGAACTGTGTATTTTTTACCCTTTACCCCAGTGCATGTTCATCCCATCTGTTTTTATCTTCCCGTGGTATCTCTCACCTCGGCTGCTTGCCAACCATCTCTGCCATAAAGTGAGGACATTTCCTTCAGGCTTTACCGTTCATATGGAGGACCCTCCTCCAAGATACAGCAGACAGGCAGAAAAATGACTCAAAAACTCGGCTCTGTCTTGCAAATAAACGTCCCTCACAGAAGAGATCTGGACAACAGCGGCGTGATACCAGTCAAACCACTTAACCATGTGAAACTTTGGAAACGTGTACCACTACAGCCTTTACAGCACTGCATTTTTAATCAAGGAAAACTTCATAGGGGATATCTGGGATACTGGGAGATGAAACATCATGTGATTTATGTGCTTAAATAAATGCACATAGCAAATTAGATTATACAGGCAAAATTATCCTTTTCTGATGTATTGAAACACCAAAAACAACAAAGAAAGCAGCACAGAAACATATTATTGCCTTACAAATGACAACATGATGTAGGGGAAGAATCTCATTTACGAGGCCCTTGCATTGTTATTACAGCATGGCTAAATCTGGTAAGATAAGTGCCTTAAATGGAAATACCAATGCCTATAGACTGATCTGTACTGCCCTCTAGAGGAAGAAGGAGGAGAATTAATCTATTAACCCATAAACTATACCGGTTTAGCATTGATTGAGGGAGGTGGGGAGCCAATCCCAGCTGACATAGGGCGAGAGGCGAAGTACACTCCGGGTACACAGGTCAGGTCGCAGGGCTGACCCATAGAGACAGTCCAATCAGATGAATACAGTTCAGTTCAATTGATCCATTAGGGTATGATTTAAGGGTATTCACAACCTTTAAATCAACCCATCAATATCACAATGTAAAAATACTCCTGAACAAGAAAAAGCCCTGCATTCAACTTCTTACTTAAGAATTCACTATTTGTTTAGTATTATCCTCTAAATGCACTCCAAGTATCATGTACATTGTGCACAAAATAAGGCCTGTTAGTGTGGTTATAATACTGGATTATTATTGCTAATGCATTGGATTATTAATACTGTTAACTACTTTATTTACTGTTGCATCATTTAATCTATACCACTGCATGACATTTTAGATGCTGATCATGTGTTTCATTTGTAAAATCTTAACCTTAATTGTAACTCAAGTAAATGTAGTCAAAAGAAGGGCTGCAGCTAATAGATTATTTTCATTGTTGATTAATCTGTCAGTTATATTCTAGATTAGTAGGTAAATTATTTGGTCTATAAAGTGTTAGAAAATGGTCAAAAATGTTGATCAGAGTTTCCGAAAGCCCAAGATGACGTCCTGAAATGTCTCAACTCAACAACAACAACTCAAAGATATTCAATTTAATGTCACAGAGGAGTAAAGAAACCAGAAAATACTCACAATGAAGAAGCTGGAATCAGAAATTGTTAACTTTTTTCTCTTTTGTGTACTGGAAATTTGTTAAATAGTACACCATTCCTGATTGAGACAGTTTTTGATATATAATTTGCCTGGGTCCTCTCAAAGCTGTAGGAGGAGAAGCGAATCGAAAAAAGGCGGAAGAAGAAGAAGAAGAAGAAGAAGAAGAAAAAGCGCTTCGTGCTCTGCCCTGTGGCACTGATTAATGCTGGTTGAATTCTGTTTAGCTACTTCAGTTTCAGGGTCCTAGTATTGTGCATGCTGGCTCACTGTCACACTGTCATGGCTGACTGGGACACTACAACAAAGCCATCACTAATGTTATTAGTAACATCTGCTTTCCCTACTATGACAAGTTACAATGTCCTGATGAAAAAGGCCAATTTAATTTAATTTAAATTTCACTGTTTTGACGTAAATGCAAGCAAGTGTTGTGCTGTCTGTGAACTTTATGCCACTAGATGGCAGCAAAGTGACTGGATTGATTTTATTGTCTTGTATTGTCTCATATCCTGTGCCTACTACTACTACTACTACTACTACTACTTCCCTCTGCTTTGCCCCCTCACTAAGATCATGAAAGTTTTGTTTTGTCTTGTTGTCATATCCTGGTCCAGAGATGACAGGTGATCACTGATTCAACCCCTCCTGACAGACTGGGAAAGGAAATGAGAAACTCATCCTTCTTATCCCTCAGTATATGCAGTACTAATATTATATTAAAATGATATACTGTAATAAACAGTGTCTTTACATACAGCTACTGTTTTACTGTGCAGCTACCAATGCCCTCTCAAACTCCTAAACATAATGTTTAAATGTGATAAATCCAGGCTTGGGAGGATTTCTATTGCTTCTCAACGGCTCTCAACGTGGCAACGATGAGCTGCAGTTTGCAAATAAATAAAGAAATAAGATCTCTCCTCTTTTGCTCCTCCTGAGGTTTCTTCTAGTTTACCCTCATCCGGTGAGAGGGTCGCACTGTAAAGGACAGGGGGTGTCATATTCTGTACAGACTGTCAAATCCCCTGAGGTAAATTTGTGATTTTGGGCTATACAAATAAAACTGACTTGACATTCAGCTATGTTCTAATCAGCATAGCCACTACCTACTGGTCAGCTGTGGCAGCTACTGGCAGCAGTACCTCAGTCCGTAGAGATTTGGCTTGGGAACCGGTTCAAACACAGTTCAAGTCCCTGCATGGGCTAAGTGCAAGCTGTGGACTGCTGGGTCCTCTTGCAAAGCACTGGACTCCCAAGCTGCTCACTGGGCGCTGTATAGTAGCTGCTCACTGTTCCTAGGATGAGCTGGATACACCAGGTGTCACGTAAAGGGTCATCACAGTGCTGGTTTGTGTTGGGTGGAGGTGGTTTGTCATTCACATGACACAATGAAATCCTCATACCTGTTTAAACTCTTATGGACAGCACTATATGTGATTGTAGATGTATCCCTGTCCACATCACTTATTTATTCTTGAAATCTCAGGTGTCCTCCACCCCCCCCCCCCCCCCCCCCCCCCAGTTTGGTCCTAATACCCCATTGTAATTTTTAAAACAAATAACCCACATCCTCCTTTCTTGCTTGCACAGAGAAACAAAATCCATGTGACATTTTCACAACAGAACAAGCTTCACGGCGACAGAGAGGCGAGACAAGGGAGAGATTAAATAAATGCTAAGTACGCTAATGATGTTCCACAATCTGTGGAAAAAATGCTTGGGGGACCACAGCAGTCAGATAACAATGCAAAGCAGGAGTCGAAGGATTATAGAAAACAATTCCCAAACGTTTCGTAAAAGGAAAACCCTGGATTGCAGAGGAGAAACTGGGATAATAAATTATCAATCATTGTATTTATTCATTCTGAACTAAACCCATTTGGCAGAATTTGTATTACTTTGAGTCTAACCTACTTACTGCAACATATTCAGCCTTCACAGGCGTTTTCTTATGACAGCGTTCTTTTTGACAAATTAACCCCCTAATACACTGGTTCCTAACCTGGAGGTCCCAACCACCATAGTATAAACAAATATACTGGCCTATATCTCAGCATTTCATTCATTTCTGTGAAGAAAATCTGGATTATAATTTAAGATATAAACAGGATAAGGGTATGACGATGACCTGAACACGCAGTATATTCATAAAGCCTTCATCTGCCTTTGAAAAGTACAGTTAAAACAACAAAAAGAGCTGACAGCATATTGGCCAAGCATCAGGGAGAAAATAGTAAAATTGTCAGAAAAGGAGCCTATTAAATATGTATGATCATTCAAATTTTTAAAAAGGCAGAATTGAGAATTCACAGTAAATAAACTGCTCAAAATTCATCCACGTTGCTTGTTTTACACAAGCTTTCTGCAGTTATTGTGTTCACTGTCTGGGTTAATTGCTTAGTTTATACCAATCATCTACATGCATCAGTGCACTGAAAGTTGTTTGTACATGTTTGGTCCATCATAGATGAGTCTAAAACCAAATGAAAAAAAAATCAGCATTCAATTTATTTTTGGCAATGTAAATGAGACCATGCAGTTGACTCTTGATGCGGGTACCAGGATTTATTTTAACTTTCTCTATACTTCTCAACGTAATTTGCAACTGGGTAGAATAGAGGTTTTCAAACCATGACAGACGTCTCCTCTGCTTTACTCACCAACATAACAAGGTGCATGTTGTGTGTAAAACAGTTGTCTTTCTCTGAGGGGAAGCCCACACTGTCAGACTTTGAAAACCTCTGGCATCGAAATAATGATCTGTATAAGGCTTTGTGTTTACATGCAACATTTCTTTTCATGGAATTTGTTGACAAAGAACAACAGAAAATCACCACATGTATCCTTTAACAACCTATGAAATTATTATTAAGACCAAGAATGATACTTACTGTATTTCACATTACTGCATTTAACTCACTTTAGCTATCAAATATAACTGTAATCTGACTTGACTGAATCAACATCAATTCACAGGTTTATTTTGCAGCTCAAAGTGCATTCAACTTCCTGATAGTGTTGACATATTTGTAAAGGTCACTATAGATGTGCTAAATGCCACCCTGACATGACAAAACCAGTTAGCAGTGATTGTAGCACCCTGCATCTGGAAAAGATGTGCCCTTAATGATTTTTAGCTATCTCTGCACTTTATCTACATCAGTGTTTGACAGAAAAAAATGCATTAGCCTGTATGGTAAATAGTTTTTGAGAGAATGCCAAGTCTTCAACACAACAAACTGGCCAAGAGGCCAAACTGACCTTTAAAAAGCTGAGAGATTTGGTTCTAAAGTGAGTTTTGTTTTTTCTTTTTGGGGAATAAAGAGCCACTTTTGCTGACACAAATCAAGCAAGACCTTTGTTGACTCCTTCCTCTGAATTTAAAGCTTCTGAAAGGTAATTCAAAGTGATTTCTTTCCCAAAACGGAACCGTGGGACCATGTAAAAAGTGCAAAAAAACAAACAAACAAACAAACAAAAAAACACAACAAGAAAACTTAAAAAGATAAATGCAGTTCGATATACTGAACAATGTTAAAAAGCACCTATTTTGCTTTTCCCTTTCCTTTAGCATGCTATGTAGCATGTAAAAGGTCTGCAAATTACAAATCCTAAAGTCAACTCCAAAGTCCACTCCCCCACAGAAACACTGCTCCTGAACTGCCTGAGACACCTTGCTTGAAGTCCTGCTTTTTCTTCTGTAACATGGTGATGGCACCAAGTAACACATCTACTAAATTAACTAAATTAACATTTGCAAAGACCACAGTCTGTATAATATTTTTGAACATTAAATCAGGTAAGCATGTTCTAATAGAAGCCCAAAATACAAGTACGCACCTGAAAATGAACAGGGATGATGTATTTTTGTAGGCCAACCAGGATCAGCATCGCCCTGGTTCCCTCCACAAGAAGCCAATGGGATTTTTCCACTGGATTTTAGATTATTGCGGAAAACAAGCACTGTGGTAAACACACGTTCATTACACATTACACATTTTGTTCGGCAAGATAATCTTCAATAACGAACACCACTTTTATGATTTCTGAAGTGTGAATGCAATTGCTATACGTAAAAAGCTAATGTTGGGCTATAAACAAACTACACCACAGTTGCATGAGTGCAAGTATAACCAATGAGGCTGTAGAGGAGGACAAGGCAGCGTGATGATGTTTAGTATCTCATTTAACCACTTGTTAGCAACTGCCTTTTTTAAGATATATAAAGGCTTCAAAATTCATGAATAGGATATTTATTTATGTATTTTATATCGTAGAACAAAACAAAATCTTTTCAGCTTGTGTTAACGACAGACCTTATTTTGGGCACATCCCTAAAAACTCATTCAAAAAACCCATTGACTTCCCATTGACTTCCAGACGAGGGAACCTAAAGTAAAATGTTAACTCGTTTCCACGTTTTAGGACGCCTGAATAAGACAGTAAGCACAGAGAAGTCATCACTGTATTACCTACTGGATCAATGTGATTCTCCACATGGATTAAAATCTTGTAAATCATGCACTGCCATATCGTTAAATATGTACTCTACTGGCAATGAAATTCATGAGGCTACTGCAGGCTAATAATATCTCAGTCAAAGACATTATCGGTAGTGATTTCACCAGCGGATGAAAGATCCAGGCCAGAGCAGCAGGCTGATTCAGCACTATGAAACAGCACACTTTAATTGATTCTGTAAAGAGAGCACTATTTACACTGAGCCACACTGGTCTGACTGTCCTCAAGTAGCCGTTGATACTCCTCATACCCAGCGCATCTGCGTGGGCTTCATGTTAGGACATTGAATCGACGGCTGCAATGAGGCAAACGCAAAACGTACCTTTCCTGGCTTCAGCAGCTGCTTTTTAGCGAGCTACAGGTATGTGCATCTGTTCTGTGAGCGGATATAGCGAATGCATGTTGAAAGGAGGCTTGCATGATGATGTGCTTGTCCGACAATGTGCTGCCGTCTCACTACCGGAGACATGATCGGAATGGACAGGCCTGGGAAGGATCAGTGAGCAATGAATGAGTTGGCATTCTCTAGCCGAGAAGAGATGAGAAAGTAATCAGGGCCAAGTCCTAAACGATGTATGCAATAACACACACTATGCTCCAGTCTGGGCTGAGAAGAGGATTAGACTGGAAACAACCCTGATATGGATACAGGTAACCAACCAGATTAAAACAGCAGTATTGTCATGGGTGACTGTTGTGTTTTATTCTTTCATTCAAGCCAATGGCCATTCTGTCATTCAGTTTGTCAGGACAGAGTAACATCAGTGCCCTGGACCAGATGTGCCGACTGCTCCGGTAACAGTAATCAGGGTCTCCAGAGGACTCAGCTGGTCTGGTTACAAGATGACAAACATCAGTGCTAAAATGCCATGGTCCCCTTAGAGACTCTGGCAGAGACTTGGACTCATCCATGTCATCCTGTTCAGCACGGCAGCCAGAACTCAGTAAAGCCTGTAACAATGAGTAAGAGTGGCACGAATCCACTATACAGTACTGTACTATGATGGGTTGATATATATCACCATACTGTATATATTGGTTTACTGTATATATCATGAAGTTTGATGTAGTATTAGAAATACTGAATTAAAAGTATAATTTGACATAATTTGACATCCTGGTCACTGTTGTGTATCCCTGCCATGAAAAACCTGTGACAAAAGAGATTCACTGCCATCTCTTGAATCTAGAAATCACAGATGTCTAGTCAAGTGGCCCCAGAAGCCAAAGTCTGACTGGTGATATTCAGGTTGTCCAAATAAACGGCTGTTATTGTAGTTCTACTGGGATCCTTTATGAAATGAGAAAAGGTGCCTACCCAATAAATACAGGAAAATTCTGTTTACCCCACCAGAAAACATCAACTTTTGCTCTTCCACCCATTACGAAAACACACCAAATAGCTAAGTTGTCAAACCTTCAGGTTCATTACATTATGCTAATCCTAAATCTTGCCTTAACTTGACTTTTAGCATCTCTCACACACAGTATGAATGGTTGTGTCTGATTCATGCTTTGGAGACATTTATTTAGTGGTGTTGGTGGAGCATAACGCTTTGATTTGTGGCTCTGTCTCTCACATGGCCACAACGATTCATCTCTAGTGTGCTTGGGCTCATTTAACTGAATTGTATGAGATATAGATGAAGCTGAGGGAGCCACCTGTACAAGCTGGATATTTACTGAGTAAACTAGAGACAAGAGTAGAAGTAACAGAGATGTACAAAAATTAAATTCTTCCACAACACAGAATCATGCACATTCATATAAAGTAATTTGGCATTAAGTATAAACTAGCTGTATGCTAACCGTTAGCCCCAGTCCCATGGAGTTTGTTCTTTGCTGCACTGTACCTCAGCTAATTATCTCCTGTACGTAACGGAGACTCACTGGTTAAAAATATTAAATCCTTTACTTTTAACAAAATGGTAATATTCACTCATTAACAGTCTTCCGGTGACATAGTTTTCCTTGTAAGATGATTTTTGTTGTAATTTATTTTGACACAATTGATGTATTTGAAATTTTAACAGATTTTTTATATCCATTTACACTGAACCCAAAAGACTTCTGAGGGAGGATTGATCCAATAGTAACAGCTAAAGAGCTGAACAATTAGGTGACTGATCAATCAGCCGATCAACAGAAAAACTGTTATTCAAATATTTTGATAACTGATTAATCCTTTCAATCATTTCTGAAGAAAAAATAGCCAAAGATGGGGCGCCGCTCTACCGACTGAGCTAAACAGCGCCCCATATGCCCAAGCGGCTTTGTTGCAGCGGCTCCAGGTTCGAGTCCTGCCAGGGTACTTTACTGTCTCTCCCTCTATAAATAAAATGGAAAAAGTCCCCAAAAAATAAAACAAATATATAAAATAGCCAAAGATGACCTCTCAGTTATGAGGATTTGCTCCTTTCATTTGTCCTTTTGGACAGTAAAATATTGGATTTGGGACTGTTGGTCACGCCAAATATTTTATTTCAAAACATCACCTTGGAAATTGAGATGTACATTATTCACCAATTTCTTTGGACCAAACAATGAATTGATAAAACAATCACCAGATTAATCAATGATAAAAATAATCGTTAGTTATAGCCCCAGTGGGAGCACTATATCAGCTGTTTATATCAGCTTTTTCTTGATGTACAAGTGGACTTACCACCTGCAGTTAATCCATTGCCACAGCACATAACCATAAATTTGCGATGCTCATGGGGGATCTCTTGCTGGGTCTAGACCTGCTCGATATGAAAAGTGTCTTGAGATAACTTCTATTATGATTTGATGCTATATAAGAATAAATTTCACCGAATTAAATCCAGAGAAATTGGATAATAAGCAGCAGTCAAATCGTTCACATAATCCAGCCAAGTCCAATATGAAGTGGTGGCAATTGCAAAAGTAGCCCATGCCCTTAAGACTTTCTCATACTACTATATCTGCATTAAAAGTACTTACAGTACAAGCCTCTCTCCAGCAGCTGTCCTGCTTTATCTCCACATTAACACCACAGGGAGTTATTTCTACAATGTGGCATACTGTAAGAAAAAAAAAAAACAGACCACTGCTTGTGATGAATAATCGTAAACCTTTCCAAACTTGTTTTACACGTCTAATGGCCCTTTTCACAAGAGGTATTCTTAGATTATAAAACACAGAAGTGGATTAACTGCTTCAGTTTCATGGTCCTGGTGTTGTGCATGCTGGCTCACCGTCAAGCAGTCATGACTTACTTGACTAGAGTGGAGCCCTAATTAATGTTATTATTAACACTGTGCTTTTCCTACTATGACATGATGACCACATAGACTATATAAAGATGGACAACATGACAGCTCCCCAAAAGTGAGGCCAAAACACCTGGATTGCCCCCTGGTGGCTGGCTGCATTATAGGTTGTCATGATGACAGCTGTGAGTCTCTGTCGCTGGCAAGCTGCTCAGCTCGCAATTGGTTTGGCCGGCGACATAAATACTCCATCCTCTGGCTCCAAATGATGTCAAAAACTCAAGATGGCAGCCCCCGTATCAAGAATATTTTGGCTACACTTTTTTGTACAGTGGAACAAAGAAGAGACACTTCATCCATCTTTATATAGGGTCCATGGATGGACATGTGGTTCTTCGTTTCTCCTAAGGAACGGACTGGATAATACATCTCTATAACTTCTAGTCTTGTTTTGTGTTAGCTGCACACGAAAGCTCTAAACCTCAGTGACAGTCATTTAAAGCTTCCTAACAGACATGTAAGCATTGTATAACCACATACACAACTCCTGTAACATGACAATCACCGTCTTCTATTTCTCCATTCAGTCCTGAAGCTTTTTCCACTCTGATGAATGTACAGTATATTAGCTTGTCTTAAAATAGGAGCCACTTACACGACACACAAAGCATCAAACGGCTCCAAACATATTTACTGGGTTCAAAAAGATGTTATATAACCCTTAAGTACGATGGACAGCCTCAAGCACAACACACAAAGACATCTATGGAGTGTTTTTTTTATGTTTTCAGACTTATTCTACACATGCACATTAGGTGTGACTGTGAAATAAGCATGTCCAGTATACAGATAACCCTGAAATAAGTGAAATACTTCAACCAGTTTCATTAGCAGTGTCAAGTTCATGTTTCTGCTCATCATATTGTGCTCTCAGCCCTGAAATAGCAAGGTTGTCCTCCTCCTCGGCTGGACGCACTCCGAGACCTGCCGTCACGGGATTTGGGCTCAGAGTGTCCACAACTGCTGCCCTTTTCACCATTACCAATCCCCCTCTTAGAGGGCAAAGCCCCAGCAGTATATTTGGTTTCTGACATCACCGTGGCTTTGCGGCAGCAGCTCCTCAGCCCCTTGCGGAATCGTATGGCGAACAGTCCGTAGATGATGGGGTCCAGGCAGGCGTTGAAAAGCCCAAAGATGAACAGGATGTGGGTGAGGGAGTGGGACACCTTTCCTTCCAGGTCATCTGGAAAGAACCAGTACCACAAACCCAGCAGGTAGTAAGGAGTCCAGCAGACTATGAAGCAGATCACTATGACGATGCTCATTTTCAAAGTTCTCATTCGAGCTTTGGGGATGTTGTTCGTTGAGCAACGGAGATGTGGCCCGTCTGAGGACACTGAAGGAAAGAGAGACAGATGGGATGGGGAGCATGCAACAACTTTCTGACCCACTCATTTATGTTGTGGCCAACCAAACAGCAGGCTCAGCTGGGAACTTACAGCTCCTCTTTGTCATCCGTTTGGAGATCTGGACGAAGATCCTGGTGTAGCAGACGATCATGATGACCAGCGGCAGCAGGAAGAGGCAGGAGAAGGTGAACATGTTGTATGCTGTTTCTTGCCAGTGAGAGACAAAGCTCCCCCTAGTGGTGCACTGGGTAAAGTTCGCTGGATATGTGATGCTCACGTTATGGAAAATGAACATCTGTGGAACAGAAAAAAAAATACATTAAGATAGCATTTTTTCGGGCAGCAGCTGCCATGCAGTATTTTATTTGCCCTGATTGTTTGACAGAGATGATAAAGAGAGATTAAAGCATTATGTAATACTGGTGTCTCAGTGGTTTGAACAAATAGCCAAGTATTTATATTTCAGTTTCTAAATGTATCAGTACTGTCAACTGAATTATTTGAATTACTGAAGAGATCCTACTCATTTTATTTCTGTCTCTGGATATTTATTTATTTCTTTATTTTTATTCGACGTTATATTGTCATGTCATCAAGTTGTCATGTTTCTAATGTGTATTTTGCCTATATTAAATTAAATTATTTTAAAATAGCCCAGTACATATATTTGTTCTTTCTAAATGTAGTATACTATTATATACTAGTCAACCTAATTATTTGAATTTCTGAAGACATCCTACTCGTTTTATTTTTGTCTCTGGATATTTCTTTATTTCTTTCTTTATTATTTTCTCTTTTTTTGGAGGTTATATTGCTATGTCAATTGTTTTTGTTATGTGTACTTTGCCTGTATCTAATAATAAAAAATAGCCCAGTATCCCTCAGAATTACATACTAGGTCAAATGTCAGTGTTTAATGGAAGCATGTAATTAAGTTTTTTATTATAATGTTGCTAATTTTATCCAACCAGCAGTGCAAAAGCCAAAGATATTCAGTTGATAATCCTATATGACAAGAAGAAAAGCATTAAATCAGCAGTGAATGTTTGGTATTTTTGCTTGAACATTTCCTTCAACGATTATCTAATGCAGAATAATTTGCAACCACTTCAGCTTTCATCTCATTGTGTCTGTGTGAAAACGCTGCCATTGGATGTGCTCGAGTCTTTTGCAGAAACGTACATCACTCTGTGCGGAGATCGGTTTGAACGGTATCGCTGGCTCTTTCTTTCACAACATGATCAAGTGTTACATGCTCAGCTGCCATATGTCTCACCGTTTACAGTGAAGCATCTATACTGCCAGGATTAGGGCACCCCATCCTTGTGTAACTAAACGATACAGCCACTAATCCCCAACACCGAGACCCAATGGGTCCCCTGAATCCTGCGACAGGTTTTTTTGTATCAAAGCCCCTACGAGTTGCTGCATTTTATGTAAATGCACAGATGTGGAGAGAATGATGATACTGTAAGAATGTAGATTTTAATTTCCTCTAACATGTATGTGTGGGTTGCCCACAGTTTAATACCTCTGTGAGTGTGAGATAATGTATGCAGATCCAATAATCTGTTGCCACATGTAAAGACCTATAGCCTCACTGTGGTGCTGTATGGAGGAACACAAGAGAGAGATCAGTTCACAAACTATTTCAGCACTTCTCTGTGAACCCGCTGCTTCAGTGTTTAACTGAGCCAAACAATATAGTCTACTCAAACCAGTCATCAAGCCTCACCTGAGGGATTGAGAACAAGGCGCTCATAGTCCACGCCACCATCAGCATGACCTTGTTCCTTCTCCGCGCCATGCTGATGGCCAGAGGGTTGAGAATGGCCGACTGTCTGTCCAGACTGATCACCACTGTGACAAAGGCACATGAGTACATGGCCTGCAGCTTGAGGAACATCAGGAACCTGCAGGCCAGGTCTCCAGCCAACCACTGGACTGTGATGTTCCACACCGCATCCACAGGCATCACAATGAAGGTGACCAAGAGGTCAGCCGCAGTCAAGTTGATTATCAGCACCCGGACGTGGGATTTGCGCTTGTGGCCGTTGACCGCCCACAGCACGGCCAAATTGCAGAAAGCGGAAATGCCACACAGGATGAAGGTGACGATCACTCTGACTTTAGCCGCTGTGGAGAAGGTGGGCAGCTGTGGCGGCGCTCTGTCCACTGACGTCCAGTTGCAGTGAGCAGTCAGCCACTCACAGCTGGCATTGAGGTCAAACTCTGAGCTCTGCTGATACATGATGACTCCAGAATCACAGAGGGAGGAGGCGTTCATCTTCTGACCCTCACCAAGCAGTCAGCATATTTTTTAGCCACATGGAGCCTGGTGCTGCCAAGGGAAGATAAAGCAAAAATATAAACATGAGCCTTTTGGTGCAAAATGTTCATCTGAATGGATTTGCATAAGAAGACTAAAATAATATTTCTGTTAGTAATGCAGTGGGTAAGCACATCTCTCTCTCTCTCTCTGTTGCTCACTGATGTAGAAGGATACTATGATTGTCCTGTGTACATTTGAGGGTCTCCAGACTACTGAATCTGCAGAACCACCAACAGCAACACCTGACAACCAATCAGCTTACTAGAAAACATTGTCTTATCTAACAAAAAAAAAGATATAATTGTTAGGTATTCATAACAATCTTCCATTTAGCTATACTAGTCTTTGCGTAGTAAAAAATGGCAATACATAAATCTTAATACTGGCTTCTAATTCGCATAACATGGGCTATTTTTTAATACAAAGATATACTTTTATCATTCTTACGTGACGCTTTGGCAAATACTGTCTTTGTTACATCCATGTCAACAAGCACACTGCATAGTAACAGTTCAGACTAACTGAATTATGTTATTATCTTGGATTATATTTGGTTTCTACATTTGAAATGAAGAGTGCGTCAAAACAGTGGCACCACTTGGGTTACTTAACCAAATACTACATGTTACAATACAGTACTCATATTCTTTTTTATATAGCAATAAGGAAAACATATATGCATATTCATACAGAAATATAAGAAATAGCTGCAGCAAACTCACATCTTTTTCCGTGTCGTCGTGAAGGGATGATTCCCCGCCTCAGATGATAAAATAAAGTGAAATCCTCTGTATGGACGTCCAGGACCCTGCTGCGCGCAGCTCCATCTCTCTGCTGGACCTCGTTATGTTGAGCGCAAAGGACGGCACTGATTTTCTGAGTAGCCTCCTGTCCTCCCTCTCAGTTTTACCTCAGAGCTCCTTCAGTAGTTTTTCACACGCAGTTTGTTCTCCCTCTCTCTCCCTCCTCCTCCAACTCCTCACCCTCTTCGCGCGTCCGTCGCTCCGTGGGCGCGGCCACGAGCGTCGCCTCAGCTCAATGAAACGCCGCTGAGCTCCAAAAGCAAAGTTTCTAATTTTAACCCTGGCGGAGTAAATGTGATGAGACAGCCATATAGTCCTCCTAGACCCTACTAGCATCACCAAACCTGCTCTTAATAACTGATTTAGCTTAATTATGTGTGGGGTCATGTGATACAGAGCAGTGGACAACATGAGGCTAAAGAATATCTATAAAATATATTAATGCAATCCGAGTTTAAAGAGGTGATGACATTTGATGAAACTGGTCCAATATTGTATCCTGTAACAGGTGTAACCAAACCACCTCTCAGTAGTGAAACACTATCGGATGGGGGAACAGATTTCTCCACAACACCAGCAACCGCGAAAGACGCTGGAAGTCATTGCAACTGAGCGGTTATGTCCAATAAAAGTGTTTTGTTTTTGCCACTGACGAGCTCATATTGTTATTGCAAGTGTCTGACACTGGGAAAAAAAAACCTACAGAGAAATTAAATGATTTTCCTACCTTTTGCCGGTCTGTTTGACCAGTAGCCTCGTTTGAGACGAGACAAGCCTGCGTAAAGTCGATCACCGGCGATCGACGCCATGATGGGCGCCATCTGAGTGCAATGCATGCCGGTTAGATTTGTGGTGTTTTTTGTTGGTAGTGTTTTTTTTTTCCAATAAACTTTATTTTAAGTTTGTAAACAATATAAAGAATAATTAAATCAACACGTCGGTAAACAACACATATAAAGGAAATAAAGGGATAAATAAAAGCAAACAAACAAAACACAAAACTTGCCAGGGGCCAATATAAATTGATAAATAAATAAATAAATAAATAAATAACAGCTTAATAAAGACATTAAAATGGATGCACAACTTGCATTTATGAATGTAAAACAATGAAAATGAGATTGATTAGAAAATATTCTCTCTCACACACTGTGTCCAACCCTAAGAAACCAAAAGGTACATTTTCCAGTAGAAGGTCAGAGTCACAGATAGGATTTTCCAAGATGAATCTACAAATGCCTTGCCGCAGTTTACAGGTGTGTCTACATTTCCAGAACAGATGACAATAGTTTCAGTTTGGCAATCATACAAAGGACAGCTTAAATCATCATAAATCATATTTGTATTTAACAAAAAAGGACCAAACGGGGTACCATTAAATGACATTAAATGATTTTAAATGACACTTCTGTGGTTAGACTTGTGTCCCACTTCATCTCAAATTGTTCTGACGTCAACAGCTGGTGGCTGTTAGTTTAGCACTTGATTTGATATGTTGCACCATTTTCTATGAGCAGAACACAAATTTTAAACGTCAATATCTCAGGCGATCATGTTCATTTAATTGTACAAAGTCAAAACTGTGATTTTGATTAATATTCAATTAATTGTGCAGCCCAGCTACTAGTCGCATGCTGTCCAATGAAGGTCTAATCTGTTAATAAATATATCTTGTGTGGTTTATAATAATAATAATAATAATAATAATAATAATAATAAAAAAAGGTTATTTATTAGCACTCCAAGTCTCACCTAAGGAGAAGTCTTGTTGTGAAATCTGTATACTCAAACAAATACAGAGCGGCCACTGAAGTCAAAGACCGCAAAATCTTTCAAAAATTCAGCCATGACATAATTATTAAGCTACGATTTCTGTACTCAACACAACAAACTGCCTGTCTGGCACTCATGTTTCCACCATGGATGTATTTCACTATTCCACTGTTGTCTTGATGCAAGATTTCAGACTTCTCCTTAAGCGAGACTCTTTCCACAATGCCAGACAAATAATAACAGAGCCTGTCATGGCAAAAATAAGCACTTTTAGTGGACATAAATGACGGGGCCAGCTTGCCAAAATAGCACCATATTGTAGTCTGTGATCGCCCTCAATACTGGACTAGAAATTGTTGTCTCCATTAGTCACTTAGACAGAAAAACATGGGAAATTGGGATCCAGATTGAAAAGGTTGCCCTTTGGATATTATGTAGTTTTTGTTGACTAAGACAAACAAAACAGCTGCAAAGAGACACAAAGAGTCACATCTATGAAAAGGTGAAAAACAACCACAAAGAGACACAAAATTGCCATAAAGAGACCAAACCAAAACTACTACAAAGTCATGCAAAACAGCTGCAAAGAGACACAAAAGAACTTACAACGACAATGAAAAGGGGCAAAACAACCACAAAGAGACACAAAAGGCCTACCAATGAGACAAAGCAGCTGCAAAGAGACACAAAACAACTACAAAGAGACCAAAACAACGACAAAGACATGCCAAGCAGCTGCAAAGAGACACAAAAAGAACAATGTCTGTGAAAAAGGGCAAAGCAACCACAAGGAGACACAAAATGACAATGAGAGAAAGACACAAAGTAACTACAAAGAGACTCAAAATGAGCACAGAGAGATAGACTACAACAACAAAAAGAGCAAAGCAATTATAAAGACATGCAAATCAGCTGAAAAGGGGCAAAGCAACCACTAAGAGTCACAAAAGAACTACAAAAAGACACAAAGCATCAACAAAATGACTCAAAATGACCACAAAGAAACACAAAATTACCACAAAGAGACCAAACCAAGACTACTACACAGTTATGCAAAACAGCTTCAAAGAGACACAAAAGGACTGACAATGACAAGTACATCCTTAGTAATGGTCTAAACAATATGGTAGCCACACAACAAGACTCTGTAATACTGACCTACATGTTGGCTAGATGGGATTTAACAGGCTAAAAGGAGCTGGCAGGGAAGTCAGCTGATACCCAAACTGCTGGTACTACATCACAGCCACAGGCACCAGATGTGTGCACACAGTAGAGTCGGCCTCTATATCTAAAGGTCAAAGTATAAGTGAGGAGTCCGGTGTTAATCTGACCAGCACAAATGTTTTATAGAGTATCTAGCTTCATAATGTAGTCCCCACATGCTCTAATGTCCACAGAGGTTCCTCTACTGTGCATGTCAGTCTGTCCACAATCATTTGTTATTTTCTCCATAGAGAAACTGCTTCCACTACTACCACTATCATATCATCAGAATTCAGTCTTATAAGACTGTCGTGACTGATCAGAGTTGTTGGACAAAGCCAGAGTAGATGTGCATTAAGAAGTAGCTCCATTGAATGGTATTGACTGACCTATGTCCAGCAGCGTTAATGCAGTTTTTACCTGAGAGCAGTGAGGTAACACCCCACTAAAAGCTAAAACCTGTCCTGATCCAATAAATGAACATACAATATCAGTGAGCATTTCATTATCTGTGGTTCCTTAAGTGAAGGTCACCTGCAGTTAGATGATTTTATCGGATGACGTTACGTTCAACCTGCTGGAGCAGAGTCAACCTTGACTAGAAGCTGCATACTCAGCGTAAACAGGTTTGTGTTCGACTGCAGTATGATCGCAATAAAGAGATGAGTGGCCAAGATGAGCCAGACAGGTGGTCCGTTTGTGGCTGTGAGGAAGACTGCAGGTCCATTCTAGCGTCCTCAGATCTTCCTCCATTTCATTGTTTTGTACTTTTGAAAAAGCATCTGCCCCTACAGATATACACCTCATAGTTTCTATCACTCACCGGAGCAAGCACCTCCTTGTGCCTCGTTTTACTGTCAAATGGATAATAAGTCTTGGTGCAGTGACCATTGACATTTTGACCACTTCTTGCTGCTCATAATGTTGGTGATTATGAGTAGGGGTCAACCAATGTGGGTTTTTTATGGCCGATGCAGATTTTTACAACATAATCATTCAAAACATGATGTCCTTCCAACATGGAAAATGTGATAAAGTGGCCATTAGGGTGCCTTTCCAGTAGAGAAAATGTACCGGTAAGTGCACTTGTTAAATACAGCTGTTATTCTTAATGTCCTCACTTGCTGTGTGTATGTGAGGGGCTAGAGTAGGCCTACACTAATGTCTTTTTGGGGGTACTTGGAGAGCCAAATATTTTCTGAGGTGGTACTTGGTATAAAAAGTTTGAGAACCACTGCACTAGGATGCCCTTCCAGCAGAGAAACATTATAAAGTATCCTCTAGGATGCAGCTGGTGCCCTTTTTACTTTTTTCACCCCTGCCTGTCAGATAGTCCACCTCTGAATATGACCTATGTTACATGAAAATCTAATGGTGTCTGGGGAGGTAACTGCAGCAGAAGAGAAAGGCCAAGATATATGCAGAACAGAAAAAATGTTTTAGCCCTAGCATGAGCTGTACTATAGCTAATATAAAATCAAAAAGAATAAGATTTATGGAGAATAAATTTATGGAGTTTCTACTTTTTTAGGTTGACCTAAATACATCTAATGCAGCAGCCCTGCAATAGATCCTGCCTTTACTCTATGAAACATATCATGTTTCTTTGAGACTGAGGTGTTCACTGAACTTTATGCTCATTTTATTAATGGTGCTTTTGAATTGTTTGCTTTATATTAAAAGGTGCTTCTAATATCTCACTCAATGTCAGCAGGGATTGACTCCAGCTCCCTGCCGCCACCCTGTAAAGGATAAACTGATACAGATAATGGATGGATGGTCATACCAGCTGGTTTTGAAGATGTTAGACAAATAACAATTCCCGGCTCTCCAGCACATCATAACACAACCCTTGCCTTTAATTTTCTATCCAATTAGCCACCTTTTGCCTGCCTGCTGATTATGTGAATAGAATAAAGCGGCAGGAAGCCATACCTGCAGCGCTATCTTGCCAAACCACAGGAGCAATCGTATGTTTCACAGAGGATTTCGTGACATTCTGCTGCTCTCATTCAGAGCGACATAGTACAATAACACAAGTGACCTTCAGTTACATTCTCACAAAACAGTCTGTACATCACAGGTGTTTTATATTGTCTCACAGTGACTAATCTTCTTTTGTCATATTCATTTTCAGTACGGTATTTGGCACCCTATTACAGTATGTAAAGACCAGTAGGCGGTTTATTTTTGGCATCATTGGGCTAAAAATCCATAACAGTGTTTCAGCATATTGTAATTCAAGTGCTCTGAGAGAAAACTAGACTTCTGCTCCTCCTCATGGCTCTGTTTTCAGGCTTTAAAATAATGTAGCCTGTAATGGGGAACTTTGGCCAATCACAGGTCAGTACAGAGAGAGCTTTCCTATTGGTTGTGCTCTGGCTGGTGGGTGGTGCTTGGTATTTCCTGCACTTGATCTCAACATGGCTGCTGGGTCACAAACGTTCTCATTTTACTGCTAAACAGTAACTACAAGATGTTTCTGAAAATGTTTGAGGAGAGAAATAGTCATTACACTAACAAAATATTGATACATATTTGATCTGCTGTATCCTGTATCCAGTTCTCTTTATTTATCCATGGGTAAGCCAAATATTTGTATTTTAAAAGTGCTAAAAGTGAGATTTGGAGCATTTCTATTGCCTCAGCATGGCTCTCAGCATGGCTCTCAACATGGCGACAGCTGAACCACCAGCTCATGACTAACGATGCTAACAGTGACAACAACAGCAACAGTGCTGATGGAGTTAAGAGTGATAAACTGGGAGGAAACCAGGGGGTGGGCGCTACGTATCCTTAACAGCCATGTTGGTTAGGACGGCGTTATCAGCTGTAACCACCGTATGACAACAACGCAGAGCAGCGGTCGTGAGCTAGCAAGTGGGGCACGCTCACATGCACAAACACATACTAAAAGCATGAATGGCCAGCCCGACTATGTCAGCAAAACAAGAAGAGGCTCTGATTACAACACAGAGAGAGAGAGAGAGAGAGAGAGAGAGAGAGAGAGAGAGAGAGAGAGCAACTTCATTCTTTTCTCAGGTTGACATTACTCCTCTTCACAGAGCAAATAGTTGTTTGCTGGTATGTTCTGTGTATATGTATTAAGAACCTTTAATGAAAGGAATCAGCTGGTGTAATGGTTCTTCCTGTTAGGTTACCTTTGGCGTTCCACACGGGTGCTACCTCGGACCACTGATGTTTCTCATACATTCAAATGGTTTCTCTTTAAATTAGATAACACAATGAAATGCATGTTTTGCAGAAGACACCTTACAGAAATACGAGAATCACAAAAATCCACTGACTCAATATTTATTCATTGACCTCTCTTCTGTTACTGAGTGAACTGATTTGAATTAGTCGAGGCAACTGAAACCACTGATTAAAATATCTCCTGAGGAGGTCACAGAAGAGAATTAAAATATAACAGAAAATACATAAACATGATGAGAGCAGCAGGGATGGGTGAAACAACTGTGCTGCCATCTTCCAAACTACATGCAAATCATCAGGCAAGTCACAATTTAATTTATCGTCAAATTAGTTTCTGTGCCGTGTGGTCTAATGTTATCCAGAGAGACAAAGGCAGACTGCAGATTGTGGCCAGAGTTTGAGTGTGAGAGGGTTTTTTAAATGTAGCTTTGAAAGAGGGATGAGATTCCATAATAGACCGTATAGCTATAATGAGACTGAGCTGCCATTTGGGTTCCACTTTTATTTGTAGATGTGGGTGGTCAGTCAGAGGTCTGAGACCAGGGTAAATAGACTGGCCTTCCGTGACCAAGTTCACAAATTTAAAACTGCTATGATAACAACACAAAATGTGCAAACAGAGCTTTATCTAAAAGATGCAGAAACTGTGACCATCAATAATCTATATTATCTACATGTCAGTGTGTCTTATGATACGTGCAAACAAATAAATGTTTCCAGTTTGATGTGGTGTGGAACAGTAAAGAAAGTGGTGGAGGTGGTGGATATATATATATATATATATATATATATATATATATATATATATATATATATATATATATATATATATATATATATGTATGTATATCGAGGTGAAATCGAGGTGAAATCTGCTCCTGATCACTACCCTCAGCACCTAGTATAAAAATATAAAACTCAGATTAATTCCTGTCCACGCTCCGCTGTTTTCCCCAGATGTAATATATCAGCTCTGTAAATGTGACTTGTCTTGTTAGTCATTTTGTCTGATACCCTCTCAGCATCCTGACATGGGTCACCCTCTGTTCACGAGTCATCTCGTACAATACAGACATCTGAATTCACTGTAGATCTCTGCTGATTGTGCTCATCTTGCTGTCACATCAGAACTGATGAGGTCATTTAGCTCACTGTGATCACCTGAAGCCTCTCAGATGAGATACTTGTGCTATGTGTCTAAAAATAACACGTTCATGTCATTCTGGTGTGTGTGTGTGTGTGTATGTGTGTGTGTGTGTGTGTGTGTATTTATTGGTGTGAATTTTAGCCTTTCCCTGATATAACATATATAAAATAAAGAAGTGATTTATTTCTAGTATCTTATGCAGAAATAACAAAAAATTAATGACACTATTGCAGATCTCTGCAACATAGTAGGTGACTGGATGCTCCCTTAGTTTAACCATAACATGGACCCACTGAGATTTGGTTGAGTGCCCTCTAGTGGCAGATAAAATCACACAGGGAGATACAGTAATTCATATTGGAGAGATAATATAGTACATACATACAGTATGACCACACATTTTAATCTGTTAAAAGTGTACCTTAAAGGGAGATTTGTCATGTATTTAATACTTCTTATCAGCATGGGAGTGGACAATTATTCTTGCTTTATGCAAATGTATGTATATATATTTATTATTGGAAATTAATTAACAACACAAAACAATGTCAAATATTGTCCAGAAACCCTCACAGGTACTGCATTTAGCATAAAAAATATGCTCAAATCATAACATGACTTCATGGTTAATGGTGTTCTAAGGTGTATTTCAATGTAACGACACTATTTCAGTTCTCAAGAATAAGTCGTTTATTTAAGTCAGACCACTTAATTTAAAGGCACTCTCTCTGACCCCAATGCAAACGACACCAAAGTCAAAAACAGTATTTGAACCTGACATCAGTCCCAAATTGACTGACAAATCTTTTTATAATACAAAACCTACAGCAAGACAGCAACTATAAACGACTATTATGAACTCCACTCTTTCTGAAGCATGTACGTGTCATAAAAAAGGTGGTTGCTAACAAGTGGCTAAATGAGACTAAATGTCATCACGCTGAACACTCCTCTGCCTTTAGCTGAGTGGTGGTGATGTGAAGTCATGCGACAGTGGTGTGCTTCGCTTCTGCTGATTGCATTCACACTTCAAAAATCAGTGGTGTTCATTTGTGAAGATTATCTCACAGATCAAAATGTGTAAGTATCATAAAAGTTTATTTTCTGCAATAATTCAAAACCCAATTGATATATCACATAGTTTTGTTTTTTGTTTTTTTGATGGAACCAGGGTGATGCTGACTTCTGGGTTGGCTTACAAAATACATCATCCCTGCACCACTCTCTGTCTGAGAGACAATAATTTAGCTGTCAGTCTGAGCTTGGGGTTGAGTCCAAAGACACAAAATCAGGGCTTGGTTGCAGGCGTGGTTTTTAAACAAATGATGCTGTCATTTTAGGCCTATATTAAGATTCTAATAAGGATTTAACCATGCAAGTCCTTATTCCTAAACAACAAAACAGGATACAAAACTACTAATAAGAATTTGAATACACTAAATTGTGTTGAGAGAACATACAGCTTAGTGGGTCTTATCTTCCTCCAATTCATAATATTTTTCTCCAAGGCCTGGCTCATTAAAGGGCAACCCTGCCCAAATTAAGAATTAAAACATGACCTCGTAAAGTTCCATCAATATGTGTGAACATGAGCTCCTGTAAGTCTCAAACTTATGATGTCACAAGGTATAAAGGCTGGAGCTGCTCCAGACGGCGAATGGGAGGCTGATTTTGTGGACTCAGAATGGTTGTTTTCTAATTCCAAACCGAACTTTATTCTGTTGTAGCATTAGTGTCTATTATGAAACAGAAAATGTACTCATATACTCAGATCAGTCCACTGGATGCTATTCGTTTATACCCAATGACATCACAAGTGGGAGAGAGTTGTTGTTGTTGTTTACTAAAATTTTTTTGGACTGTCTTAGACCATACATCAGACCGGCACATATAGGTACTTTGGGGGAAAGAAAACCAAAGATCCCATAGACTTCAATGCAATTTGACATATGTTTGGATTGTGATTTTGACAAATTCGTACGCATTCAAGTGTTGTCTGTAAATAACTGTTAATAGCCATCAGTTTGATCTATAGGCTGAGATTTAAGGTTAATGTATGACTGTATTACTGCAGCAGCCTCCCACTCAATTTAACATTAGCTAGCCACGATACGATACATGAAAATTCACTGTGTGGTAAATGGCTAAATGTAACAACATAGTGTTATTACTATGACCGGTTTGTTTAAAGCAGAAGTTTGGAGACATGTTTCAGCTTCTTCTGTTGACCTTGTTACCGTCTGTGAGGGACACTGGATTGTTTTCCCCCAAATGGAGGTGTGGTCATGAGAAGCTACTCTGGATGACATACGGCCAGTCTGATGTATTTGAATAACATATATGAATTTTGAAAATGGGCGTAGTTTCTCTTTAAGTCATGCTACCAATCACGTTTCTTTTCAGGGCTTTTACTTTCTTCTCATGTTGCCTTTATTTTAAAATGAGAGCGATGTTCAAGATGAGCAAATGATTCCTTTGCCAGTGTTCATCTCTTTTTACCACAGAGGAAGTTTCTCTTCTCAGCACAGTTCATTGTGATAAAACCTCCTGTATCGCGAAGCAGTGCACCGCAGTGCTGCTGCTGGGCAGGACAGTGATGAAGGCTGGAGCTCATCACCTCCCGTCCGTCCATCCACAGCCACTCACCAGCCAGGAATCGCAGTCCGACCCACACCTACAGGAAACAACAGGGGCAACTGGTAGAGAAAAACACTGTGTTATGAGCATGATGCCAGCAGAACTGGAGGAAGAGAAATAAACCCTGCTATTGCCGGTTGGTAGGGATGGGCGGATCAACTCTATGGTATCGATACTTCAATACTCACAAGGTACTTATTTGGTACAGATTCCTTAAAAAAATATTGAGAAATAAAATTATTAAAATAAAATTACATAAATACAAATGTGAGTGGTTGGATCACTTAAAAACATTTCCACTACTTTTGTATAATATTTGTGACAAAACTGCCCTGACATATTTAGCCGACTCATATCACATGACTGTGGAAACCAATGTGACGTAAGAATTGAGTGCTCAGCAGCACACGGTTATACATTTCCACATCAAACGTGAGATAATGGCAGAAAGGAAATGGTGTGGTGTTATCTACACCTGTAGATAAAAAAGTGTCACTCACAGCAACACATAGTAATCTCACTTCACTTAACACTTATAGGGAGGCTTATTGATTAATCATAGTATTTCTATAAAACACTGGACTTTTTTTTTAATTCTATAATAACCTTTCAGCATATTGTAATTTAAGTTCAGAGAGAAAACTAGACTTCTATGCCTCTTCATGGCTCTGTTTTCAGGCTTTAAAAAATCTAGCCCATGATGGAATACTTTGGCCAATCACAGGTCATTTCAGAGGGAGAGCGTTCCTATTGGCTGTGCTCCAGCTGGTGGGCGGTGCTTGGTATTTCCTCAACAGATCTCAACATGGCTGCAAGATGTTTCTGAAAACATTTGAGGTGATAAACAGTCATTACATTAACAGAATATTGATACATATTTAATCAGCGCTGCCTAGTTTGACTGCTTGATCAGAGCTCACAAGTGATTGACAGCTGGCTCTCATAAACAGCAGCTGGACGGCAGACTCCAGATCAGCTCTGATTGGTTGTTTTCCTCCAGTCTGTGAGATCTTGCAGATGCCATTAGGACACAGAGGAACATGTTGTTTTCTCAGATTACCTGTCTCATGTACTGCTGTCAGGATATAGTGACCATTTTATGAAAATAATTTTAAAATTATAGTTGCTCCATACCCACTGCTGCTTTAATGGCACAAACATTTAATTTAATTGTAGTCATATTTGCTTTGGTAATAAATTTGTTATTAATGGCCAGTATTCCTCATCTGATTTGCCTTTGAGTGTAATGATCTTTTTTTTCCTAAATATGACAATTATTTTGAAAAATCTATAACCAATTAAGAAATGGTCAGCATCGGTATTGGCATCATTAAGACCGTAACAAATAGTATTGGTATCCAATTTTAAATGTCTGGTGTCTCCCATCTCTACCAGTTCTCCCACTGATCCAGGACTATTAGCCTGGCTAAGAGCCTTGTAAACGCACAATTTAAATTTGTTACTTTTGCTAATTGTTCGATCTTTTCTTGGAGCGGTTCAGTTAACAAACCACATTTAATCACATTTGCCTGTTGACGTTAGATTTTATTTAGATGTAACTGCTCTTGACGGCAGTGTAGCAGTAAGTGTGCCATGCCAGTAGATTAGTTCTCTTCAACAAGTGGGAGATATTGTAGCCTAATATCTTAAACCTGAATCACAGGCTCATGTGAATGTTTTGTTTTCAAATTTGGAAGCTTGATATTACGGTCTGAACGTTAGGACATGAATGCAGTATGTATGCAGGCAACCAGCAGACACTCTAGGAAGTCACTGCATCCAGCCAAGAAATATGGTGCCTTCAAATGAAACTCTTGAACTCGTGCTTACGACATGGAAATTCGTGTACACGACATGCGTTGTGTTCAAGTGGTAAAATTGTGAAGAACACCAGCGCTAAGGAATGGCAATATTAGTGTTACTGTCTGAGTCTAGAAGCCACAGAGGCTAACAATTTAGCAAGCTAGTAAGTACGTAACATAAAGAAGGAAATGAAAAGACATAATGACAGAGGAGAAAGATGAGGTCAAGAAAAACAACATATGGCTATAATTACAATATACAGTACAATATTGATTTAATATGCACTGATAAATGAACTTTCATGGGCTCCATCATTTCTCACAACAAACACATCACAAGTTGTGAAATCTGAGATTTCAGAAAGTTTACACTTACGGGGCTGTGAATACGACATGAATGGGGCGTTCATATGGACTCAACTCATAAAAACAGTAAACACGACCGCATTTGAAGGCACCAATAGTCCATGACATTACATGTGTTATTGCCCTGTTGGGATTGACTGGCTCATTGTACATTATCCCGCTTATTACATGGCTACCTCAGAAATTATTATTATATAATTATTAAATTATTATTAATTTGACACAAAAACGGTCTGTTATAAAGAAATATAAGACCATAGAATGCCGAGTATTCAACAAAGCCATGTAATATAATGTAATGTGTTCATTTGTGACCTTAAGCGGTGTTGGTAGCCTTACCTTTGGACAGAACCAGGCTAGGTTTTTCCCATTTTTTCCTGTGTTTGTGCTAAGTTAAGCTAACCGGCTGCTCTGGGGCAAGACTGCAAAATTTCTCAAAATGTATTTCTATTTCTCCAACATCCCCCCCCCCCCCCGACACACACACACACAACTGCAGAAAAACATCAAACCTCATTAGTGGTTGCTTGTTGCTTCATAGTCTTGCTGTTCAACAGAAAGGTGTTTGCTTCCGGCAGGCTGATGAGGTTGTAATCGTTTATTGCCCTACAGTGCTCTAAGGCCTCTTCCCATGTCTTCTTTTCCTTGCTTACAATCAGTCTTTCATCACATATGAAGGGGTGATGCGCATTGCAATGATCATGTTCCCATTTTTTGTGAGACTGGCGCTTCCAAACACAGGGCTTACCAACTTGTGGTTGACCTACAAGAATAAGGACAGAGAGACTGGAATTACATGGACATACCAGCATTCTGGTAAACATCATTTAACAGTGTTGTACTTAGCTAGTGTGGCCAGATAGTTCTATATTAAAATTTTAATTGAGTGGATGTTGCAAAGGTCAGTGGTTTTTCATTACTGAAATTAAATCACATTTGATTCCCTTAAATTGTAGAGTACCGTACATTAAAAGTGTACATTGAAACTGGACTTGAGGACAGGACTCAGTATGTCCAGTATCCTCATTTTCCTTCCAACCCTGCTCACCAGTATCCCAGTTCTTGAAGTTCATGTTCTCATCTCCTCTTGACCATTTCCAAACTCCAAATGTGCGACGCAAACCAATCCAGCCTTCATACAGGGCAAGTTGGGTGGCCTCATTTTGGTTTCTGATGGTGACCAAATCATCATGGAAATGTCTGCAGTAGTTCTGAGCAAACATCCAGTCATTCAAATGGGGAATGAAGACAACCTTTGAAATGTTACTGACTGAAGACACTGCACACGGAGGAGCGGAGAGGACGAAGAAGACGAGGTGGATGAGGAGAAGACTGGGGACGTTTCTCTCCATGTTGTCTTCAACAAGACTTCAAAGTAGAGTTAGGTCACATTTCAGGTGTTACAGCACAATGCAATAGTTAGAAAAAGTCTGTTAAGTCTGTTTAATTACGAAATGCAATTTATTCATCATCTATCCTCACTTAGAAAGATATCTATGATAATAGTGTTATACAGAGCAGCAGGATCAGGTACCAAGCCAAACATAAAGTCACCATCATTGATCACCATCTTCTGGTAAGCTATCGCTGAGGATGAACTCTACTAGAAGAAGAAGAAGAAAAAAGCTTATTAGCCCCCGAGGGGAAATTCAATTTACTAACTACTAACTATACTTCTCAGTATCCTCTATTGGCACAAGCAAAGATTAAAAGCTAGTAAGGTTAAAAAAATACACAAAAATCACCAGTTTTGAACCCAACTTTTCTTCCAAACAACCATCAGTCCCATTCCTGAATTCACTCACCATGAAGGACAGCAAAGGGAGCGCAGTTTTTGTTGAAAGAGAGAGCTCCTTATTGAGAGACAGAGCTGACAGAGGGCAGTGTGCAGGACTTTTGCTAACACCCCCATCAGAGATCAGAGCTCTGATGCACCTGATCTTCACCTAAATGGACCAATCACAGCGGGCAGAAACAGCTCAGGACCCAGCAGTCTGGATCATTCACTTGAGCATTTACCAAAACACACAAACAACATCTTTAATTGCGTTTATCGTGAGCAGTCAAATGTCTGCAGTGATGCAAAGCAGAGCGAGACCGGGGAGCATTCCAGTTCTCATCAACAGACAAACATTAGCGTCTTCTGTGATTTGCCTTTTACATTTACCTGACATTAATTTGCATATCATTTTGCAAGAAGTACAAACCCAGACAGACAGCCTGAAATGTGCTTGAGTTAATTGGTTGAAATGACACAAATTATAGATCTGTGACTTAATTTTAAGCTAGCATGTTTAGTAATATTAAGGCCGTGTTTTGTAAAAATTTGACCGAGTTGGTTGTGTTGGGCTAGCAGCCACCTCACAGCAGGAGGGTCGCAGGGAAACCCAGCTAGGGGCCCTTCTGTGTGGAGTTTGCATGTTCTCCCCGTGTTAGCGTGCAAGTCCAGAGACATGCAGGTTAACTGTAGATTCTAAATTCCCATAGGTGTCAATGTGAGCATGAATGGATGTCTGCCTCTATGTGCCAGCCCTGTGATAGTCTGCCGACCTGTCCAGGGTGGACCCCGCCTTCGCCAACAGTCAGCTGGGATCGACTCCAGCACCCCCGCGACCCTGAATAGGATGAGTGGTTACAGTCTGGGTTGTCTCTTCTGCGCTACTGTTGAAATATGTCAGTGCAACACAGCGGACCCCATGAAGAGGATCCGCTCCCTGTGTAGACGTGAATGGCTAATTTTAAGGTTTTTAATGAAAAAACGATGATTCTTATTTTCGGGTGATTATAAACTAATGAAAACACAGTTTTAAATTCAATTTCTGCCGAGAGATCCCCCTAATTGTTAGGAGGCCCTTTAAATCTACATCCAAAAATAGCCAATATTGATAGCATTTTCAGCAAATCCAGACTCTGAAACAGTTTGACTACTGGAACAACTGTGACTTCACTGTTATTTCTGCTTTAACAAAGCACAAAACCCTTTGGACGGTGCAGAAAAGTCACATCATTTCTGGGCGAGCTCAAATCGACAACCTTCAGGTTACAAGCTGAAGTTCAACACCGATCAACACACCACAAGAGACCTTTCCACTGGGTTCAAGTGGTTAATAAATTGATATGTAATCTGCAAACAACAAATCCAAATTACTGTAGACTCCAAGGCTTCTGATGCAGTAAATGATCTCGTCTCTAGTGGAACTTGTAAAGTGGTCCCCGAAGAGATGGACAGAATGAAAAACAGGTGGCAGAGGTCAGCATTTGGTCTCAGTGCTTTAGAGAGCACACTAGCATGGCGAAGCCCGATAGTAGGCTGGATCAGTCACACAAGACCAGCACTTTAACCAACGGAGCCACAATGTCTGCACACACAACACATCTAAAAACATTGAACATTTTTTAAGCTTTTTCCAGACCTGATTTGTACTTATGGAAACAGAAAGGTCTACAAAATGATGTCCACTAAATAGTGGAAACAGTTATGTGGATGAAGGTGGCAAAGCAACCATGTAGGTTTTAAAACTTTCTTTGAAACACAATGAATGTGAGAATTCATTGTTTTAAAATAATTCAAAAAACATGAAAAACTGTAAATCATGTTCTTCCCTTTCTGACTGAACTGCCTTGACTGTTTTGTTAACAGTTACGTTTTGCTTTGTCTCTCAAAACTACAAGAAATCACAAATGCACTTTTGTTTAAACGTTGGCTTTCACATTTATTACACAGTAATACCGCTTTGTTTCAGTATCCCTTGAAGACACTTAAAAAACGATGATTGTAGACAAACGCAACAGCTAGGCAAAGTAGTTCCTATTCATAACAATAATTCAGGTATCTAATCTATTTGCTCATCAACTGTCCAATCGAAGTCCAGCCCTTGCCAGGGAGGGCGAGTGTTCCCGCTCTATCTTCCCTCGGCTCAGTTGCTAAATTCTTCGCTAAACCCAGACGTCCTGCTCTCCCAGTGAAGCCACAGCAAGTCTGGCCTGTATGCACCGCAGCAGGTAGCGTGTTGTCATAGGTTTTAGGAGGTAATGGACACCATGTTGTTAGGACTCAGGATCTCAATCCAGTAACCATCAGGGTCCTGAATGAAGGCCAAGCCTTTCATTTTACCTGAGAAGGAAATAAGAGAGAAGGAAGTGGTGATACTGTGAATAAATGCTCATTGTTAATTGCTAATCATGATGCAGTAATGGCATGCCAATACACTGATGTATATTATATACAAGTATAGATACAGGTACTGTGCAGGTGCTTTCTATTATGTAATGAATCAGTATGGATGGAAAGGTATCGCCATACTGCAGGGCTCCAGACTAACTTTAACATTGGTTGCACTGGTTTTTCATTGAAGTACACCAGCACATAATTTAGGTGCACCCAAAGTTTTTCACTGTGCCATTTGGTCCCACAATAGTACATTTTGTGCTTTGTCAGTTCCCATAGGCCTACACTAATGTCACCATACCAGAAATAGTAGTAGTAGTAGTAGTAATAGTAGAAGTAGTCGTTACCACTAACAGTGAAATTGCGTTTTTCTTGATACCACGTTGAAAAATAAAAGTAAAACAATAAATCCCATATACTTAAACATCCTTTATAACTGTCTGCATACTGGCTTTTGTTAGGAAGTTAAACAGCTCTTAACTCCCTCTAATAACTATTTTATACTGCCGTGGAAACATCACCTTCATACAACTGGTTTCTCACCAAAAACTACAATTTACAGGATTACATTTGAACTAATCTAATTAATCACAGGGTAGCTGTGACTTAATTACGATTAATCAACATTCCTAAATATGAAAAATTAACATTTTCTGTGTATTGTTAATACAGAAAGATAAATGACAAGAGCTGGATATAATATTTGTTTTTTATTCATGAAAAATCTAGATTATATTATTGAGACTGAAAAATAACATCAGCTCAATCATGCCACATTGGCAACTTAGCCATTGATGTGGCCTTTTTACCTATTTATCTTTTAGCCAGTTGCTAAGGCAAACTAACTGGTTAACATTTTCTGAATGTAAAGCTGACCGTTTCTTCTTAACACTATGGCCTGCGAATGAAAAGAGCCGTTCGCATGGAACCGTGGATGCAGGAGTCGCTAGATATTTGCAGGCCAGCTTGTCATGTGCCTGTGAATGAGCAGCCCACCGCTGCATGGGGCAGTCCTCCATACTGATGCTTGGCTCAGCTCTGTACCTGTGTATATCTCTCAGGTTGCACCTCTTGATCTGACTCAGGCTCCTCCATCTTGTTCGGGTCAGCCATGCTGTTTACGCGACGACGACTGAACGCGGCGCGGATTGAATTGTGGAATAAACAGGGAGGGTCACTCTGCATTTGTGCTAAAAAAATTGTCGCGTTAATTCTACAAATTAATCGTCTCGTGTTAACACATTAATTTTGATAACCCTAATTTGAAAACATCAGAAGAAAACATCAGAATTTACCATAGCCCAATACTCTTATTTACTGAATAGAGCCTGAATGCATCATAATGTAAATGAATGCTACTTCCCATTAAGCTCTTGTCTTGATTTCAACACAAATTTGTTGTTCACAATGTAGCATGATCAGGGAAAAAGTAGGCTGAGTTCCCTGGACGTGTAGACAGTCTACCCGCGGTGTTGTCAGGTATCCAAATGTTTACACATTACATTGGTATCAGAGTAGTGTAGTATAGAGTGAGTGAGAGAGAGAGAGATGTGCTATGAGCAGATCAGCTGTTTGACTTGAAACTAAACTAAACGAATCCAGCATCTCTGATCAGAAGTAGATATTTTACTGGGGGCTGAGGAGACAGGTGGTGGAGCGGTGCTCCGCCGGTAATCTATTGAATAATCACTGGTTCTCTTCATTTTGAATTACTGGTACGTTTAATGATTGTGATGTAGCTCAAGGAGGACCAGGCTACGAGGTGCAGTTTGACACATATACACAGAAACAGACCTGTCAGGTGCAACCACTAACACATCATCACACATTAGTTACATGAACTAGTCATGCCAGCACAAATACCTATAATCTGCAATCATTAACATTCTTGGGGTGAAGCGGATGAAACTGAAGATATGCAGTAGAGATGTCACATTACCAGAAATATAGTAGTAAATACCAATACCAGTGAAATTCCACTATTCTAATTACCAATTTGACACCACGGTAAAAAACAAAAGTAAAACAGTAGACCCCATACACTCCTTTAACGTCCTAACAAATACCAGTATGCACCGTATGCACAGTAATGAACAAGTCATAATTCTTTCTCTACTTTATATTGCTGTGAAAACATCTCCTTCAAACGACTGGATTTCTTCAAGCTTCTTCCTAAAAACTACATTTTACAAGATTACATTTGAACACCAGGATAACATTAGAATTTAACTTCACCCAATAAAAAAACAAAACTACATTTTTATTGTGACGTTTTAAAACGTTTTACTGAATAGAACCTGAATACACCATAATGTAAACCCACTGACGTTAGCTGTTCGCTCTGTGCAGCACTGTGCTGCTTACCGGCTGCTAACAGCTAACGTTAACTAGCTCTCATCCTGCTGATTTCAACACAGGTTTGTTGTTAACAAGGTAGCATTATCAGCGAACAACAGGGTGAGTCCCCTGGATGCATCAATAGTGAATTTACTGCATCCCAAATATATTTTCTATCATCCCGGGGATGAATTAATTTATTACTACATTTATTATTAAAAATTAACCCGTGAGAAAGCTGATTTTTCACCTCCACTGTAGTGTATTTTAGCGCTTACTTACAAAACTGAAGTAGGGGAAAGAAAGGTTAAAGGTAAAATAAACACACTAAAAAGTTATATCTTCTTAACATGTCTGTGACCCTCATATTCACATCGCTTCTTACCATCGTCTGGCTTCTTGACAAATGTGACTCCTTGTTCTTCAAACCGTTTGCAGGCTTGATAGACGTCAGGAACTGCAATTCCAATGTGTCCTGTCAAATGCCAGAGTGTTAACTGTAAATCCACACTACAGTCACATATAGTTTGCTACAGAGAGCCTTAAAACAGTAACAGACAAGAAGCATATAGTATATCCATATAATGCGGTGCAGGACAGTTAAAAGCTAAAATATGTAATGAGCAATAAATGATGAAAAATTAACTGGTACTGTATGAATTTTTAAAAGACTAAGATTTTTTTGAAAAACTGAATGCTCAACATTTAAAACACAGATCAGGACAGCTAAAATGTACCTAAGTAAACCAAGAGTGTGTTCCTGTATTTCAAGTCTCTCCATTCATATATTATATGACATCATAAAAGGAAACCTTTTCTTTTGGGACAGGAAAATCTTGTAAATCTCACTTTCCATGACACTTTTTAAATTTTTAATCCTATAGGTTTTCCCTGTCCATTTGTAAAACAGGGAAGTGATCTTACCAAAGCCACGTGGATCTGAGTTTCCATTGTGATAAGACTGGCTCTCATCGTCCTCAGAGCCCCAATTACTGAAAGACAGGAGGGGCGGGAGGAGGAATACGACAAGGTAAGAGAGGAAATAAAGAGAGACAGGAAGGCACATATTGTAGACCCTTACTGTGTCAGCTCAATGGTGGCTCTTCTGGAAAACGTCCAGGCTGTCTTCTCCTTCACATCTGTAGGAATCTCCTTCTTGTCCTCGTAGCCCAAGAAGAACAGAGAAAAATTCATGGAGGGGAAGTCAAACTTTTGCAGGAGCCTGGAAGATTTTTCCACAGCAGAGAGAACAAAACTGCTTTAGTCACCAAGTCCAGATTATGTCTGAGACGTTTCTCAACAACCCACACACAAAAACATCTCTGAAAATGTTTAGGATTCACTGGGTGATGCTAATTTTGAAAGAGAAATTTTAACTGTTAACCGACCCTCGTAAACCGATTATTAACCGTTTACTGACAAGATTAGTGGCAGTGTGGCAGCTGCAGTATATGAGCACAACAAACTGAGTCAACAGTTCACCATCAGGAGAACTACAGTAGCTGCGTGTACTTTCCAAGTAAAAGTCTGTTACCACCACTAAATCATCATTAGTTTAGTAGGTTGTCAGATGTGTCTGCCGGTGTAACACCAGTCTGTCACCTGGATGCTGCTAGCGTTGTCAGTGGCTTTGTGCCTATTGTAGCATAACTTCAGCTAGTTTCCAACATACCATTTGTGTGGCGGCGGTTAGTGTGGGTTTATTGGTGGCATTATAGCTGTGAACGTAGCTGTAGCAGACAGGGTGTATGATTTATTTGTCCGTAAATTAATGCTACGAGGTTTCAAGCTACAACTCCTCAGGTGGAAGTCCAGAGCCAACTTCCTGTATCCTGCAACACCGCCTCAGACTCTCTTAAGGTGGACCAGCTTTTCTCCTTCAACTGACAAGCTGCTGCTCTCCGTTAACCGTTAGCATCAATTGGTTAAAATCCTCAAAGTCGGTTATGGGTTTATTCCTAACATCCCTAATAGGGTGTTTCTCAAAGTCAAGGAAGGATCTTTCAACAGCTGAATTTCAAGGATGCTGCATCATCAAATCCCCCCGAAGGACTGATCCTTCACCGAGTCCTTCTATCAGAGGATTTTCAATAATGCATGTGTGTACCCTCTGCATCTCTAAAACACCCATAATTCTGTGCACATGATGCATTTCCTGTCCCCCAATTTGGAAACAGGGGAAACAGCCTTGTAAATGTTTTACTTATAAGTGTGCCTAAATATGTTTCTGAACAAATCATGAGAGAAATTGCCAATCCAGATGCTGAAACCCCACTCAGATCTACAAGGAATTTGCAGCCGGGTAGAGTCGACACCAAACTCTGTGAATAAGGGCTTTATTTGGATCAAACCAGAGTTAGTGATTGAAGAAAGGAGGTTAAAGGCGATTCAGCCGTTTCACAAGGCATAGTAAGCCTGTCCTATGCTCACAGAATAGGACAATCTCCTGTTACAGAGTTGGTGACTGTTGGAAGTGAAAAGACGAGGCTAGCCGAGACAGGTTTGAGGAGCTTTATTTCATTTCTGTCCAGTCTCAAGTCCGATTCAGAATCTGCAACGTAAAATTGCTCTTTTTCCAGTGGAGTCTGGTAGCTTTGAGAGAATAACAGCTTCTTCTTTTCACATCTAACTTGGTGAATTAAATGTTTATTTCACACAAACCAGAGTTGGTGATTGTTGGAACAGTGGAAAGAGCTAACCATGATGAGTTTGATTTAGTCTCTGTTGAGTTTGAATGAAGTGTGTTTTACAGTTGGCAAGGTAAAATTGTTGTTTTTCCTATGGAGTCTGGTGGCTTTGAGGAGAGCATATTTATTGTTTAATTAGTTTTGTACATTTTTAAATTATAAATGTACAAATCCCTGTTGAATTTATTTATTTATTAATAGGCCTGCATTTTTTAAGCCTCTTTATTTGTTTTGAGGAATGGTAAAGCAATATTCCTACTAGAAACTGTAATGTACTGAATTGTTTTAAGTCTCTTTCTTCCTCACCACTGTTCCAGTGTGTGCTCTCTGAATGTCAGGAAGGAGTCTTGCCTAGTCTCTGTAGGGACAGATTTGGAAGAGTATCCTTGAATTTGAGAAACACTCCTTGTGTGACTTTTTGTAAATAATCAGATAACAATTCTTTCAACTGAAGCCCACACTACATACTCACGTCATGCCGAGGATTCTGGTGTAAAAATCCAAGGATTTAACTGGATCTTTAACCCGCAGCATAGTCTGCTGCATCATGAAATCCTAAAACACACAAACACAATAACAGAGCTTTACATACAAGTGGTCTGCAACACTATGAATCAGTAACAAAGATTACAGGTTGACATTTCTCTAAAAAAAATTCAGATGGAACAGTAATTCAAATTTTCCAGTGTGTTGCATTTGACTAATACTGATTAGCACTGATTTAGCACTACTAAAAACAGGAGAGGAGAAACAGCAATGTTAGCACCTCCAAGTGTGAATTTGGATGTGTTGCACCACAGTGTGTTAAATGAAAAGACTGCTGGTCCATTTGTAGGTGAGCCACAGTTGGTTAGCCACAGGCCCAGCAGAGACCTTCAGGAATCAGTCCTAAAACCCAGAAATGAGTTAACAATTTATCACTTCCAGGTGAGTTCCCTTGTCTCGAGATCAATGTTCTTTTTAATGGGTTTTTAGTTAGATGCCTGTAATAAGGTCTGTGGTTAAAATTAGCTTGAGAAATTTTGCAAGTTTTGTTCTACAGTGTAAAACTTATATGTGTATTTAAAAAGGCGGTTGCTAACAAGTGGCTAAATGAGACAACTAAACATCATCACACCAATTTGTCCACCTTTACAGTCTAGCTGTGTATACTCACGCTCATGCGTAGGGTAGTTCGTTTTAGCCAAACATTAGCTTTTGCGCTTAGTGATTGAAGTCACATGTGAAAAAGTGAATATTATCTTCCTGAGCAAAACATGTAATCAGAAATTTGAACCAGAGCAATGCAAACTCCCTGGATTGCCTACAAAAATATGTCATCCCTGTAGCACTCTATTGGTTTCCCCAAAACAAACTGTGGCCATCCATCAGCTAATACAAAAAAATAAGTTGAACAAAAGCATGCATGTTAGCCAAAGTTAGATGCTAGTGGCCCAGTCACTGGTTTTTGTGTTCCCATGATTCTTCTACATATAAGGAAGGATTGACACTTGAAATGTAACATACAGGGATAGTTACAGATGAGATATATAATTATATTCTCATGTCACAAAGCTCAGAGAAGGTTTCACAACATATTTGCTTGCAGGGTAGAAGACCTCTGTCGGCTGTGCCTGAATTCCAGCAGAGGGAAATTTGTATCCTAACATTCACTTGTGAAAAGGGATATCAGCCAAACTACACCTCTATGCAACCAAGCACATATAAATCCCCACATCTGTGTGAGCGAAGCAGCAGTCAATATCACCACATCAAACAGATCAGGCCTGCTTGGATGAGTTACATTCACAAGCTGTGACACTAATGATCTGATGATGTCCTCATCTTTTTTACTTCTTACCGTAGTAGGGCCCGTGACCCCTAACAGGATAAGCGGTTGACGATGAATGAATGAATGAATGAATGTAGTAGGGCCCATTTCACAGGAGTCATTAGCAACTCCACGCATAAGCCAAGGGTTTCAGTGTTGTGTTTCACAAAGAATTGTTGCTTGTAAATTACAGGCAGTCGTAGGTCAGAGTCCTGCGATAGAGAGATCTTGCAGTATGTGGATGGGTCAGAACTGAAGTATGGCGGGTGTTTTGATTGAGGAAATGTGCAAAAGTAATGTATGAAAAAAATCTCAAATTTTGTGAAATTGGTTTTCACTCCGTTCCTGATATTTGTATTATGTGAGCGTATGGAAACCAAACTACTATTCTGTGTGTGTTTCACAGTTGTGTGTTATCTCTGTGGTTAGCAACGGGTCCCCTTTCCTGTGCTCTTCCTCCAACAGTTTTTACAGTGTACAGAAGTTTCAACACATCCACAGAAACTCCTCACACTGCTGCTGCATAATCTACAGTTAACTACATCCACATGTTCTAGACAGTCACAGTTTTGTCACCTTCTAGCTAAATACATGCACTTGTGGTGGATGACACAGAAGCAGGGAATTCAGCCATATTATGGCGATCTGATTATGTGGCCAACTCTAAGCAAAAACACAGCAGAGAAGTGGATCATGCTGCTAGACGAGAGGTTTCACTGTACTTCTATCCAGTATTATAAAGCCTCTTTTATTTCTCAGGTCAAAGGTGAGCTTTGACATGTGATCCTACTAATAATGCTAGAGCTACTACTACCAACTACCAACTTAACTGAACAAAGACTTGCAGAACAGAGTGAATCTCCAATGTCCTGCCAATGTGGGAGATATGATATTGTCCCTAAGCAAGTATAGATTGTTTGTATGTACAGTGTATAGGCCTACCATGTCTACATAGCTCAGGACCACGGTCAACACTAAAGAAAAATATCCATAGAATACAAAATATAAAAAATATTGGAAAACACTATAAATACACCTGATTATTATAACTAGCACAAACACAGAATAAGCCACTATATACATTAGCAAGTGTGCAATAATATACTATATTATGACGAAGTATTAGGGCCACATTGAGGGGGAAAAAAAATCAGACTGCAAGACTAAAGTCATAATATTACGAGAAAAAAGTCAGAACTTTATGAGCAAAGGTCAGACTTTTATCAGAATAAAGTTATAACTTTATGAGAAAAAAGTCATAATATTATGAGAATAAAGTCAGAACTTTACAAGAAAATGTCATTTCCTCCTCCAAAAAAAAGGCAATTTCAAAGCTAGAAGCTAGAAATACAAGCTAAAAATGGGTGAAAAAAAATGACATGAAATGTTTAACTTCTTTTAATTTACTTAACAAGAAAATGTGAAGCTAAAAGCTAAAAGAATGGGTGCAAAAATGACAGGAAATGCATGCAATCCAAAATAAATTCATACATGTATATGAAGTGATCAAGTGCCCCCCTCTCTCTCACTCTTATTGTGGTAGGCAGGTAAGGTCGCTCGTTTAAGCCTCTGTTGGGGGGGAGAGTTGCTTCTTTTAGATTTGTTTCTTTACACCTGGTCGTTAGTTTCTCTCGCGAGATCGGACAAGCCTGTTGTTAAATCACGTCTGAGCTTTTCAACCGAGTTGTAATGAGTTTCCACACGAGAAAGTTCGACTGTAAGTTAGCTAGCTTAATGTACACTAGCCTGTAATAAAACCCACCATACGTTAGTTACCTGAAATGTTAACGTCGCTAAAATATTTACCAAAAGCAGTGGAAAACATGTTTAGAGTAACCGAATCACGCACATTCTGTGAAACGCCGCAGTCCCATAGGCGGAATGCGCATATCTGGTTAACCTGTCTGGGGAGTCGTTGGCCTGGTGGGTTGGCTCGGTTTGACAGTGTCTGGTAGGAGTTTAACTTGAAGAGGGACGACAGTAGTCCTACCTTAGTAACTGGGTCTCCATCTTTACAGGCCGCTGCCGCTGCCTCGTCTGACAGACCTTTGTTGCTCATTTTTGCTGACAGACTGTACGAAGCCGGACCGCAGCTCGACGGGACGGACTGACAGGGAGTGGAACCCGAGTGGAACACAACCGGGGGAAGTTTAACAGAAACACCTTCCGGTACCAGCTTTCAAAATAAAAGCCACATTGACGACACAGACGTGTAATAAATTTGAATGTATTGATTACAGGACATGGGTCCTTTTTACGAGTATTAGGGCCACATTGGGAAAAATAAATAAATACATAGAATAAAGTCATAATATTAATAATCGAGAATAATGTCATAAGTTTACGAGAAAAAAGTTGTATTATGAGAATAAAGTTATAAGTTTACGATTTAAAAAAAATCATATTTTGTGAATAAAGTCAGGAATTTATGAGGAAAAAATATGAAAATTAAGCCATAGGTTTACGAGAAAATAGTCATAATGTGATAAAGTCATAGGTTTGTGAGAAAAAAGATGCAATATGAAAATAAAGTCATAAGTTTACGAGAAAAAAAGTCATATCAGGAGAATAAAGTCACAAGTTTCTCAGAAAAAAGTCGTATTGTGAGAATAAAGTCAAAGTTTATGAGAAAGGTCATAATATTATGAGAATAAAATCATACGTTTATGAGAAAAAAAGTTGTAATATGAAAAAAGTCATGTTTATGAGAAAAATGTAATATTAGAATAAAGTCAAGTCTACGAGAAAAATAAGTAGACATTACGAAAATAAAGTTATAAGTTTATGATGAAAAGGTCATAATATTAAGAGAATAAAGTTATAAGATTCATAGAAAAAAAAGTTGTGATATGCGAATAAGGTCATAAGTTTAGAAGAAAAACGTCATAATATTATTAGAATTAAAGTCATAACTTTATGAGAAAAAAAGTCACCATCTAAGTCTGTGGCAGTATTTTGTGCAACCAGATTCTGCTTTTATCACTTGAAGTTCAATTCACACTGCCAACAATTTTATGTTGAAAATAAGACAGGAAGTGTCACTTTTTATCTCTTGGCTGGTTAAGGCTCAGTATTAGGTAACCAAGCGAACTTGCTGAATGCATAATGTCCTATTAATTACCTTGTTTGTTCCACTACATATTATTAGCCCACCATCACCAGATTAATAGGTACACCTGCACAACCTGACGTATTCAAATACAATAACACTGTAATAACTCAGATTTTTGTGAGGCTCATTATGCTCAGTTCAGTACAATACATCCCAGCATTGCAGTTTGATAATGGTGTGTTAATACTGCAAGTTATAAACCATTTTAATCCATTACCACATTTACATTGTAAGCCTTAAAGCTACAGTGGGTAGAAATGGAGCAAATATGAATTAAAAAAAAGTTTTTAGAAAATTGTTACTAAATCCTGACAGTAGTGCATGAGACAGGTAATCTGAAAAAAATGTTCCTCTGTGTCCTCCAGTGCTTCTAATGACATCAGCAAGATTTCACAGACTGGAGGAAAACAACCAATCAGACGGTCAAACTAGGCAGCGTTGATGAAACACAAATTAATATGCTGTTACTGTAAGAACTATTTCTCTCTTCAAATGTGTTCAGAAACCTCTTGTAGTTACTGTTTAGCTGTAAAATGAGAAAGTTTGTGACCCAGCAGCCATGTTGAGATCAAGTGGAGGAAATACCAAGCACTGCCCACCAGCCAGAGCTCAGCCAATAGGAACGCTGTCGCTGAAATGACCTGTGATTGGCCAAAGTCTCCTATCGCGGTGTCGAATTTTTAAAGCCTGAAAACAGAGCCATGAGGAGGAGCAGAAGTCTAGTTTTCTCTCAGAACTATTGAATTACAATATGCTGAAAGGTTATTATGGATTGTTGCCCAAAGATGCCATAAAAAGTCAGCCTATTGAAGCTTTACTTTAAAATGCACAATACTCTTATGGATGTATAGTATTTCCTTTTGTTTTTACTCCAACACATAAGTCCAGCACAGATGATCACTGACCAACTCCACAGGCCTGGAGTTCCCTGGTTTAACATCTCCACCCATGTTTATCCAGGATCAAAAACAACACAGGGCTGCTTGCCATGGAAATGACTTTATTATAGACAAGTTGTAGATTACTTTAATGGGAGTGTAGTGACATACTACATTACTGACTCTTAACTATATACGGTTCCTCACAGCTTTACATCATTTGGCTCTGGTGGATCTGAGGAGTTTATATTAAGTTGTGAATGGCGAGCCACATACTGTAACCAGTCATAGAGCGAGGAGGGCTGATAAAGCCGTGAGAATAAGACCCAAACTACAAGCCTGAGTACCTGCAGAGTTCCTGAGACAGTTTGGCTGCAAGAGACGGACTGTCAGTACAGACCAACAGCACTTTTCCACAGATAGCAGGAGATGGTATGTTTCTCAGGATTTTTTTTTTTTTTTTTTTTTTTGAGTTTTTCCAGATTTCAAAAAGGCGCAGACCCACTTAATTCAGACATGTTGACAGAAATTTAAACTAACAAAAACATTTAACTAGATTTTTTACTTGACAGAGTTAAGGAGGGACTTAAAAAAAACATCAATTCTGAATGGATAGGAAGGATTTTACATTTGCTTGGGTTCTGGTGGTACTTTCCAACCTAATACAAACCACTGCAGGACAGCTGAATGTTCTTTTGACGTGAACTTGAGAGAGTAATCAGCCATGTAGGAGATAAACAGCACAACCGTTTTCTCTCATGACAGAACTCTGAGTAACAGTTTCTCTCACCACTTTCTTCCATGTGTTATAACATTGTGAACATATAAAGTTTAAAAAAAAATAATGTTGCCATTCTGAATCCCACAGTCCAGTTACCCCATACCCCTACTACCCCATAACCCCCATTACCCCATACACTCACAAGAGATCAGACAAAAAGAAAAGAGATGAGAGAAGGTAGGAAGGCCCTTTTCAGCCAACATGTTCATCCTCACGCTGCAGCAGAGCAGGTGCTCAGTAGCTGCGACCAAACAGGGTGTAGTACTGGGCAGGTTCCTTGCCGCTGACGCATATCTGACCGGGCTGTAGCGTCTTCAGGGGGGAGAAGGGGATACAGAGACTCTTGGCTCCCATGGACGGAGCTCCAGGCTCCAGGTCCTGGTCCCTAAAGGACAACAAAGCACAACAGTGTCGTTACTGGTTGAAAATAAAGCACTCAAAGCAAAAGGATGTGAAATTGGGCAGGAATAATAAATATTTCACACTCTATTTTGATTATAATAGTACTTTATAAATACCCCTGACTGAAAATCCTGAACACGTGCAGTTGAAAAAAAAAAAACAAAAACCCACCCAGCGACTGCATAATATGACTCAGTGCTTGTTGTATACCGTGAAACTGCATTTAATTTAATCTCTGAACTTAACTGGCATATATTCGGGACAAATGTCTATATGGGTCGGGCCTTTAACCTTTAATTGCTTTAGCATGAAACTCTTGTACATAAAAGTTGGAAATTACTATCAAACAGATTATTTAAACCATTATGAATATTACTAGTATTAAGATTGGGCTATCAACTAACATAAATTAAGCTCTGTCGCTCATTTTACAGCACTGGCATACAGACACAACACCTCTCTTTAACCTCTGCCCGTCAACAATGGGCCAATTTGGCATACCGAAAAGGTTGAGACAATTTTATTTTGTAGCCAGTAAGGTAATGAAAACCAACATACGCAACAACACAGTGCAGGAAGAGAAAATATTGTTTGTCAGTTAAAGTACAGTCTTCGTCTGAATGAAGTTAATCGACAGTGAGCAGCAGTAGACTTCATACAATATTAACAACTTGGATTCATTTTTATTAAAAAACATTTTTGATTCTTTTGACTGGTAAACCCGTATGGACTAAAGGAATATAAATAATCTAGGAACGGATACATATTTGGACTTTATGATCGCTTCAAAAGGCAGGGAGTCACTTTTTCGTCTCTCTAAATTACCCTACCGGTAAATCTGAATAAATTTCACTTGGGTGCTCATGGCTTTCATAAGAATGAACTAAGTATTGATTTGTGGAGAATCTAAACTAATCATCGATTTATGTGTAGCATTTCCATATTGACAAATGTAACCCAGCATCTAATTAAGACCTGTGTTTAATTTGTTGAAACGTGTAGCCACACCCTGCGAGTACAAGGGACTCAACGTCTAACTGGGCCTCAGCTTTTAATTAAAGTTTTACAGTATGCGTATTTGATGGATACTCATCATCATCTGTATATATAATGATGTGGGCGACTTATTTGTCTTTTGCTCCCTCAAACAGTTGAGCGAAGCAATAACTCCATCATGTCAGCCAGTGGCATGTTGGACGTACTTAGCAGTGGTTTTCTTGATCCAGTCCTCGCACTCGATTCCTCCACAGAAAGGGATCTGGACAATCTATCAAGCAAGATAAATATTTTATCAGTTATTAACTCAGGTGAGAAACAGATGAGACAATGAAATGTTTTGTGCTGCATGTGGTTTGTGTTACTCACTTTGCCCTGGTCCAGCTCCTTTCTGGAACTGTTCCATTGTGTCTGCAGACACCATGTTCCTCTTCAAGTCATCTGATGCTCTGGCAAACACATAACACACTTCAGTAAATCTTACTATATGTTTATAGACACAACGTAAACATCTCTTCTTTTTGCTATGATTGTGTGTATTCTCATTTACAACTGGTTCTGTCACAGCTGCCCCCAGGATGGTTTTAAACCTGCAACTAGAACATCACTCAGGGAGCGCAGACCTCCACCAAGGAGCCCAAGTACGATAAGCACCCCTCTACGCTGAGCTAATAACTCTGCTTCACCAGCTCACCTCCCATCTTGCATTGGCATGTTCTCTAATTTCTTTCATAGTTTGTTGAGATCAGCTGTATGTGGCCGGTAATTTTAAAATACGGCATTCAAACTGGACAGAAACAAAATAAAACTCTAACCCTAACCCTAAACCATCGACGTTGCGCTTACAACAATCACCAAGTGTGCTTTGGTCGAACTCAACTCTAATTACAGAGTTTGATAAGAAAATATGGCGACTCTACAGTTGTCCCAGGTCACACAGCATCAATGCGTAATCAGTTACACTGTGCATGTGTTCATGTTATAGCTGATCAGAATCCTGAATCTGGATTATGATCCGGATTGCCACCAAAATGTAATGACTGTTCATGGTACCACACCCCACCCCTCCAAAATAGGTCATTCAAATCCATCACAAACTTTTGGAGTAATCCTGCTAACAGACAGACAAACAAACAAGGTAATAACTGCATTTTTTGGCCAACCGGGGGCAGCAGAAACGAGTCAAAGACAACACTGATACATCATCAACTTTCAAGTTGCTATGGCAAACGTCTTAGCAAACAGTTGCTTCTTCACACCACTAGCAGCACTGTAAAGCTCTGTAAACTGAGGTGAGCTGTAGATTCCAGTGATAATTCTGTCAGTTCATCACTATGAGTGACCCCTCTCACATTACACATTGTCATTTAATACATTATTATTATAAAAACATATCAATTACAGCTACTTCAATACTATGCTACACCGACCACTACAATAAGTTTAATACTGCATGTGTTGGTTTTTTTTGTGTGTTTATGAAAGCTCGAGGTGATCAGCAGCTGTCCTAAAGCAAGGATGGACCAAGCAGTCTATACTGTATATCTCATACATATATCAAATACAAGTGAGTTTTATTATATTAAAACATTTTCAGTTATATGTATGGTTTGATGTAATCTGTGAGTGTGAATAGAAGACAGTGAGTTTTTTCCATCACATGACAGTCAGATATATGGTGTCAAAATCCTCTGAGTGAGATCAGGCGAGACAAGTTTCACTGCAGTTTTTTCCATATCAATAAAACATGTCTTTTCTGTGCTCAGTTGTACTTGAATGCTGATTTGTCAAGCTGCCAGCCAAGTAAAGCTCAAGTCTGACCCTGGTGTGTGGTGCTGCATCTTACTTGTTGAACAGGGTGCTCTGGATGTCCTCCAACATGGCGGCCAGCTGCTTCTCCACTTCATCCTCTGGAATTGTCGCCTTCATGCCAGAGTCTCTCCTCACTGCGACACACTGGCGCTGCTGCATATCTTTAGGACCCACTTCCAGACGGATAGGAACTCCCTGGACGAGAGACAGAGACAGAAACAAAGAGAGACAAACAGATACTATCATTAGCAATGCCTTCACAAATACCTTGGCTGTTGTGACTTGTTGACTTCAATATTACATTTTGTATTAGCACAAAGGGGTAATACAACAGTACAATTACAAAGGGATGGGTATTTTATATGTTTTCACAACATTGTCACCCTAGACCCATATTCCCGCAAATCAGGGCTCCTCTTTGATGTGAATGATAGCTTGGTACACATGGAGGATTTGAGTTAAACATGGAATTAAAATTTGTAATCACAAACACAATGAAGAAGGACAAACAGATGGATATAGATATATAAATAAATAGATAAAAAATAGATAAATACTAAAAATAACAATAATAAAACCATAAATAATACACACACCGAAACAAGCTGTAGACAAGACAAGTTAGTGGTTGTTGTCTCGCTGGACTATTGAGATCTGCAGACAGTGACTTGTGTTTATCTTCTTTTTTAATCTTTCCTATTGTTGAATTTATGCCTTCTGGCAAAGCACAAACTGACCTTGAGCTCCCAGTGGTTGAACTTCCACCCTGGGGAGTAGTTGTCTCGGAGGTCAGTCTTCACCCTGATGCCGGCATCCTGCAGCCTGCGCAGGTATTTAGAGCACTTGGTCAACAGTGCCTCCTTCTCCTGCTCTGGCAGGGAGGCAGTAATCCCACATGGGATGATGACAACCTGGAAAAGAAAAAAAAATATTGTACTATATGCTTTTATTCCTGCATTATCATGGGTTATTTTTTTTACTTTAGAAGAGGGTTTGTTCATCTTTTTTTTTTTTTAATTCATGTAAAAATATAAGATGGAGATAAAAAGCAGGTGTCTCCTTGGGCTTAATGGGTAGGTCTTTATATAATGAATAAAATGAGCCATCATATGTTTCTACTATATTTCCATGCGTCTATGTGAGAATGTGTGTGTGTCTACCTGCAGGCAGGCCACCCTGGGTGGCAATACGAGCCCCATGTTGTCTCCGTGGACCATGGTGAGGACACCGATGGTCCTGGTTGTGATTCCCCAGGAGTTCTGGAAAGCCAGCTGTTTCTCACCCGGCTTCTTTGGGTCCTCAAACGTGATCTCAAACATCTTGGCGAAGTTCTGACCAAGATGGTGAGATGTAGCACCCTGAAGAAGCACAAAGCAGTGGCAAGATGACTCAGTACAGTTATTACTTTGTTCTATAAACATAAACTCTAATCCATCACTGTCTGACTGCATGTGGTGTTAAAATGTGAAAAAGAGGAGAATAATTATCATGAATCATTGTCTGCAGCTCATCATAGGAATTAATCATTAACATTCTGCTGGTATCGGTGTGAAAGGATCAAATGAAGTGGTCCACCGTACTATCGTACCTGAATGGCCCGGCCGCTTGCAGAGATGAATGCCTCCACAGTGGTGGTATAATCTCCTCCTGCAAACTTCTCCTTCTCCGTCTTCCTTCCCTTCACCACGGGGATCGCCATCAGTTCTTCATACACCCTGGCATACAGATCCAGGATCTCAAGCACCTACAAATACATTAGACTTACAATTTTGTACAATACACCATAGTTAGAACAACACAAATTTTGGTCCTGTAAATGTATTATGCATCTCAGCATTGATGCATCAAAAGGAGTTATGTATTTCATATAACATAACAGAGGTGTAGCTTGTGTCAGTTGTTAAGGCCACGACACGCCAAGCCGACGGTCGGTTGTTGAACAGTTTGGGGCCATCGGTGATTATCAATTGACCTAGGTTTTTGGTGTGTCCTGCATCGTTGGCTCTAGTCTGCCCCTGTCAGAGTTTTTACGGCCAATTCAGCATGTTGAATCAGTGTTGGAGCTTGTCGGTGAGAGAAATCACTCAGGTTGGCTGTTCAGCTTAAAGAAATCAGTGCACGACAAGAGAAACAGAAGTAAGGACAGCAAGCCAGCGAGTAAAGAGGACAAACAGAAGACTCTTCTCATTTTTCATTGTCATCTCTTCTCATCATTCCAGTACATGGATGTTTTCACAATGACATGGCTGTCTGAAATGAAGCTAAGTGGTGAGTGAGAGCAGTTTCGTTTACGTATCATAACAGCTTGTACGTCCACAGTCCTAGGTCTTCCTGTTTCCCATTTTCAAATGACAAATACAGACTACTTCAATGTTCAAATGCAACTTGTCGGACACAAGACATAAGAGACACGAGGTGATGCAACAGTTGGCCTTATGTGTTGCTAGTTTTTTTGACGTCGCCTTGGTGCGTCTGGGCCTATAGGCAGCGTTGCCAGGGCTGTTACCTCCTCAGCTGCCTCCTCTTTGGTGGCGTACGCCGTATGTCCCTCCTGCCACAGGAACTCTCTTGTCCTCAGGAAAGGCTGGGGATGTTTGAACTCCCATCTCTGGAGGGAGAGGTAGGTGAGAGAAAGAGGTGAAAGAGAGAACACCTCAGGGTGCCAGTCTTCTGTGTACAAATTTACTTTAACAACCTTGTAATTATGAAATAAAGATGTACAAGAGGTGTAGAATGGGAACTGGAGATGAAGGTGACTGTAAGAGGATACTGACCACAACGTTACACCACTGGTTGAGTTTGATTGGCAGGTCTCTGTGGGACTGGACCCATTTAGCATAGGCAGGGTACATCACTGAGGTAAAACAACACAGACCACAGGTTCATACCAAACATGACAGAACAGCAAAACCACACCGACTGCTGCATTAAAAACAAGATAAATGTTTAAAAAGCTATTAAATTCACTGCATGCATGTCTGCATTTCTACATATTGTTTGGTCTTCAAGTCAGAGTCCAGTAAATAGCTGTGGTTCAGACCTGTCTCACTGGTAGGTCTGACAGCAATGGGCTCTGCCAGCTCGGTTTTTCCTGACCGGGTTACCCAGGCAACCTGACAAAGATGACAACATCACATTTAATGATCGTTAACACTGTGCGGTCATATCGCTGTGTTTCAGTAAAGTGTACTTGTGGTAGTTTTTATGGTCATGTGTTTCCCTTCCATTATGTTATTCTACTTATGAGAGGTCCTTTTACCTCTGGAGCAAAGTCTTCTATGTGTGTTTTCTCCTTCTCCAGGGCAGCCTGAGAGACGAACATGGGGAAGTAGCAGTTCTCCACCCCCATTTTCCTGATTTCCCGGTTAAAGAAGTCCTGAATGGCCTCCCAGATGGAGTAAGCCCAGGGCCGCAGCACATAGCAGCCACTGACATCATAGTACTCAATCATCTCTGCTTTAGTGATGACCTGGAGGGGAGGAGCAACGTTACATTGAAAAGGGGATTTTCAAAATACATTTCAGCAAAGGGAGGCTTTGTTGAAGTGTTTTGTTTAAAAGTTTTTTCTGGAATTAGAAACATGTATTATTGGAGTAAAGGGGACCACCTGTCTACTTAACTCACCTGAGAGTACCAGTCAGCCAGGTTCTCCTCTTTCTTGGCCTCTAAGCCCAACCTGTTATGAGACAGATTACTGAGATGAAGCTATGTAAACCTTGCGATTAAGATGTCCAAAACACTCCAATACAATACTTAAAGTGTAACTGTATCACAGTGTTTTTATTTTGTTAATCACACAGTTCAGTTTAGTAAAAAAAAAAAAAAAAAAAATTACATTCCTTAAGAAGTGGAGATCTTATTTTGTCTGTTTTACTGTATTAGAGTATTCTCCACTCAAATAGTTTTATTGTCTTCGCACTGAAAGAACAATTTGACAAATTAAAAGTCGGCTGTGATGAAGCTCTGCCTAAAAGTGGCAGAGCAATCTAGGAAATAACCACAACACAAACACAATGTCAGGCCATGCCTGATTAGTTAGTCTAGGTGCAGGTTAGGGCTGTACCCGCTGTCATTTTTTTTTGTTTTTGTTTTGTTTTGTACATTTGAAATATTAAATTTTATAAAATATTAAATATATATTTCATGACGTCATCACCCTGGAAAAGGGTGAAGAGGGTCAAGGGCTAGATTTTGTGTTAGATGGTGCTGTTGTGTTAGATGGTGCTGTCTGAATGCTGTTCAACCCCCTTAATTCAGGTGTACTTCCCTTTGTGCGCGGCAAGCTGGAGAGAAAACATTTTTTTATTGCAGTGAAAATATTGTTTTTGAAAGGCTAAACGCCAACAAATATATCTTGAAGCAAAATATTTCGTTAGATAAATACACGCTGTAAATTTTAAATCTATTTTCAATAAATTTTCTGTACTACTTACTTACATTTGGACTTTACAACACAATGGAGTTATTGGAAATGTTTGGGTCACATGAGTCAGAAACATGCAGCCCATGCAGCCACCACTACAATCTAATTGTTTAGTATAATACTAATAATATTAGTGTAGCCTGATCTTTATCTGACACTGTGCAGAAATACCAGGTTTAAACTGAATGATCATTTTCATGTTGATTCAGAATTTCAATGTCAACTTAATGAATGAAGCTTGGTAGCTATTCGGTTCAGTCCTAGTACAGGACAGGTACAAGAATCCTCAAGTGCATTAACACAGTTCTAGCAAAACAGAGCCATTCCCAACTCAGCCAGCCATGCAACTCAAAGCTCACATCAATAGCTGTAAAGCCAGAAAACCATCTTTAAACTACTAACTGACAAAACAGAGATAGAGCTGCATCATGAGGGCAAAATCATAATCACTTTTATTGGGGCAATAGTGTGATCATGATTACTAGTCTTTATCTGAGGAACAGAAGTTTTTATTGACCTTTTTGCATCTTAAATCAAAACCTTTTCAACTTCAGCAAGTCTCCGGGGGTTTAAGGGTGCTATGTATTCTGTGCTTATTATTGATAGAAAACCATGCAGAATGTAGATAGATATATTATTAGTGCAGCACTATCAGAGCAATCAAATTTCATCCTTGAGGCTTACAGCAGACTACAAGCACTCATCAAGCAGGTGAAAAACACACCAACCATTTAAAACTCACCAAATCTGATTACAAACAAAACCTCTTCAGTCATTAAATAGTAGCAGCTGACACTTACAGACGATCCATCCTCAGCGTCCAAGTAAGAAATCCAGGCATGTGTCTGCGTCCCACAATGTGTCACTGCTCCAGTATTTGTTTCAAAGACTAAAAAATTCAACTCATGCCATCGTATGATTCAAATAAAATAAACTATTAACTGACAGTGACTGTATCTTCAACACCGCCATACAAAATAACAGTCTCCTTCAACTAACTATAACATGCCCAAAACAGAGAACAGAGTTCCTAACAAGGTTTTTTATTCGCTCAGACATTTTGACACACTTCTTGTCAATTTCAGCCAAATCATGTTCAACTGTGACTGTCTATGAGCTCGCCATACATCTATTCATCGAACTGCCTAAATATCCACATACCTTTCTTCTGCACAGCTCAACATGTGGGATGGCGGAAAAATAATTGCACTACAGTTAGAGACACCAAAATAAAACTGAAAACAGGTTTGAAAATCATACTGTGAGGGGTTAAATCTGCACTTACAGAGAGACTGAAAGACTTCAAAGTAGAAAAGTTGACTTCAGATGCAAAAAGTAAAATAACATTTTGTTCCAGAGACAACTCGACATTATGGAGTCCAATTTGTACTAAAAACTGTGCTGGCTGGTAACATTTCAAACTTTTGCGAGATGAAGAAAATGTGTAGTTTATTATCGTCTAAATCTACTTTTTAACCTCTCTCCTTTTATATATGTTTCCAGCCTCTCACCGTGTTTGTTTCTTAGGTCCTTGACCCTCTCCTGCTCCTCCTGCTCCTCCTGAGGCCTCCTTGCCCTGGCTGGCTTTGTCTCCTTTACCCTTCTTCCCTCCTCCTGGTCCTCCTCCTCCCTGTTTCTCAGACTTGTTCTCCCTCTCCTTCCGGTTTTTGTCCTCTCCTCCAGTGGCTCCAGCAGCTGCCACTGGTTTGTACTCCTGTCCAGTAAGCGTCTTGTACTTGCTCTTCAGGTCCAGGAGAGTCTTTACAGCTTCATCCACCTGATCCTGAAAAGGAAGTAAAGTTATCATGTTTCCGCTCCAGTAATAGCTGCATATTTAACTCCACTCTCTGAATGAGTCTTCACCTTTGGGGCCTTCTCGGACTTCAGCTTTCTCACTAGCTCTCCCTGTTGGGCCACCTGTGAGAACAGCTCCTGGGCCTGCTGGGGAGAGCTGGACTGGGTCAAGGGAGCACTGGACTGGGTCTGGACTAGGCGACCTGGAGTTTGTAATCCTGGTTTGTAATCCTGACCGGTCTGCTGTTTATACTCTGCCTTTAGAGCCAACAGCTGCTTCACTGCGGCATCTACCTGATCCTGATGAAAAGCCAGCAAGAAGAGAACCATTTAGTCAGAACAGCAGAGACTATTCAACAGTATAAGGACTCTGAAAATAAGAAAGACGTGGTAGTAGATGCTGCAGTTATAGTCTCACCTTGGAGGCCTTGTCAGCCTTCAGTTTCTTGACCACTTCTCCCTGCTCAGCAACCTTCTCATAGAGGCCGGTAGCAGCAGGAGCAGGGGCTGGGACCTGAGTTGGGGCCGGGGCTGGGCTGGGTTTGTTCTGGACTGGGGAAGCGGCTTTCTGGACTGGGACTGCTCCAGGCTTGTACTCCTGGCCCGTGGCCTGTTTGTATTCTGCCTTCAAGGCAAGCAGCTGTTTTACTGCTGCATCAACCTGGTCCTGAGGACACACGGACAAGGATACTGATAATTTTAGAATCCTGTAATGGCTAAACACTGGTGTGACTGCACATGTGCATAAACTGACATAGAAGTATTGGGTAAAATATCAATATTGTAATTACGACAATGTTGATCTGATGAATAAAATCACTAATTTAAAGGTCTAGTGTGTAAGATATGGCGGTATCTAGCGGTGACGTGGGGAGACTGAAACCAACTGAAGCCTCTCCCGTGTACTAAGCGTGTTGGAGAGCTATGGTGTGCTGACGTAAAAACGTAAGTGGTGCTCTCTCGATCCATTTGGAGAAGAGCCAGTGCATTGAGCGTGAATGTATGCACGAAATGAGTGGTGAAGTAAGAGAGAGAGCAGTCATGATACAGCAAGTAACGTCATTGACTCTGACTGAAGCAGGAAAACCGAACAGTGTTTGGTTTGACTGTTCTGTGCTATTGTAGAAACATGGCAACAGCTCATTCTAAGGTAACAAAAACAACTATTCTTATTTTCAGGTGAATATTCCCTAAAGAAAATATACTTTTTATATTCCATGTCTGCCAATAGATCCCTCTAATTGTTACACACTGGTTCTTCAAGCATATACCAAGTGTTTAAAAAAAAAGAAGGTACAGTTCATTTTTCATTCATATGACTTTTCACTCACATATTTTGAGGTCAGATGTCAAGTGGCCCCTTTGACCACACCAATAATTTTATAATTTTCTGTCAGTTTGGAGCATTACTTAGCATTTTTCTTGACAAGCTAACATGACATGGTTGCTACCAATCAAGAGGTTTTCTAGTTTCATATGACCGCAGTATCTCAGTCTAGCTTTAAGACTGAGTCTGCTACAATCTCAAAAAGACAGAATAGCCAGGCCCACCAGCAGGCCATCTGATTGTTAAGAGGTTAATGGTTTATATATTAAAAGTTGGTACTTTACTCAGTTGGTAATGGACTAATCTGTTATTACCATCTTAGACATTTTAGAAAGGTAAGGTTGATTTGTTTTTTTAAATTGTGTTTGCATGAGTAATGAGGTACTCATTATTAGTGATAATATATAGCTATTTGCAGAATTACACTGATTTACACTTGATTTTTATGTAAGGGATAATGTACAGCGAGCCGGTTAATGTTGTGAAGAAACACCGACAGGGTGATGCTGCACCCTGACGTGAGGTCTGTCATCATCCTGAAGGGGTTTCTTTCATAACAATGACCTGCTAGCTGTACATTATCCCGCTTATTACACGGCTACTTCCTTAAGAAATCAACAATTTGACACAAAAACAGTCCACCAGAGTCCGACATCAGAACTGTGCCCATAACAATGGTCTGGTATACCTTGGGAGCTTTTTCAGACTTCAGTTGTCTCACAATGTCCCCCTGTTGAGAGACACGTTCATACAGGCCCGATGAAGAGCAGGAGGAAGAAGAGGAGGAGGAGGTCATAGGGGAAGGAGCAGAGGAGGAGGCAGAAGTGGAAGGGGGCATCCCAGGTCTGTAATCCTGACCAGTCAGCTTTTTAAACTCCACCTTGAGTGCGAGGAGCTGCTTCACTGCTACATCAATCTGGTCCTGTTGTTATCAACAAACCAGCTTACTGTTGCAGGTTGTTAAGGACAAACTCGACTGGCATGCAAACAGCATGGGTAGATGAGCAATGACTGGACAAATCAGTGGGACATGAGCGGCGAGCGACTAACAAACAAACAACTGTTGGACATGAGGATTGACTGGACAAATCACTCATGACAGTATCAATGAATGGACAGACGATTTGGGATGTGAGTGCTAAGACGTGCAGATGACGACATGGACAGTGACAGGACACGCAGATGAGGACATGACAAATGTCTAGGTTACCTTAGGTGCCTTCTCTGCCTTCAGTTTCCTGACCAGTTCACCCTGCTGGGAAACGAGGGTGAACGGACAGGAGGCGGGGTCTGGAGCTGAGGTGGGAGGGGCCATGCCTGGCTTGTAGTCCATACCTGTCTGCTGCTTAAACTGTGCCTGCAGAGAAAGAGAAAGAATGACACTGCAAATCATTTGTATAACTTTATTTAGTTCAATTGCTTTTTATCGCAGCTGACGTACCTTTAGTGAAAGCAGCTGCTGGACTGCCTTGTCCACTTCCTCTTTAGGAGCCTTGGCTACCTTAAGCTGACGGACAGCTTCACCTTGTGCTACAATGCTTGAGAATAATTCACCGGCTGAGGTTGAGACAGGTGCTGGGGCTGAGGTGGAGGTGGAGGTGGAGGCAGCCTTGGCAGGGGTTGAGGCAGGCTAACACGAGAGGTAAGGCAGATTTAGAAACAGAAAAGGAATGAGAAACTGACAGGTGACAGTTTATCCCAGATGTCAAAGATATTACTGTGGGCTCCTCTTCCTTTTTCTTACACCTTTCCTGTTGTGACTAAAGACTCCACTCAACTCCACACACTCATTTGTCTACTTGCAATAAATTGCCATTATGAACATCTTGACTGGAGAGCAATTTAACAGCTGCCCCCTGGTGGCCACAACTTTTATGAACCAATCAAAGTATACAGTCCCTCCCATTCAACATTACAACTAACCGTTGAACCAGTTTCTGTGGCTGCTGGATTATTTAAGAGGTGTTATGTACTGATATTGTAGATAATTAAATACATCTGGATGGGAGTTTCCTTGAGAAGAACTCACTGTGTTGTTGGAGGTCTGGCTCTTGTTCTTGTCCTTGGATCCAGCAGTAGGCATCTCCTTGGTGTGTCCATCAGGAATGTAGAGCAGGACACAGGGACTCTCCTTACAGCTGTTAGGACTGAAGATGTTAATGACAGTTAGACAGACAGTAGGAATATAAGCATGGTTAGGTCCAAGTATGTATTTGGTTATCTCCATTTAAACACACATACAGGTTCTCTCCCTCACCTGATGGGCTCATAAGGCTGGTCACAGATGTAGAAGCCCCGCCTCTGGAGCTGGATGATGTCACCTTTCTTCAGGTTCTTCAGACAAGGATCTCCAAGCATCTTCTCCTCTGACTGAGAAAGTGAGAATGGGACAATCAAACAAAACGTAAGATTTAAAAATGACAAATGAGACGCATGCCGTGAGATCAAGAGCATGCGGTGCAGAACGAACCTTGCTGTTTTTGTTAATGTAGTCCTTGAAGTCGTCATCTTTGGTGATGACGGCTTTGGATATGAGAGGCTGGTAGTTTATGCAGATGGTGGGCAGCAGGGGGGCGCTGTTTGTGTCAGCCAGCCACGTGATCTTTGTCGTCTTCTTGTAGTCGGTGTTCTCCAGATTCAGACGAGCCTCCATGGACACGACCTTAGCATCAGCCCCTCTGAGCAAGGAGAAAGGATGCATATCATTACTTTAATGCAACAACGTGTGATTCTCAACAACAACGTGGATTAGCTGAGCAATGATCCTCCAATACATACTTGTTGATTTTGGTGATGATGAGGTTTCCCCAGTTGATGAAGGTGACCATCTCTCCCTCTGAGAAGGTCTCAGCATCGGCTCCCTCAACCAGAACTCGTGGTCCATACCAGACCGGCTTCATACCCACATCTGCATTCTAGATGGACACAGAAATCATTCACCACTTGGATGTGTACAAAGTAGGGCTGTCAAAGTTGACACAACAGCAACGCATTAACACATTTGTTTCAATGCCACTAATTTCTTTACCACAATTGACCTTTTATAAGTTGTAGCTGGCTCAGTTTTAAAGCTAGAGTGAAGTTACTGGTATCATATGAAACTATAAAACCTAAGAAATGCAACCATGTCACACTAGCAGATAAAAAAATGTGTGCTTTATCACAATTAAGCATAGACAATCATGGAATTAATCGTGATTACAGTAAATATCTTAATTGAGTGACAGCCCTAGTACTAGGAGACAGTTGTGTACCAGTGAGTGAGATTACAATGACCTCTAAAAGCTCCATGTGTTACATTACAGCACAGTTTTGTCTGTAACAGAATTACTGAACTGAATCGCTATTCAAATCATGTGTAGACGTTAACAGCTCCCTGACCTCCTCCCTGCAATGTGGACTTATGGCACATCACAGTTTGAGGTTTGCAGATTACAGTGTATGAGAGCTCTCTAACCTTAGGGTGTTTGGCCACCTCCTTCATCTCCTCTGTAGCTTCTGAGACGGAGACAGGAACTGCATAGGAGCTGGACAGAGCTGTGTACCTGGGGGCTACTGGGTCAATAACCTAACACACACAAAGACACACAGACAGACACAAACAGGTCAGTAAGAGAAACAGAAGGCTAGTGCTTTGTAACAATCTCCACAGACAAACTGATGAATAATGAATGGACAAAGCAGAAAATGGTGCAACTCAATTCAAAAACTGTTTTCTTTGAATACAAACCAAAAATGTAAAATATACCCCGGCTCAGTAAGTGACAAATGAAGAAAGAAAGAAGCGTAAGAAGAAAGTGAAGTGGAGACAGAAAAGTGGACTTCATGAGTGAATCATGATCGTATGCAGGCAAGGGTTACAAGCTTTTCTTCATCTGCTTATTCAGACACCATTCACTATCACTATTTTACCAGCCAGATTGAGCGTTTAAGAGCCCAGATGATTCAAGCATCAAACAAACACATCAGCTCCATCCTGATCCAAATCTCAATCCCCAAAGATCACTGAGAAGTGATTGTTCATGCTTTTATGCCAACGACCTCCCAGTGCAATAGATTTCTGGTTTCCTCCAAAAGTCCAAAGACATGCAGGTTAACGGTAGACTCTAAATGTCCCACAGGTGTGAGTGTGAATGGTTGTCTGTTTCCATGTCCCTGTGTGACAGTCTGGCGACCAGGGTGTACCACCCCCCCCCCCCCCCCCCAATTGTCAGCTGGGATTGGCTCCAGCAACCCTGCGACCCTGAATAGGATAAGTTGTTACGAATAATGAATGAACGAATGAATCGTGTTTCCACTTCAAATTCTGACCTTTTTGGTCGCCTGAAAATGTCTTATTCAGCGTTCAGTTGTGCTTAGCTCAACCCTCTCGTGTCATGTCTGGTTGCAAAGAAAAAACAAGATGGTGACCGCCAAAATGCCAAACTTGAGGCTTCAACTTCCTAGTCCACAAACCAAAGGGTGATGTCATGGTGACTACATCTGCTTATATACAGTCTATGGTTCAATTAAGTGGATATAGTCTAAAAATTTAGAGGAAAAGTCTCAAATGCTTGGTCAAAAGCTACAATGGTCTAAAGGATGAAGGGAAGGCAACAGATGGAGAGGAACACAGAAAGGGAGGAGAATGTAACTCTGGATATTAAGGTCTTGTAAAAAAAAAAAAAAATGAAACCCAGGAGCTTTAATTTGAGGCCTTCTCTGGTGAAGGACTGTCTGAGTTTTTTAGATATATTTGACAGTGTATGCAGCCACTCTGTTTTGTAGAGCTTTAGATCTGCATTTGGAAGATCCTTCTGTAAATTTTAGCTATCTCAAGTCAGCCTAAATCACAGACGGGCTGCAGAGTATAACATCCTGTCCACTTAACTAAGACAATGCAATCTCACTGTAGTAGTCCAAACTATTCCTTTCAGTGGTTTGGAGTTGGGTATAGGCAAAAGCTATTACCTGTACTGACATCCTGGCGTTATTTTTCTGTGTAATGTTTCCGTTCCTTTGAAATGTTTCTTGAACACTTCCATTCCATCTTTAACCACCACATTTAATTTACTGATGTCCACAATAATGGTTTGGGCAGAAGCCTTAAAAATCAAAGCAAGCACACAGCTCACTATCAGTTTAAAATCAGTGAGGATGGAGAATGGGAAGTAATGAAAGCAACAAAGGGGTTAAAAAAAACATGGGGTGCAAAAGACTAACGTTGATAAATCATATTAATTTTTAAGCCATGATACGAGATGAGCTTTCACAAAGGGATCCAATTCAGAGTTGTAGAGAATCCAACCCAAAATAACTAGTTCACCAGTGACTTGTAGAAACTCCCAGTGTCACTAAAACACGTCTCCCTAACCTCCTACTATACAACTCTGCTGTCCTTTGCTATTTAACACTATTTATTATTTTGGATACACTATATATACTCTGAACATCTTATTGGCTGGTAAAACAGTGAAGGCTCTTGTTGGATTTTCAGATAAACCAGCCCAAGATGTAAGCAGGGAGGGAGTGGGTGAAAATGAGTGAGAGGAGGTGGAGGAGGAGGAGGAGGGGTGGAGGAGTACCTTCAGACAGCTAATTGGCAGCTTGGAAACAGAAGAGTGAGATGCTGTTCAATGTCAGATACAAGGAGGGAGGAAGAGAGAGGAAAGAGGTAGAGACACATTTACATAGAATGGAACCTTTACATTATTCCCCTTCACTGCTTTGTCCTCAATACAACTGTTACACCTTCCTGTTTTTATTGGTCTCTTTTATTTCCAGCTCTAGCAACTTACAGCTTTTGCTCTTGTATTGAGAGAACATCAAGCTAAACTTCATATTATGTTAGCTAGTTATACAACAACATATCCACCAGGCAAAGGAATCCTAACCAGTGGGCAACCTCCAGGTCTGAGAAGTGAAGCAAATACTGAAGTGTCTTAAACTTTCTTTCTCATAGCCAGCAGGGGGCGGCTCTGGTTGCTAAAAGAAGTCTGATTGTATAGAAATCTATGAGAAAATGAGCCTACTTCTCACCTCAGTAACATGAATTTATGGTCTCAGTAACTAGTTTCTAGTCTTCTTCAATACAGCATGATGATCATTTAGTAAATTATGGTCCCATCTAGAGTCAAATAGACCATAAAGCAGGGTATGCTTTAGGGTGTGGCTACCTTGTGATTTACAGGTTGCCACCATGGCGTGAGCCGGTCTGGGATTTGTCCGTGTTTTCGTGTAACAACTTTAAACCTTTCACAGCGTATTTTCAGTTCATGAAATTTATGTGACATTTTAGTTGCCTGAAAATGTCTTAGTGTTTGGTTGTACTTAGCTCCACCCTCTTGTGTCACATTTGGTTGCAAAAAAAAAAAAAAACCAAGGCGGTGACGGCTAAAATGCCGAAGTCGAGGCTTCAATATGGCAGTCCAGAAACCCAATGGGTGACGTCACGGTGACTACGTCTACTTCTTATACTGTACACAGTCTTGGATCCCAACCCAAATTCTAATACTAATAATTCTGTACTCTAGTGATCTAATTACACTTTTTCTGTTGTCCAACAACCTAAAATGGGACCAAAACATCAGTGGGAATGTAGTAAAATCTATCCCAAGAGGAGAAGCACAGACGTGCCAGCAGAAGGATTTGAAGGAGTTATTAACATTAGATTAACAATATTACAACAATTGACTTAGTAGTAGCTCTGCCTGCAGAGACACCAAATTAAAAATCTGAATCCATAACCACTGATTAATTCAAACCTGTTGCAGCTTGATCTGAGTGTGGGTAAACAAAACATGAAATATTCAAATCAAACTCAATGAAGCATCATTAATGCTTTAGCTTGTGTTTTGCAACATATTTCAGCAATATTAGCAATAGTGTGGGGCATCAGTAGACAACCTGTACTATAAATAACCACACAGGTACAAATATTTACATAGTAAAGCAGTTTGTCTGTTATTTACTGTGATTTAACAGCATGTATACCTGCATTTACCGAATTCAGAGGAATTTAGTTAAATATTGGACCATCAAAAACAAACAACTGCAATATAAATATCGCGTGAAGGAACACTGGGGTCTGAAGAGGGCAGGGAGGAGTGGGTTAGTTGAACATGCATATGAAGCTGACGTTTGTTCCTAAATCTCAACCTGACGCTAACGGTCATCACTATTTTGGTACCGGTTCTTTGTCCCTGATGTGTCCTTAGAGCCTGTATTCAACTCCACCGATCAGTAGTGATGCACGACCAGCTGTCATAAGTATAAAATTATATTCTAATTCAAACTAAGGTCTGAAATGTACGTGTTTGGCCTTTCTTTTTCTAGCATGAGATATGTATGCAGTCTCTGTGTCCGAACAATTTTAAACTATTAGCTTCATGTCACCTTCTACTCGACTCTGGGATGAAGCAGCAAGTGCCAGCAAGGAAAACCACACAGAGGAAGCAACACTGATGTCCAGAGAGACAGATGAAAATGGGGACAACAAAGCATGAATACAGTGAAATGTGCGCCATGAAATGAAGCAGGTTGGCTTGTTTGTTTTTTGAGGTTTTCAGTGTTATTAGTGGTGATGTAGAGGGCGAGGGTGGGGTACTGAGGCAGGAAACCAGGTAGCAAATGAAAGCATTCAACAGAATGAGAACAGCAAAGCAGAAAGAAGCCATGCCAGCTGCAAACCCACGGGCAATTCTCCGAACCTCAGTGTCATATTGTTCATTCATCTTATCCACTCTAACATACAAGCCAAACTAACATAAAATTAGCCCTTCATTTTCAAAATTAGCACACGTCAAGTGTCAGTATATCAAAATGGTCTGCAGTTGTATTTTACAAGATACAATGCAACAGTGGTCTACCGAGGGATGAAATAATTGTAATTATTTGTACATCTTACTGTTACAACAGCGCAGATTATGATTAAATAAAAATGGAGCCACATTCAATGTCTGAATCACTGAAATATAGAGCTAGGTTCAGACAATCAGGCCTAGATGCGTGATGACAACGGAGAAAAATGTACCTTCTTATTGAAGGCCCAGATCTTGTCCCACTCCATGTTCACCACTGACCGGGATCCACCCTGGACGAAGGCGGATAAAAGAAAAACACATTTTTAACTGACACAAAAGCCTTTCGCACTCCATAGATACAATAGCAAAGCTAGAATTCATTACTTCTGCAAATGTAAACTCTCCTTGATTTTGCCATTGTGACCGTTAAAGGTTAACTTCTGTTTTTTTGAAGGTCCCCCCCAATCTGGGCCCTATTTTCCCATGTTTTATGTCTAAATGACTATTGGGGACAACAATTTGTTGAAATTGGTTCGGTAATGAGGCTGAGTGCTGCAACCGGCAGCCGTGAAACAAGCTGCGAGGGCAAGTGAGCAGCGTCAGTGTAACATTACGTTCACCAAAAGTGCTTATTTTTTTGCCACTGACTGGCTCAGATTGTTATTATCTGTGTCTGACAACACCATGGAAAGGACCCCACAGCGAAAGCAGCATTACGTGTATCTTGTAAAATTACATTTTTGGCAAGAAACTTAAATCCATTTGTTTGAAGGAGATGTTTTCAATGTTTTTAATAAAGGAGTGTGTGTTGAATTACATTGGCTTTACTAATTTCTGTCTTTTGTAACTTTTTTTTACCATGGTATGGAACTGGTATCAAGAACTGTGGAAATTAACTGGTATTGGTATCGACTACTATAGGTCTGGTATCTGTGACATCCCTAGTCCCTATTAATCAGTCAGACACAAAAATTGAGAAAATATGGCCCAGGTTGAAAAATACCCATTACCCTTTAAGGAAACTAAAAAGGTAACAATTCTGAAGCGCTCCTTATTTGTGCAGACTGTGGCATCATGTACACAATGTTTGAGAGTATACTACAAAATTTAAGCCCATTGTGTTTTTCAGGCCACAACTTGTATAATTTTCTCTGGTCTAGAGGAGAGTTGAGTGTTATCTCTCACATATGCTTTATCTGCAATCATCAACTCTCATCATTGTTTTAGAGAGGTAACCGGGCTTTCCCCTGCCCATCTCTAACTATGACAGATGTACCTGGGCAGCTATGAACTGCTTCAGACCCTCCACAGTCATTCCTCTCCTCAGCACTCCTCTGACCGTGGGGAAGCGAGGGTCATCCCTGGAGGAGGAGATGAGAAAAGTCAAAAGAGAACAAGGTGGTAGAGAGGGAGAGAGGGGAAAAAGGTAAAGAGAGGATGGGGGGGGATACAGTCAGAATAGGGGAACGGGGAGAGGAAGACGAGAACATTCAAGTGTTGTAGGAGAACACCAAGAAGGAGTAAAAGAAATAAACTCCTTCTACATTCTGGATAGTTTTATTGCTAGCATCAGTCACTAGATAAATCACACTAGACCTACCATCCATCAACATATCCCTGGTCGACAAACCAGGTGAGCTTCCTCTTGGACAGTACGGTGTTGTTGAGGTTGAGTCGGGCGTACTCCCAGATGTAGGGTTTCCTGAGGCGCAGAGCGTCGATTATCCAGTAGAACTGCTCATCACGATCGTGGTACTCAGTGGTCCTAAGCGCATGGGTCACACCCTCCAAACTGTCCACGATGGGACAGGCAAAGTCGTATGTTGGGTAGACTCTGGAAAAACAATTAATATTTGTAGGACATTTCAATATGTCCAATATTTGATGCAAATACTCCAGATAATAATATGCAAATTGATGGTTGTTTTTAGTTATTAATATAGTTTGCCCCTCCCTGGGCTTATTTAAATCAAGTACTTGTGGACGTTTCCAGTGCGAGGGTGAGGAGCGTTCTTGCAGCGGTAGAGGGTGGGGTCTCTCATGCAGCCGTTGTTGGAGCTCATGTCGATCTTGGCCCTCATGCAGCAGGTCTGGCCGATCTCTGTCCCAGCTTTCATCTCCGCCCACATCTTCATGTTTTGCTCCACCGCTACAGAGGAAAGAGAGAAGTTGTAGCTTCAGAAAGTTCAGAAATTTGCATTGGATCTTCAACGGTCACTGTGACTGAAACTTTGCATGTTTCTCCAGGCGTACTGTTATTTCTGCATTTGGACTCCGTGCGCTGATCCCTCTCCTGCTTCATCTGCTCAGGAGGCGTGTTGTCAATGTAGGCCTTGCCCTCAGCAAGCAGCTGTTCAGCAAATTGCATTATGGTAAGAAAATGGTCACTGGTGTAGGTGAACTGGTCAGGGTGGATCTGGAGCATGGCGACATCTTCCAGGATCACCTGAGAAGGAATAAAGACAGGTAGAAATAAGAACGCAAAACACACTGGGGTATTTCTCTCATTTGAATGATGAAAAGATAGTACTGTTTTTGTTTTTTAAATTTTTTTTCTTCATAATAATACATTAACACAAATTTGTTTAAACATCACTAATTTCTTTAATGCATTAACACAACTTGCGATTTCTTATCTTAAAAATCTGTCAGGCCTGGTGGCTATTTGATCCTTCAGAGATTGTAACGGGCTGATACTGGCACCATATGAAACTAGAAACCCAAAAGAATCCATTGGTGCAAACCCTGTCATATTAGCTTGTCACACAGGAGGTTAAATAATCCTTCAAAATTACACTAAATTTTGGTGAGAAAAAACTGGCCATTTTGAAAGGGCTTCCTTGACCTCTGACCTCAATATATGTGAATGAAAATGGGTTCTATAGGTACCCACGAGTCTCCCTTTTACAGACATGCCCAATTTATGATGATCACATGGGGCAAGTCTGTTGTTGTCTGTTGGGCTGCAGTTTGCTATGGTATGATTTCAGCATATTTTTTATGCTAAATGCAGTACCTGTGAGGGTTTCTGGATAATATTTGTCATTGTTTTGTGTTGTTAATTGATTTCCAATTTTCCAACACACATACGATGATAGCGTAAATAATTGACGGATCTCCCTTTTAGGCACATTTTGAGCAGATACAAAAACACAGTATGTGATTTATCACTAATAACTACAGAAAGTTCTAACTGATTGACAGCTCTGTTTTGTTTCTCATTTTCTCTGAGATCCAAGTGTTTTACCTTCTCAAAGTCCTCCTTTTCCTTCTCAGGGTTGGTGTCGTCAAAGCGCATGATGAGCTTGCCTTTAAATGTGACCTGGTAGTGCTGGTTGAGCAGAGCAGCCTTGGCGTGGCCAATATGCAGGTATCTGGCCACAAAGAGACAGAGAAATTGGCCTCCATTAAGAAAGGTACAAATGAAAGTGACTATTTATAATCTGAACATCTCCTAAACTCCAGATCTAGCCTTACCCGCTGGCCTCAGGAGGGAATCGAACCACCACCTTGCCCATCTCAGCTCCTGGCAAATCCACAAACTTGCCCACATCTTGCTTCTTCTCATCTGACTGTTGATTAAAGACACAAACAGTTGGGAATACAACACTGCTGAATTTGCTGAATTTCTTTCATACTTCATTTACTTTGCCCCACAAAGTGAGGTCCAACAAATTGTTTTTGTTAACATACAAAAATGTTTTACTCTAATACCAATTATGTTTTTCATCATTATACACTCCTGAACAAAATCTTATGAACGGTGGAAAAATTCAAAGAAATCGCATTTCGCACTGGTGGACTGTAACCAGGTTGTCAGTAGAGCTTCAAAAAGCAAAAAGAAGAAACAGGAGCGAGCGACAAAAAATAGAGTAGGCAATTTATCGAAAACTGCATTTAAACTCAAAAAGGCTGTTCATCAGCTGATCTCCATATAGCTGTATGACGCCCTTGCATAACCTGAAGCTCCATTGTTCCATTAAAGGAAAAAGCACCCTAGATTATGACAGAGCCTCCTCCACTGTGCCGCGTAGAAAACATCTCCAGTGGGATCCCCTTGTCATGCCAGTAACGTTGGAAGCCATCAGGACCGTCATTTAAGAAATATAAAATGACCATCTTACTGCTTCCAACCTCGGCAGCAATGAAGCATTGCGAGAGGCCTTGCTTGTGCAGCTCAACAATCCTTCCACGTTCAAAGACAGAAAGCTTTTTTGCCTTTGCCATCAGGCCATAACAGTGTGAATGCCGAATAAAACTGACATGAAAGCCAGATTTTTGTGCAGATTTTGACTTTTTTAGGGCTATGGTCTTCAATAAATTGCCTAATCTATTTTTTTGTCACTTGCTCCTGTTTCTTCTTTTTGCATTTTGAAGCTCTATTTAAAACCTGGTTACGATCCACCGGTGCAAAATGAAAATTCATGGAATTTTTTCCCCGGTTTTAACATTTTGTTCAGGAGTGTAGTGAGCATGCAGTATACGCTCCAGGTTAGCTCTGCCTGGATTCACAATGATGATCTTTTCTTCAGATATTATAAATACTAAAAACACAGATCACTTAATGTGTGAAGTAACACTTACGCTTGATTTCCTCATTGGAGCTCTCTTACTGCCGTACTTGTTGCCCACAGCAGTGAAGGGAACCTGGGAGCTCAGGAAAGAGAACCAGCGGTTGACGTGGGAAAAGGATTTGCCCTGGCTTGGCCACTCCCCATGACCTGCAGGGAAACAATCACAACCTGTAGCGCTGTATTTCACCTGTTTAGCTACAGAAGAAGAGGCAGAGATCCAAACTGGTGCATCCTGGATGGTGCTGACCTTTGAGGGCAGCCCAGACCGACAGGTCAGCCAAGGTAAGGGCATGTCCAACCAGGAAGGTACGCAGGGAAAGGGCCTTGTCCAGTTCACCCAGTGCTACGCTCAAACCAGACTGGCCACACAGACGCCGAGCACTGAACTCCAACCAGTGGTCAACCTGCAGAAACCAGACAGCATCTCAGCTTAGGAAAATTATCCCCAAACAGAACAGATAATCTTTAACATGCAGAAGCACATACCTCAGTCTGCTCCATCATATTGGCTCCGTAGAGGCCAAGAGCCGGAGCCACTCGGGCCAAGTACCGACTGATAGAGTTTGCATCATTGAACTGGATCGCACTGAGGGAAGGAAAGAAAATAAATGAGTATGGTAATATTAAAAACACCAAAACTATACATCATATAACTTCACATATACAGTTTTGTACAGTACACAGTTTAAGTTTACTCAGCAATTTGATGAAATAGTTGTCACCTACTCTGAGATATGAAGCTGGGTGTCTTTGCCTTCCTCCACTGATACCTGCACGCTGCCCTTCACGTGCTCTGCTGTCAGAAGCGCTCCTGCAGGACAAAGGAAGAAATTCAATGTTTGTAATGGGTAAGCATGGCTTAACAGCATGAACAAGCTTCAGTCAGCTTTGGTTAGAGAGTCTAGAAGTGTTAAGTCAGGGACAACTGGACTAGATTCTTAAAAAATGCAACCTCTCATACAAAAGGCGGTGTAGAACCACGATGATCTGTATAACAGTCAAACTTCACAGACATTTTGGTTTGAGAACCAGCTGAGTTGGTCATATCTAGATAGTATCCCAAATTTTGAGAAACTCTTAACCTTGAATGGTTACGGGCTAGGGTAGGTTGTCGGGCAGCGAGTCTCACAAGAGTTTTTACAAGTTTTCTCAATTTGTGAGTAACCATCTGACATAACCAGCTGAACTGGTCCTGAGACATGAAGCATGCACACTGTAGTGTTACTCTGTTTCTTGTAATACTCAAGTGGCTTTGCATAAACATGCTTATAATGCCACGAACTTGATATCAATACAGGAAACAGAATTTGGGCTAAATTGCATGTATATAGCACCAATTCAATGTACAACCAAAACATCCCAGGGTGTTTGCTGCATAGGTAATTCACTGGGAGCTTTAAATAAAGAAAAAAAAAAATACAAAACCCTCACAAGCCAAACTTTAAAAGATTAAGAAAAAAAGGTTGAATACAAAATAGGCTAATTATGCAGTTCAGGCTCTGAGTTTATGTGCTCACTTGATCACATCCATTAAATCAGATTATATTTTTCCTCATGCTCAGCATGCTTGACTTTCTGCTTGTCTCATACTTGGGCTACATCTTAATCTACCATAAAGGTCCAATGGAAGCTGCATGGTGGGTTTTACTTTTACTTGGTTCATCTCTAGTTCACTTTGCTCGGTTCTTAATCCAGCCTTGAAGGTCCCATGTTTCTGAATTAAAATTACCATAACTGAACCTTAAAAGATAACTAACTTTTTAGGCTGTAGTGAACATGAATCCAAGCATGCAAGTGCTTGTCAGTCCTTGTCTTCTATTTGTTCTGTAGCCTCATGCTGAGTACACAGCCATCATCTCTCTCTGTCTTCCTATACATACAAAACAATCATGTAGATCTGGATTCCTTATTCTTTTACACTTTATCCTGTATGGCCGGCCCAAGGCTACAAACACTAGGACTGTAAACTGTGAATTCAAGACCATCTGAACATAATGAAAAGCTTCTTGTCATTCTCCTTTTTTTCCCCAACTTCGAATGTGTGGCTGTAACTGTGAGTGATATTGTAAGTTGACCCTGTGTATATTTGTTTATTTCTCATCCCTATAGACATTATTTTCTTCATTTTGTGTGTGGACCTCAGGAAGACAGGCAACCACTTTGTGGAAGCTAATGGGGACTCAAATAAAGAATAGACATTATCCTTGTCTTGCCACATTTAAATTGCTTGACAGCCAGAGGGTGAAGTGTATTAGTGATTTGTGTTTGTCAGTTAGCATGTTATTGTACCGTCTCACAATGTGATGATTTAATGGTTTATGAAGCTCAGATGGGGTTTCATCCTGTGCTATACTATAGCACAAAGTAGACTTTGTGATAGAAGAGCGAGTGCAAAATTGCATTGACACCTCACAACAGTTAAGTGGTTCAAGAATTAATGACTATTGTCTTATTTCATTATAATTTGATTTCAATAGTGAGGTAAATTTCTACAGAGGAAAACTGACTGTACTGGTACCACCAGGACCACTGACCAAGGCTGCCCACTTCCCAGACAGAGTGCTGGTTCAAAGCAAATGAAACAGAAATCATAGTGAAAAAATATGCACAACCCCCCAACCCAACACTCCACGTTTCAGCATGCTTGCATCAGCCTGCTGTACTCACCGTGAACACACAGGGCGCTGTTTAGCCGCTGTCAGAGCTAGTTAACACATTAGCTTGTCATGGTACTAAACAGTGACACACTAACACTTGGAAAGCTTTTCCCTGACCATACTGACAGGACACAATGAACTGTCTAATACAAAAAAGCACGTCAAGTTATAGGTACATTTTAGCAACATAACAATGAATATGTCAAACCTTAAACACCCAGCTGAGCTAACCTGTGTTAACTCATGTCAGCGTGGCAACTGATCCATAATGTATATGTATGGGATGTCTGTCATTTCCAACTTCCTAATGACTTTCTGCATATAATAAAGCAACATTTATAAGCACCCCATGGTTAAAGTTAGTACATGGAATTGTAAAGTGTAAGGTAGCTGCTATAATTAAAAGCACATTTTAAAGAAGTGTCATGTTGTGGTCCGGAGTGCCACGACGACAAGCTAGCTAACACTAGCTTGTTAGAGCTAGTGCTGCATACGCTCGTTAGCTAGCCGAATAGCTAGCTAGCTAGCTAGTTAGCTAACTCCATATACGCCCTATTCGCACTTATATGGACATACTGACATACTAATTTTAATTCACATTTACTGGTAGGTCGATTACAGACACGTTGCTTATTTGTAAATTAAATATCCTAGTCCATTTTTCGAGTTGCAAACATCCGCTATTCAGTTTAGCTGGTTTTCTTAAGACAAGTTAAAACAAAACTTAACTTTTAATACGGTCTTTTAATTTGACTGTTGTCTTCGTATATTTCATATCAAGAAAATCCTCATGGCTTTTCCAGTGCCTTTAATGCTCTTGGACACAGCTATCTATATTCTTATTACACACAGAAAAATATTAAATGTGAATATTTTCAGAGTTTGTCTCATTTGTTATGGTGACACGAAACAGTGCTAACAGCTAACGTTAGCTAGCCGGCTGTCAGTGAGTGCAAGCACACGACTCAGTGAAGGAGTGTTTACTCAGGGGTCGCAGGCTGCAACTCACCTAGAGGCGGATTGCTGGTGTTGATGGTGAGATTTAACGCCATATTATGAGATCCTTCTTCCACCAAGGTTCACTGGTTAAGAAACCCAACAGCAGGCAGCCAAGACTACTCTCCACACCAGGCACCACAGCGTGAGGAAGAGACTGAACGTACGACCCCTTTTGTTTTTATGACAGCAAGCTAACCATCAACTGAACGGTGCAATACTGCCACCAGCTGGACAGGAGTATGAAACGACAGCGGTCAGAAGTTTGGTTGATAAAAACGATGATTTCATGGCTTCTTCCTGCTGTTGTACTGAAGAGTGAATCACAACAAAAACACAGCACAGTGCAATAACCGTGTTAACAGCATTGAATAAAACATTAATTATGTAATTCAACTTTTTACACAGATGTCATGTTAAAATACTCAAGATTAAAAAACAGGTAGAAATCCATTTGCCTTATGAGTCATTTCTAAAAATTTAAGAGTGAAAGTCAATATTTTTTCTGTAGTTCTTAGAATAAGAACAGCAAAGGACCATTAAAAAGTTTTTGCATTTTTTCTTGTCATCATTTGGTATCAGCATGTTTACTTAAATAAAAGTACTAATACTCTGTAAAATACTCCGTTGCAACTAAGCACTGCACTTAATATGTTACTAAGTTTAAGGAAAATGCATTTAAAGTATTAACAGTAAAAGTAATCACTGCAGAAAACATACTGTATTTTTATGGCAGAAAAACACCTGTTATACTTTTATATATCATTCGATTACTCATGCATTGAGGATTTTACTCTTGTAGCTGGTCGAGGTGGAGCTCATTTTTAACAATTTTGTATAAAGGACTGCATTTAATAAATATGCATTATAGATTAATCCGCAGCTTCAGGATCAACTGCTGGGGTCTGCTGGGAAAAACACACATTTAGCTACCCAACTTGTCAGAATGATAGACGTTAACTCCCACTTAACTAAAAGCCTGGATACAGGAATATCATAATATGCAGCAATTACACATTGCCTAGTTCAGGGGTCAGCCACCTTTACTATCAAAAGAGACATTTTTGCCTCGGGCCTATTGAGTCTAAAGCAGTGACGGTGTCAGTGCAAATGAGAGGAAGGACATTGAAGAAACATCTCAGGACATTTGGCTGGAAGCTGAATCCAGTGTGCTTGGTCTGGAAATGTCTTTAAATTACTTCTTTGTTGTCGAATCTGTCCAGTCTCCGTTTTCCTCCAAGACTTTTCTTTTTATTTTGAACCTATAGTTAGCTTACTGAGCTACTGAAGTTCAGCAAAATTAAGGGATAAGCCGCCGGCTGTAGACTGTATTTTCAATTTGGTATATAGGCTACAGGCTTTTACTTTTAGAATCACCATAGACCTACAATAATGATGAATAAAAATGAAAATATGTTGTCATTGTGCCTCCGAATCTACAGGTTTCTGACCCCTGGCCTAGGTCATCCTTCATATTAAACAATAATAAACAATTTTAACATATGATTATTTACAAAACTTTCCAAACTTATCAAAGCCTTATCTCAGATGGGCCCCCCACTTGTGTCACAACCTTAACTTGATCTCTAGACTAACACAGGAGGTAACTTACAGCCAGCCTTTGCAAAAATGAGACAAAAAACAACAAGGGTTGGAAAGTTAAATTGAATAACGTTGTAATTTACATATACAAAAGGCATTACCTTGCCTACAAACAGAAAACAATAGAAACACAAGAAAGTAAAATAAAATAAAATAAAATAAAATAAAATAAAATAAAATAAAATTACTGATTTTATTGGTTTGCTTGTGCACCAGTACTTCTTTGTTATGAGTCGCTGCTTGGTTTGTTTGTATTTGAGGCGGAACGATATGATGCAAAGGCAGGAAGAGGAGTTTCCACCCGGACACGTGTTCCCTGTGTACCTCCCGCTCTGTGGTTCGTTTCATGGAACTGTATTGTAAGAAGTTTATTTAGCGGTGGATTGATAAGCGTCTCTGCATTCACACCATCACAACCTGTGCTGCTGCTCACTGATCTGACCCGGTAAAGCACAAATCACGATGATCCGTTACTTCCGCTCTTCATCACAACAACTTCATCATCATCATCGTTTGTAAACTGCAGAACTTGCATGATCTGTTTTGCTTTTGTTAATTTGGCTTTGTAGTGCTGTATATTTGTGTATAATTCACATTTTGCATCTTTTGTTTTGTCAAAGCATGCTTTGACGTTATCGTGCATGCACATGTAGTTAATATGGTCACACATTTTACATTTAGACCCAGTTAGCTATGTTTAACACCGTTCAAAATACACTAGATGCAGATGTCTTTCAGCTGCAAACATCCACAAACATTTAGATTTTAATCTGTCTTTATGATGTTCCTGTAATAAACAGTAATTGTCACAGATCGCCACCAGATTGGTAAAATATGTTGGTTCAAAGCATGTCTGTCCTGTTTGTTTCATTACTATCAGATGATGTTTGGTGCAACTGAGGATTATGTTCATTGTTGATTATTCTGTAGATTATTTTCTTCATTAATCCATTAGTGTGGTTTATAAAATGCCAGAAAATGGTAAAAAAAAAAATGTTGATCAGTGTTTCCCAAACACTGTTTTTGGGGCGGCAGTAGCTCAGTCTGTAGGGAGTTAGCTTGGGAACCGGAGGGTCACCGGTTCAAGTCCCGACATGGACCAAGAACTGAGTGTGAACTGGTAGCTGGACAGGTGCCAGTTTACCTCTTGGGCACTGCCGAGGTGCCCCTGAGCAAGGCACCAGACCCCCAACTGCTCGGGGCGCCCCTGAGCAAGGCACCAAACCCCCAACTGCTCGGGGCGCTTGTCAGGAGCAGCCCCATCACTCTGACATCTCTCCATTGTTGCATGTTTGTGCATGTGTGTGTTCGGGTCTGCATGTACCGTGTATAAGTTAACAACAGAGTGAAAAAATTGAATCTCCCCTCGTGGGACTAAGAAAGGAATATCTTCTTCTTCTTCAAAGCTCAAGACGATGTCCTTAAATTGTCTTTAAATGTCTTGATTTGTCCACAACTCAAAGAAATTCAGTTTACTGTCATGAAGGAGTAAAGAAACCAGAAAATATTCACATTTAAGGAGCTGCAATCAGAGAAATTTGACTTTTTCCCTTTCTTCTTCATTTTGATTATCAAAATAGCTGGTGATTGATTTAATAGTTGATATTTAATCAATTAATCATTGCAGCCCTACATGCAAGCTGCTGATGGTGTCAAAGCAGGTCAAATCAGGTCAAATCAGGGTAAACATCCGGTATGACTGACTGGGGGCTTTACTTCAGGCCTGCTCTCATCCTCATGTCTCTGTATCTCTGGTCAGGCATGTCTCAGGACAGTCAACACGGCAGGTGGACCATCTCCAGCAGTGATGACGATGATGAGGCTCTCCCCCCATCTGGGACTACAACATCGAAACCCCACCGACCCGCTGTATCCAGTCACAGCTCCCATGCATCTGCCTCTCCTCACAGCCCCAAACTGGAACCAGTAGCAGCCGCTGTGGAGGTGAAACCAGAACCAGCTACCACCCCCGTATCCTCGCTGGTTATTGGCTCTGAGGCCAGACGGTCAGCAGCAACAAACCAGTTAAACCCAGTGAAGTACGAAACCAGTCCGTCATTGGCTGGAAAGCGGAAGAAAGAAGCGTCAGACGGCTCAGGCTGGGCTCTCTCAGATAGTGATGATGATGATGATGATGGAGATGTGAAGGGGAAGAGCCTCAGTAAGAGGGCGCCTCCGAGCCCCAAAACAAAGAAACCGAAGGTGGAGAGTGAGCGCCCTCCGAGTCCCCACGGTCGCCTCTACTACATCGACGAGCCAGAGGACTTCTTTGAATCCAGCATTCCTCGTCTAAATGACACCTACAGGTTTTACCTCAACAAAGTCACAGGCCTGGACAGGAAGTACAACAGTGGAGCTCTGCACATCAGAGGTGAGAGGAATTTCATTTAATTTGGTGCACACAGTTTCATTATAACAATCATGCTTTTGATCACATGGCTGCAAGTCGCTGGATGTCTACCGTCACTCATTCTTTTAAAATCCAAATCTCCTTGAGACACTTCATTACTCCAGTAAAGTTCAGCAGCAGCAGTAAGCAACTGGTCATACTGGGAAGCTCCCAATCTGAATTTGTGGAAGAGAGTCAAAGTGAAAACAAATGCTCTCTGGGTGAATGGAGGCGGAATATCTTTACTATACTTGTTTTTGTTGACGTGGCTCTGCTTGTGTGTCAGTCTGGTCACTTTTTAAAGATGTAATGTTCAAAAATGGCAGCATAGTGATCTCACAGGTAGAGAGACCCTCTGGTAAGATGAACATCCTAGTTTTAATCCCAAATGAGCAAAGTGCCTTGTTTCTCACTCAGACTATAGATTTCTCTTTATTCTCCCTGCTGTCGATCTCTCTGTTTTATATCAGTGGAGTACAGCTGCCACCTCTTGTCATCAGTTTGTTTACACACTAATTTTATCGAGTAACCTTTACTTTTTTTTCTCTTTTTCATTTAGACATTCTCTCTCCTTTTTTTGGGACCCTGAAAGAGTCCGTTCAGGTGAGTAACCACATGAACTGTGGAAACTATTTTATGTGCTGTTTTTTACCCATGCTAGCAGCATGGCTCTCGGGATGGCAAAGTCTGTCAGTTGGCTCAGTCCACTACTTCAGTCCACACTGAAACATCTCATTTATGGTCTCCAGAGGATTAATCCCTACTGACTTGGTGATCCCCTGAATTTTAATCTGGCGCTACCAGAAATATTGATATCATATTAATAGTACACATACAGTGTGATAACTTTGTGTAAATAAATCGGTGCCTCTTAGATAATTGAAGTAATTGTATATATACAGTACAGTTATGATTACAGACTCTCCCTGTACTCATATTTTGAGTATTTGAGTATTTTGAGTTTTGTTTTGTCTTGTTTTTTTTCACTCAAATGAGCTGCTTGGTTTTGTTTAATATATAGTTTATTAATGATGTACCTACCGGTATTTGTCTTGTTCTCATTGACATTATTTAATAAATAGCTATCCGCTAGCTTGGCTGTGAATTTCTTCCATTAATACAGTTTTGCTCTCTTTCCTCATAGTTTAACTACTGCTTTGATATCGCCTGGATGGTTAATCAGTTCCCACCAGAGTTTAGGTAAGTTCTGCTTCTTTTTTGCTATCATCCCATTATTATAAACGTATCCCCATTTTTTTCTTATTGGTGTAAATCTGCTCACGTCCACATTATACTGATGGCAGCGTCTTCTATTGTATTAGGGCCTCTATTACTGTATGTGAGATGTTTTCTCATAGATAGAAAAAAAATCTCTTACAAGTGCTCTTTAATAAAACAGAACATTGTGGCTTGCAGTTAAGAGGAGATTTATTGGTTTTGTTTACAGGGATCGTCCAGTTCTGATTGTCCATGGTGATAAGAGGGAGGCCAAGGCCCGGCTGGTGCAGCAGGCTCAGCCTTTCCCACATGTTCGCCTCTGCCAGGTGCAGTATAGCTGATATTATATACACTTATCTGTAAAGCAGGATGGTCATACTGGGAAATGCCTCTTAAAGAGACTTTCTCTTTAAATGGGACTAATGTGTGTGACTTTCCCTCACAGGCCAAGCTGGATATTGCTTTTGGAACGCACCACACGTAAGCATTTCTTTCTTTACCTAGTATCATACCTGTCATGTTTTTTTTTTTGTCACACCATCAGATCAGTTTTGGTCGTCGCAGATTTATGTATGGCAAGGTCAGTCGTAGCACTTTGGTCCAGACTGACACTTGTCAGTAACATTTAGATGGATTAGCATGACATTTTTGAACAAAAAATGTGCTGTATCCCTGCGTGATGAGGGCTGAATTAGTCGAATAATTTTTCTAGATATTGTGACCACAAGGCATCACAATGATTTGAGTAGTGATGCACTGTTATCAACCTTTACAAACATATAACTAATGTTAAATATTTTTGAACTCCCTGTACAGTCTAAAGGAAATTATTAAACATTAATTTGTGTCAGTGGTCAGTCAGTGGTGGATAAAATTGTAATTTGCATTTAGCGCTACATTACATTGTAGATGTTACAGGACTTGTGGTGCGCAGTTTGTTGTTATATAAATTAAAAATTGTGTGTTTGTGCAGGAAGATGATGTTGCTGTGGTATGAGGAAGGCTTCAGAGTCATCATCCTGACCTCCAACCTTATCAGAGCTGACTGGTACCAGAAAACACAAGGGTGAGTTGGTCTGTCTTTTTTTTTTTTTTTTTTTAAAAAACCTTTTATGTAACCAAGGAAATGTTTTGAGGCCGTACGTATAAATCTGACAAAAGATAGTCCAACTTGAGAAAGATAGTAGTGTCATATTTGTTGCACAGTATCCAAATATAATGTTTGGTTATGGAAAATGCCCCTGAATACATTATCTTCAAATCAGAATGTGGATGAGCCCCATGTTTCCACGGTTACCAAAGGGCAGCAGTGAGAGCGCAGGCGAGTCACCGACCTTTTTTAAAAGGGACCTGCTGGAATACCTGGCGTCGTACCGCGCACCAGAACTGGAGGAATGGATCCAACGAATCAAAGAGCACGACCTGTCAGAGACCAGGTAAACATGTACCGTTACATGTATGGTGTGCATGCACATATTTGACACAGCTTTGATGCAGAATTTACTGTTGAAAATGATGGGAGTATCCATGCTGGTAAATAAAGAGAGATGACAACAACTTTGAAGCAGGTAATATAGACACGTGCTGCTAAATGATGGCCCTGTAAACATTCATTGCAATTGTAATTAAATATAAAATCTGGACCAACTCTATTCTTCTACTCATATTTTCTATTATTAGGGTTTATTTGGTCGGCTCAACCCCAGGGAGATACGTTGGTTCAGACATGGAGCGCTGGGGCCATCTGAGGCTGAGGAAGGTAAAGATTTTTCTGTTTGTCTCTACTCTGTTCATGAACTAGTTAATAACACGCTGCTGTCCCAAAACCAAGGAAGGAAACAAAAATCAATAGCTGCCAGTGGTTCCTATTTGTGTATTTGCTATATGTGGTTTTATGTAAGATTTTCACAAGAACTGCATTTTTCTTACTTTTCATAGTTACAGTTCCAGTTCATTTCAGTGCAAAAATCAACAGCTGTTGGATATGATCATTCCTCAAACATTCATACCGTCTTCATATTTGTCAAAGGTAGAATATCAATTAATCAATTGGTTAATCAATTGGTTAATAGTTCTAATAATTTATAGTATGTGGTCTGAAAGTCCCTGAATAAACCTTGCCAAAGAAACAAACATATTTGCTTGCTTTTCTTCATTATATATATATATATATATATATATATATATATATATATATATATATATATATATATATGTATTATATATATATATATATATATATATATATATATATATATATATATATATATATATATATACATATATATATATATATATATATATATATATATATATATATATATATATATATATATATATATATATATATATATATATATATATATATATATATATATATATATGTAACACACAAAAACAAATAAAAGATATTTTTACAAGACATTGACAACACTGAGAAGTATTGTGAAATTTAACAATGCCTATATAGTTTCTAACTGGGATTTCCTCCTTTCTCTCCTCATTTGATTAGCTGTTGTATGACCACACAGACCCTGTTCCAGGGGAGGAGCGGTGGCCTGTGATTGGCCAGTTCTCCAGCATCGGCTCTATGGGACTGGATAAAACCAAATGGTTGACGGGGGAATTTCAGCGCACCATGACCACGCTGGGCAAATCCTCCCATCGCCCAGACCCCCCCATGCACTTGGTACGTTCCTCCGACACAATCGTGACGTTGTCTGTTGCTTGTGTGATGCAGCATTCAAATGCTACGGGAAAGATAGTACAAAAGAGTACAATAGGTTTCCTATTACTGCTGCTATTATTATATATTATATATTTGCCTCAGTCTTTGGTAAATGATGGAACAGTCCTTTAGAGGTCACATTTTTACCCTTCCTCAGAGTCCCTGCAGGACATTTGATTGCCGAAAACGATATGTGTGGTTTCACACACAATAATGCTTGATTGAAAGTTAACCCTTACCTGCCCCAATGGAACTACTGACTGATCTCTTGCATGTAATGTACTGTATTTCTAAAACAGATAAATGAGATATGTGAGACTATGTAACTTTTGAAAGAAGAATGAACACATCCTCTTACAGACATAAATGCATGAGCAATAAAACCCTATAACTGACATTAGTCAGTTTACCGTTCTCTATTTGTGTTTGTGGCATTAACCATTATCCCGTAAAAGGCATGTTTTGGCCATATTTCAGCAGGACTTACACAGCCTCACTTTAAGATGATAAAGCTCAGAATTTATTAAATAAATTGCTAATTAGTTTGTCTTTTGCAGCTGTATCCATCAGTTGAAGATGTGAGGACTAGTTTAGAAGGCTATCCAGGTGAGTAAGTTTTCCCAATACCATGTTCAGAGCATTAATATAGCATCAAACAACTATTGTCTAGGTAAAAATATAGTGGAGTAATGTCTACCTGAGCAGAGAATGAAGTCACTCTACCTCTGTGTGTGTTGAAATCCGAGCTTCTCCTTGCTTTATGGACGTAGCGACCGGCCTAACGTGCCTTTTAGTGCATGTTAGCGTGCCCCACTGGCTACCTCTTGGCCACTGCTCTGCACTGCTCTCATATGGCGGTCACAGCTGGTAATGTCATCACAGAGTAGCAGCCCACCCTCCGGTACACTATTATATCTCTCATCACTTTCGCCATTCTTTGCACTGTTAGCATTGTTAGCTGCTTGCCGCTGGCGCAGCTATCGCCATGTTGAGAGCCATACAGACGGAGGCAACAGATGTGCTCCCAATCTCACATTCAGCACCTTTAATATGTCATGTGTTCTAGAGGTCACAGCCTTTACTAAATACTGATAAATGTTGTGCACAGCATGATCACTTTGGCAGCTTTTTGCTAGCTTATTTGTTAATTTAATCATCTGCCTCTAAACATCAGTGTTTGACTGATTGCTTGGTTAATATAGCATTTGATTATTTAGTGATTTCCACCATGTATTTGGTTGTAATGTACATTTCTTGCATCCTCCAGCGGGAGGCTCTCTTCCCTACAGCATCCAGACGGCTGAGAAACAACTCTGGCTCCACTCCTTCTTCCAGTAAGTTCACTTCTACGAACCAGAAGGCAGACCTAATATATACTACTTAATATACTGTATATACAATACAATATACTGTTATACATAATATACTGTTCACTGGTACTTCTGTGTTATATCACATCTGTTGAGCCGGGTAGCTTGTCATGATATTGTTTTGTTTTTTTGCCTTTGTAATACCAATATTTCAAAATATTGCAACTGGTCACACTGTACGAGGTTCTACACACCTCAGTTACATTTGCATTTGAAATATGGTCAGAAATTATGGGACAGTCTATGTGCAGGATGATGTTAGCTTAGTAAACTACAGTTTACACAGCTTTATCCATAGTTAGTTCAGTTCAACAGAGTGTGTGTGTGTGTGTGTGTGTGTGTGTGTGTGTGTGTGTGTGTGTTTTAGCCGTTGGAAGGCGAATACGTCAGGAAGGAGTCACGCCATGCCACACATCAAGACATACATGAGGGCTTCACCAGATTTCACTCAGCTCGCCTGGTTCCTCGTCACAAGGTGTGTATTCTAGCGTATTTATAGATTTTTTTTATCAAGTGATTTTTTAACTTTTACTATGTTCTCACTCATAGATGTAAATCATCTCCAATATTGTTTTATACAGAGATCAGGGGTTTTAATTTTTCTCTATAAGGTAAAGTTATTTTCTCATGGATAATCATTAATTTCCACCTCTTATATACATGGCAATATACAATAACGAAACATGTATATGTTTCTCATCGGTCTGTCAATTTAACAGACAAACCAGCTGCCAGCTCTGTTCTAGAAAACATTGTTCAACTTCAACACTCATCAAACTCCATCCTACTAAAATTGAATTGAGATGATTGTTTCAGATTATATATATGCTGAAATGATCATTTCCTAATCCAGGCAGCTGCATTGAAACATTAAAGGTTCCTTATTGTAAAACTGAGATTTCTAACTAACTTTCTAACTTTGCTTTTATAAAGAAAGTTTCAGTGCTGTATAAATTGAATCAAAAGTATGAACCTGAAAATCAACATAATACGGGACCTTTAAAACTTTATATGTGTTTATGTGTATGTTTCAGTTCCAACCTGTCCAAAGCAGCGTGGGGAGCGCTGGAGAAGAACAACACTCAGGTGATGGTTCGTTCATACGAGCTGGGAGTCCTCTTCGTGCCCTCTGCCTTTGTAAGAAACAACACACAGACGAACAGTAGCAGTATTACATGTGCTGACTAACAATGAAATAAACACAGAGATGCTGTATAGTGATATGCGGTGTGATGGTTGTCTCCTTCCAGAACATGAAGACCTTTCCTGTTCACAAAAATCCGTTTCCTGTCTCTTCCTCCTCCTCTGGTTTCCCTGTGCCCTTTGACCTCCCTCCAACATGCTACTCTCCTAAAGGTACAGAAGTGTTTGTGTGCAGGAAGTTCTTTATATATGTGTACACACGAGGGGTATTAATAATTAACTGTTTAACCGATAACAACATTATTCAATTAAAGGGTTTAAAGAAATTGTAATAGTGAATTAAGGACCTGAGAAAAATACAGAGCGGCTCGTCGTTTAAGGAGAAACGCTGGTCCACCTTAAGAGAGAGCCAGCACAGACGTAGCTTGTAGCCTTGTAGCATTTATTCACCGACAAATCAACTGTACACACACTGTCTGCTACAGCTACATTCACAGCTGTAACGCCACCGACAAACCTACACTCCACCGCCACACACACGGTCTGTCAGAAACTTGCTGAAGTTACGTTACAATGGGCACGAAGTCACCGGCAATGCTAGCAGCTAGCAGCTGCTAATGTAGCACAAACACACACTGTTTGTTAGACAATCACTATCGTTAATCCAGGCAGACACACAGCTGACAACCTGCTAAACTAAATTAAATGTGCGGTGGAGACTTTTACTGGGAAAGTGGCTGCTTGTCAGCGACACTACACGCAGCACCGTAGCTACTAACAATCCCAGATGATGAACTGTCGCTGTCATAAATCTTATCGGTTAACAGTTAATAATCAGTTTATGGGGTTAGTTATGGGTTAAGAAAATGTTTCAAAATTAGCATCCCTAGTACAGACTGGATTATTCAGTGAGTCTCTCGCATAGCATTTGACTTTAACTTAAAGAAGCAGCGTGTAGGATTAAGTGCCATCTAGTGGTGAAATTGCAGATTGCAACCAAATTAAAACCCCTTTGCTCACTCCTCCTTTTCCAAGTGTGTCAGAGAACGTGGCCTTCAGGTGACATAAAAACATTAACATCTCTCTCCAGAGCCAGTGTCTGGTTTGTCCGTTCTGGGCTACTGTAGAAACATGGTGGACTCTCTGATGAGGACGCCCAACAAAGATATGAATGGTTTATTCTAAACTAACAAAAACACAGTTCTTAGTTTCAGGTGAGTATGCACAAATGAAAACACAGTTATGAATATTATATTCCATTTCTGCCAATAGATCCCCCTTAATCCTACACACTGGTCCTTTAAACTGCAGTTTCGAATGGGTTCTCTCCGATGTAACCCTGGTTAAAATACCACATGGTCTGTGCTCTTTGTTCTAATTTCTCTTTGCAAATAGTAAAGTTGAAACATCTTTGCAGTCGTCCGGTGACTTGTTTCAGCACTACGCTGAACTCGGTGGTCTCAAATCACAGTTAAACCACATGCACAGCAGGTTCAGTTTAAAATGGTTTTACAGGGACATCTAGTGGCAGTTAGGTGAAAGAGTTTATACTAAAACCGCAGCTGTGAAGAGGTTGAGGAGAGAGTACATAATGTATTCCACAAAACACAGGTTCAAATTAATGAATGAATGTTGGCACCTTGCACAGCCTCTGCCATCAGTGTATGAATGTGAGTGTGAATGGGTGAATGCTGACATGTAGTGTAATGCACTTTGAGTGGTTGGAAGACTAGAAAAGCACTGTGTAAATGCAAGTCTGTTTACTATTTAAGGATTCTGTAAATTAAGCAAAGTTTCTAGCTTCACAAAAGTATGAATGGGTTTAAAATGAAGACATGGTCATCCTGACTAGATCACTAATATTGTCTAATATCATATCAGACACTCTCCCTCTGCTGGGTTCAACATCAGATCCAAATTTTTCAATCCCAATACTGACAGTGTAACTTGGGCTTTGGGTATCGGCTGATACCGAATAGCGATCCGATACCAAGATCATTCTGTTATGTGCAACGTAATGTTAAATATTGCTTTCCTAATGTTGTAAAAACAAAATATAACAGATAAATATGTAGATAGAAATTTTGTGAATTTTTTTCATTATCTAGATTATAAATCGTACACCAGCAACTTGGTAAAAAATCTTAAAAATTATATATACATATTATTATATCATATATTTTGTTCAGCATGAGAAATAGTAGCAGTACCAAATAGTCATATTCTACCAGTGGGTTTGAATGGATTGGTAGTTTCCTGCAGTACTTTACGTCTGGTTTCCAGAGTTTAGTTACCAGAGAAGCTGAGATGCAGCCACATTGAAAATCTCCTGGTTACTAGTTGTCTGCTGTGCTCATTTATGTCATTGATTGAATTCATGATCAGTTAAAGTCAAAGCATTTTATATCATATAGATTATTTCTGAAGCCAGAGCCATTCAATCCAATTACTTTTAGCAGATCAGTGCCGCTAAGTGGGCATAATTAGAAATGGATGTGATCTATGAGATACAGCTGAGATGTTAATCTCTGAGTGGGGCATGTTCTTCTACTTGGACAGTGAATGAAGACACTGTAATGTCCCTTTTTATTTATTAATCCACCTATTCATATTTAATTTTACTGACCTCTTTTCTGTCTGTTTTCAGATCAGCCGTGGATCTGGAACATCCCGTACTGCCAGGCTCCCGACACTCACGGCAACATCTGGGTTCCCTCCTAAACACACCACACAAACAGACCTCTCTGTCACTTTAAAACTGCTGTGTTTGTAATTGTCAGTACTTTTTCTAGGTATTAGTTGTCAGTAACACTTCTTTTTATATTTTATACCATATTGTAGACTCACGTTTTCTACCAATAAACAAAATAATGTCCAGATGTGATTATCTGTTTCTATATATTTTGCAACAGGTTTTAAAAGTGAAAGAACATACTTCATTTGTGTGGGTTAAACATATTGATTTAATTATATTATTTAAGATGTTCAGTTTTGTACGCAAGGCCTGTCCGACAAAGCATCAAAATGTAGACAGGAAGCGAAAGAGGACATTATCACTTATTATTTTTATTTTTTCGACGCACCGTAGGTCACCAAATTATCAGCAATGAGAGAACTAATTTGTCCTTACATGTGTTCAGTGTTCAGGTGGGATCATTTATTTTGGCTTAATGCGGCAGATTCAGCATCTGATTGAGTTAACCTGCAAGAATAGACCACTTCTTCCAAATCAAAAGTTGCTGCACATCAAGGCCTAAATATGCTGATCAGCAGTGGGCAAGTTGCTATTAAGGGCTTTGTAAATCCATAGAAATCAATAAGTATCACATCTTACTGTTAGAGAGGCCCACCCAACCCGTTCATACAAGATGCAATGCTTCTGAAATGTAAATTTAAATGCACATTTACTCAAATACTGTACTTAACTTGAGTATTTCCATTTTCTGTGTCCTTATACTTATACTCCACTACATTTATTTGACAGCTACTTTTTGCATAAACACATCATATTCTTATACCATATGATCATCTCAAACACATTTTCTGTCGTCCCCGGGATGCCGTGACACCATTGGTATCGAGGGCTGGCAGTGTTGAAGCCTGGCGGTATCAACTTGGTAGCGAAATATGGTGACATCCCTCGACTACACAACAAACAAACCTCCGTTAATGAGGCAGCTCTGAGGGTCAAACAGGAGCCAAGCACACAAAGGATGCTGGGAAAAGGCAGACAGAACAAACTGAAAAATGCGGCGTCTCCCTAATGTGCTGACACCCTAATGCACCATCTGCCATTTTGAATTTTTTGAAAAACACATTTTTGACATCTCCTAAACTGTAGGTCTGATTGCTGTCAAATTTTCTGTGGATCAATATTGGACCAAGTTGCGTAAAGCTTGTTGATATCTCATTTTGTTTTGAAGACATTGACCAATAAACTTTAAGACGCAGGGCTTAGCACATCAATAGACCTAACACCACAACAGCTGGGCCCATCATCTCCAAACTTGCAGGATATGTTTACAAATGTACCTGAAACAGACTTTCATTCAAATTGATCTCTAAGGGGTGCTACAAGTCACACTACACATTAGAAATTGTCCAATCAATTCCAAACCCATAGGATACGTTTTATAACGATTTCGAGCTACTTGAGTAAAACTATTTACAAATTACTCCATAGGGGGCGTCACCAGTTCCAAACATGTGCATGGGCCTGGTGCAAATTTGGCCATAAATCAACAAGTTTGTCCCAACATCACCAAACTTGTTGGATATATTTAATCAAGTTGTTGAAACGTCCACAGAATGCCAAGAAATATGGCTGGTGGAACTTTGAGTGTACAAGCACTGAAGGACAGCATACATCATAATCAAAATCAGGGGTGTGATTGGTGTCATCCATCTTTATACAGGATTACACCAGCTGAAATAACGTTGCTTTGTGGAGCCCAAAACCTGATCGCAGCTTTGACTCTGGCAATTCAGCTGCTTCCTTCTGTTGAGCGAAAAAAGGCTTGAACCTGCAAACTGGCACATACGGCTGTAATAATAAAAGCACAGCAAAATTAAAATCCATTTTTTCCAATGTGATTTGGCATGAAAATTGATAATTTATTATTATTATTATTATTATTATTATTATTATTATTATTAGTTTAGGTTGCACATGTTCTTTTGGTTATCATCACATCCAGTAATTGGGACAGTTTATATGATATATGCCAAATTGAGGAGTTGTCCTTCATTATTCATAAGACATCTTAAGACACCCTCTATTGGACATGCCTATACGCCTAGAAGCTCAGCGAAATTAAAATCCATTTTTTCCCAATGTGATTTGGCATGAAAATTGATCATTTAAAGAAAACACTCTGCATAAGAATAAAAATAATGATGATGATGATGATGATGATATTTGTTTAGGCTGCACTTTTGGTCATCATCACTTCCAGGAATTGGGACAGGGGTATGGTTTCACATATTTTTATCTGTCCACTTTCTCTGCAGGTGGTAAACAAAGAGGGTGAGATAGGTTTGGATATTTTCTGTTGACCATCACTTGATATTTAGTTATTCCAGTTAGCCTTATTGTTTGTAATTTAATAAACAGTAAAATGCATCTGGACTTTTTTGAAGGAGTCGCACAGTAAAGAGCCTACTTCAGCCTCTTAACGGCTTTTTAATTGATAGTAGTTGCTACAGTATGATGAAGTAATGTTTACCTCAGTAGGATGGACTTTACGCTGTAAAATTAATTCCTCCAGAGATTGTGAAAAAGGAACATAATAGTTGGAAAGTTGGTTCTGAAGCTGCATAAGTAAAACATAAGCAAATAAAGTATCATAAAAATGTAATATTAACATATTAGAAACATCCTACTGTGCCAGCTCCCCGTTGTCCGTAGAATTAAAACCTATCTGGTACTCAACAAAGGCTGACATTGTATTGAGTTTCAGGTGTAGCTAGGTGTACCTAATAAACTGGCCCCTCTCTGTGTACAGTAAGTTCTGTAAACTGCGACTCCCGTCGTTCCTTGCGTCATTGTGTCAACATGGCGCCTGTCTGCCGGACAAAAGGCGAATCTGTCTGACGGTGGATTGAAACCCAATTAGAAACAGAGGAGACATTTTGGGAAAACTGTCAGTATCCGTGTGTCCCGGCGCCCCGAGGCAATACATATATGGTCAAATAAACGTCTGTGGAGGCTCTTAGACTGGAATATTCAGGTAAGTTAAGTCCTGCAGCTCCAACTACTGCTGCCTTAAAACGATCCCGCTAGCCCGATACATTTCCTTTTCTCTGTGTGCTGATAACTGAAAACTCCTTAAAAATCCGGCTGTGCTGCGGCGTTTCACTTGGCGGTTAATGTTAACACTAGCTGAACTGATATTTACGGTCAGATCTGAATAATAAAGAGTCCGCTTCTAATTCGGCATGCACATAGTTCACCAAGAAACAGTTAATCAAACACAATGTCAACTTTCCCAGCTGGGCTACAAAGCTGGCCACCGCGATGCACCGCGTATTTTAGTAGAGCGAGATAATAATTACGGCGGACAACAGGCGAGCAAGCATTAAAATGCACTGTGTTGTTGTGTGTACAATGGATTAGTTTATGCGATATATGCCGAATTGAGGAGTTGTCCTTCATTATTCATTAGACGTCTTAAGACACCCTCTATCGGACATGCCTATACTCCTTGAGGCACGGCAAAATTAAAATCCATTTTTTCCCAACGTGGTTTGGCGTGAAAACCGATCATTTAAATAAAACGCTGTGCATCGGGGCTACCTTGACTTTCGGGACAACTGCTGCGGACTCATGAGCCAGCTGTTCTTATTTTGGTCAAATTTCGGGGTTCAGATGCCAGTTTAAAAGTTGCCTACTGTAATTAAATGACTTTTGTCGATGTGCTCAGCACATGTCTGCAACCAGGATACAGTTGAACGTTATGCCACGTCTGGTTAGTATTTTAGGTCAGATCACTGGGTTCAGGAAAATAAATACAGCTTAACATGTGGACAAACACTTTAAAACATACAGATGAAGTGAGAGCCTTGCCTTGCACGGAGTGGAGTTTGTCTGGGAGGTGTGCTGAGGACTTTGGTGAGAAGTTATCTGCTCCACCTGGAGGTCAGAGGTCAGGTGGAGTTCAGCTACAGAGCAGCACCTGGAGCTGGTAGGTGCTGAGTGTGTTGCTTAGTGATACCTTCAGATTTGGGTCAGACTGTTTAAGTGTATCATCCTAAGTGTGTGTTTCCATGTGTGCTCACACTTCCTGCTTAGCAGAGATCTCTGAAGGAGTTTAGCAGTGTGCCAGTCAGCACTATTTGATTACTAGTCCCTATCCCTACTGACACACACACTTTATCCCGGCCTCACACAGTCACACATGCTGTAAATTGGTTCGCTGTCAGTGCACTAAATCCTGAAGGCTTCACCTGATGCCATTTACCACCAAAACTGGACCATGTAATATACATTTTTGATGTCTTCTTCTTCTTCTTCTTCTTCTTCTTCTTCTTCTATATATAATTAAAATTTTGTTTTTATTGATTTTAACTTGGTTGGTACACCCACACACCCTCACTTGACACATCAAGTGACACATTGCATAGGCAAAAATAAAATGAAATGGCTGCAGGATAAAGGAGATCCATGCAAGAAAGGGCCCAACACAGGTGGCAATCCCTCAGAGAAATAAGGAGATATCTTGAAGTAGAAAATGAATGATTAAATAAAGTACAATAAAGGAATTAGACAGAGCATGATAGAGTAACAATCAAATTTCAGGGTTTTTGATGGCTTCTTAAATATTCGTTTTTCTTGTGGTTGTCTCTTCTTTATGATGATAAAATAACTACCAAGATGCAACGTGGAATACTTTGATATGGTACATTTTCCTTACTGTTATGTCTGCACGATTATGGCCAAAATGATAATCATGCTTATTTTGATCAATGATGAGATCACTATTATTTATCATGATTATGCATTGATTTTAACAAAATATTTGAGTGCATTTTCACATTAAAATAAGCAGAGCGCTGTTTCGGCTTCTGCGCTGTGCTGCATTCTGGTTAATGTACAAGTTAGGCTGCACAATGTTGGAAAAAACTGACATTGCAGTATTTTTTTCTGTTATATATACATATTGAAATCTGAGAAAATGAGAATATTCACCCTTCCCATCTTGTTAGCTACATTTTAAAGATAAATGCTTCAATCTGGTGCACTTTGCAAAATTAGCAACAATAAGAGCTAGATAAACAATTTTATGCTCTTAATTCAATTATAAACACATTGGTTTGATAGATGATATCTAGTGTACAGCTGGTGGCTGGCTGTTAGTTTAGGAAGCGCTTGATTTGATATGCTGCAGCATTTTCTATGAGCAGAACACACATTGACATAAAACTCAATATTGCAGGCGATCATTTTCAGTTAATTGTGGGAAGCCAAAATTGTGATTGTGATTAATATTTGATTAATTGTGCAGTCCTACTTACTGTACCAGTGTTATCTTATTACCAAAGTGAGTGTGGCAGCTGGAAATGCTCTGTTGATGTACTTGCACCCAGGGTTGGAAATTAGCACCAGCCACCAGCCAAATGCTGGTAAAATATGCAAGTGGCTGCTAGATTTGCTTCACTCACCAGCCCAAAAAAAATGCAATGGTAATCTATTAAATGGTCTGTAGATTTTGGAATCCACCAGCCTCAGAGGCAGGTGGACAAAAATGTTATTTTCCAACCCTGCAGCCATGATTAGAAACTGCCAATTCCAGCAACCACTGTGGTAAATACAGTACAAAGTCAGCCCCTGCGCTGATGAAGAAATGTGCATTTTTTTGGTCGGATACACTATTATCTGTTAGGCTATGATAAATATTTTTTTTTTTCTCAGGGCAGGAAGGAAAAGTTCAGTTTACCTCCTGGTGTCATTGTACATCTAAAAGCCACTGTGTCTTCTTACAACAGTAGCACCCTTTTAAAGGAAGGTTGGTTTCCTGCCAGAGTGGCTGCTAGAGGCTGACTTAGGAGATAGATTAAGCCAAAATACCTTTGTTTTTCTCCAGTGGCTGATTTATATATTATTAAGATCTGTCCAAATATTTGGTCAGATGGCACTTCCTTGTGCACAGTTTAATGAAAGTCACATTTTTGTAGTGTTTTGTGAATCAGCCACTGCTTGTCTTAATCTTAGTTTACAAACTGTGATTGCTTTAAGTCTACAGGATGAGAATCCACAATATTTCAGCTCCCTTTTAGAAAACCTGTGCATGTTGGAGTAGAAGAGCAGATGTCTGTAGAGCTGAAGCCATTCTTGTCAGCAATTCTTGCTCTTTACTGAACTTTAAATAGGTAAAACTTGAGTGCATTTTCTGCAAGATCAGTCACTTCCTTAATCATTTCTTTAATCATTCTAAGTGTCAGTCTGGAAAACTGGCAGTTTTTTTGTTATTGTCTAGTTCCCACAACTCACAGTGTATGTAGAGCAAAAGTAAACATCACTGAACTTCATCATTCTGGCCAAACTCAGGGGCGAGAATGGCCCAGGAGCTGTGAGGTAAAAGATGGTAGGGTTAACTAAAACTGATATTGTTGGGCATATTGGCTGGGTGGCCTATGGGTTGAGGCATCGACCACGAGCCACAACATCGACGGTTTGCATCCAGTCGGGGACGTCATTCTGAGTCCCCAGGACAAGTGCCGGTTGTTGATCCCAATTTTCTTAGTGGCCAAGCAGCAGGGCTACAACTTCTATGTCAGTCACATGATGCCATTGAGCCCAAAACAGACTTTTTTCCCATAGACTTACATTGGGAAAGAGACGTCTGAAACTCGGCGGATCATTTTTATTGAGGTAAATCAACTTCCCAGTACGAACACTTATAGCCCTCATTTAAATTGTTAGGTCCTAACAGTTGTAAAATGCACTAATAGCTGAATCCAGAGTGAGTTTTCTTCCTCCGTTCATGTCAGTGAGACCCAGACCGAGGCTGGAGCTCTTTCTTTCTTCATTTCCTGTTATCCATCTGCTGCTGGCTGTTTCAATAACAGCAGAAAAGCTGATATTGACCAATATTTGCACAATGAATCCTAATGATACTTTTCAGTTAAGTATTATTAGAGTGTTTGTTATAGGTTCAGATTTCTTGCATGCACACTTTGGTCAGAGAAAGGTTGTGTAAACCACAAATACTGACAAGGATACTTGTAATAATACTTACAAGGAGCAAATATGCAATGTGTTAATTATCTCAGTGTTATTAAGAGCTGCAATAACAGTAATGCAGGACAACTGTAAACAATGGTCAATAAATACTTCACTGAAATAAGTGAAATCATTTCATTGTTAATTTGCAACAAAATATTGCAAACGCAAGACAAAAAAATGTTGTCATGAAATGAAAAACATAATAGCTGAGCTGATAATTTTCCCTTAATCAAGCAGTCCTGTATGGAAGCTATCAGTCTAACTTTATACAGCGTGACTCATCCTCTGCAGCAGCGAGAGAAAGTATGGAGCTCGGCTGCCTGAGATGTAATTTTTTTTTGGCATTTTTCCCGAGACGCAAACACACGCGCACACACACACACACACACACACACACACACACACACACACACACACACACACACACACACACACACACACACACACACACACACACACACACTTGCCCTCTCCCTCCTTCTCTATATAAGTGTTGACATGTCTGCTGACTTTGATTCTCTGCTGTGGCCTGTTTTTCGCCTCCTCGGCATCAGAAAGAAAAGCATCAGGACAGATGTGTTATCTCATTTCTTCATTTATCTTCCTCTCTTCCTCTTCTCTCAGTTCAGCTTGGTGACTTATCACGACGGTATACGTTTTAGAAACAACACAATCAGTGTTTTGTTAAAGCCACATTGAAGTGAGCATGTTTCATGTTTTAAACATACCATGCATTACATTTGGGTAGCGTTATATGATTACTGGGTGGAAAACTCCATGATAAAAGCCTTATTTAATGTGGGGGAATGCATTTCATATATCTGGATAGCAGCTGCTGAGCTCTGATGTCTCACTGTGAGTGTATGCGTGTCTGTGTAGGCTGTAAATCTGCAGGCAGGAAGCTAACAGATGTGACTGGTCCTCCATTTTGTTCTGTTATTGTCTCGTTGACGGGGATGTGAAGCTCAGAGTGTAGAGAAAGGTCACTAGTGAGCTAAAACGTATTCATTAATCAGAAATGGGAAATTTATATTTTTGTCAGGCTCCAATTTTGGCACTCTTTATAGTGAGTATTCTTTCCTGCATAGGATTCAAATTGTGCACCCATGCACGAGGGATTCATGCAAAACAATGCTAGACATGATATAGAAAATGAAAAGCTGGGGCATACCATCATTCCATGCACTGCAGAAGACAACTTTCAGTGACTTTACCATTGGACAATATTGTTGACTGTCTTCTTCAGTCCCCTCTATGGAATTAACACGACACAATATGAAATAATGTTTTCTGCCCCCAGTGGTCGGTTCACGTGGTATCAGAGCCACTTTGCTCTGAAGCTGATTTATTTTTTTTTTACATTCACATATAGAGATGTTAATAATTATCTGTTTAACCAATAACCAACATTAAGCTCTTTAACTGATTAACGCTATCTGTTAAAGGGTTAAAAGAAATATTAATAATGAATTGAAAATCTGAGAAAACTCAGAGGAGCAGCTCGTCACTTTAAGGAGAAAAGCTGGTCCACCTTAAGAGAGAGCCGGCGCAGATTCAGGAAGTTGGCTCTGGACTTCCAGCTGAGGAGTTGTAGCTTGTAGCCTCGTAGCATTTATTCACCGACAAATAAACTGAACACACACTGTCTGCTACAGCTACTGAGTCTCTTTGCCACTAATGGTATTATTATTGTTCTGATGTCCTCCAGGATGTTCCAGCAGTGTGAGGAGCCTCGTTTCACCATCGAGCAGATTGACCTCCTCCAGAGGCTGAGGAGGACAGGTATCACACAAACGGAGGTCCTCCACGCCCTGGACACCCTGGACCACCTGGACCGCCAACATGAACACAAGCTGACCCACAAACGTCCCTACATGCCTCCCTCGTCTTCCTTGTCTTCTTCCAGCGCCATAGTCGTTGCCTCCTCCTCCATGACTTCCACCGCCACTCAGACAAGTTTCCCTAACAACCAACTCTCACTGTCGCCTAACAACAACTTCGACACCACCTCCCCACCTCTGCCTATCCCAGTAGCCTCGCCTGTCGCCATGGCAGCGGTAGTCCAGAACGGCGTAGTTGGCGTCACGAATGGGAAGCTGTCGCCGCCCCGGTTTCCTCTGGGTGTAGTTAGTGGCAGCGTGGCGGCACCAGGTTATGCGTTTGAGACCGGCGAAGAGGACATAGATGTTGATGACAAGGTGGAGGACTTGATGAGGTAAGACCAGACTAGAATTGCCTTAACTTAGACCAGAACTGACTAGTCCAGGAAGAACCAGGCCAGCTGATGTTGGCTGATGCAGAAATGCCAAAGATATGTTTTAAAACAGTGTCACCATTCTATAGTAGAGACAGTTTACTTTTCAACTGTAAAATGTCCTGCACAGTACATTTCTTCAGTGCATAAACTTGTTTGTACTAGTTGGCAAACTCAAAGCCTCATGCATTTGCAATATTTCCTTGCTGCCAAGAAACATAACCTTGTTGCTGACAGTATTAAAGAGAGAGAGTTGCAAGCACCGACCAACTGTATGCAGAGCTGTCAGATTGCAAATCAATTCTGTATGGTTTCCTACAACCATGACTGGTAAATGGACTTGTATTTATATAGCACTTTTCTAGTCTTCCGACCACTCAAAGCACTTTACACTATATGTCAGCATTCACACACACTTTCATACATCGATGGCAGTGGCTGCCTTGCAAGGTGCCAACTTTGCAACTTTGGATTATGACAATAATCAGTACTCGGAATTACAGACAACCTAGTATGTTTATTTTCAGGTGCATACTTGTATGGGTGTAACTCCGTTTGGCATGGACTTTGGGCTTTGCAGATCTTTACATGCACAAAAATATCTGCACTCAAAAGCAAAATCTTAAGACCGGGGGAAAAATGATAAGAATTCACATTTCGCACGGGTGGATCGTAACCAGATTTTAAGTAGAGCTTCAAAATGTAAAAAGAAGAAACAGGAGCAAGAGACAAAAAATAGACAGTAACTGCATTTAAACTCAAACAGGCTGTTCATCAGCTGATCAAAAGTTTAAGACCATAGCCTTAAAAAGCCCCAAAACTGAGCTAAAAGTGTTGAAAAAGGGCCCAGTAGTGAGTAGCCCCTCTGTTGTTGTTGATCACTTCAAAAATTTGTTTATGCATGCTTGATGCGAGTGTTTCCTGGAGGCTGGAGGGATCGTTGCTCCATGTGGTGAAGATGGCTTCACGAAGGGCATCCACAGTCTGGAAATGACATCCGTTTTTGTAAAGGTCACTTTCCGTCCATCCCCAAATGTTCTCAGTGAGATTTAGATCAGGGGAACACGCAGGATCTCCTGGAAGAAGTCCTTCATCAGGCAGGCGATGCGAACTGCAGCGTTGTCCGGTTGAAAGACCCAGTCATTACCGCACAGACGAGGGCCCTCAGTCAAGAGGAATGCCCGCTGGAACATCTCCACATAGCGGGCTACCGTTTGATGCCCCTGCAAAACCTGAGGCTCCATTATTCCATTAAAAGAAAAAGCACCCTAGATCATGACAGAGCCGCCTCCACTGTGCCGCGTAGAAAACATCTCCAGTGGGCTGCAGTCAGAATCAGTAACAGCCTTAATTTGGGTGGAGGATTGGCCTGTCTTCACGGACAGCCCGTCGGATCCTGCAGCTCTCCGCAGGTAAATTTTTTTTGGGTCTGCCACTTGACTTTTTTGTCCCATAACCCTCAGGATCTTTTAAGGAATTTAAAATGACCATCTTCCAACCTCAGCAGCGATGGAGCGTTGCGAGAGGCCTTGCTTGTGCAGCTCAACAATCCTGCCACGTTCAGAGACAGAAAGCTTTTTTGCCTTTGCCATCAGGAGGTCACGACAGTGTGAATGCCTGAATGAAAATGACATGAAAGCCAGATTTTTGCAAAAGTTTTGACTTTTTAAGGCTATGGTTTTAAACTTTTGATCAGCTGATGAACAGCCTGTGAGTTTAAATGCGGTGTTCAATAAATTGCCTGCTCTATTTTTGTCTCATGCTCCTGTTTCTTCTTTTTGCATTTTGAAGCTCTACTTAAAACCTGGTTACGATCCTCCAGTGCGAAATGCGAATTTTTGTAATTCTTACCCCCATCTTAAGATTTTGCTCAGGAGTGTATAACACACTAAAGGGAAAAAGCACAAAAGCATAATAGGTCCCCTTTAACAATATTGTGATTATGATTATTATTCTTTTGCTATGAAATGGACGTTCTGTACTTGGTTTTAGAACCCACTGGCAACATAAAGAGTAGATCACTGCACCAGAGAGCAGGTGTTTATACAGCCTGTCTGTAGCTCACACTGCATCTGAATGATACAAGGATTAATGCCTACACACACTCACACAGACAGTACTGTACGCACATACACACACTCACTAGTGTCTCTCATCTGCAGTCTGCAGTCAGACAGCAGCAATCAGAGCGCTATTGATTTGAGGGTGTGTGAAGATGAAATCAACCCAGAAAGCAGCAAATATTACAGCAGCATCTGGCCTCTGATTCCTGCTCATATTCAGCTCCAGCAGCTGCTGCCATTAAGCTATACAATATGTATGGACTGCAGAGTTACAGCTGGTTTTAAGTATGGCAACTGTTATCTTGTGCCATATGTGTTATGTCAGACTGTTGGAGATGTAAACATTTATTGTACTGTGTGGTAAACAGTAGATTCCCCTCTCTGCTTGTAGGAGGGACAGTGCTATGATCAAAGAAGAGATTAAGTCCTTCCTGGCCAACAGGCGGATCTCCCAGGCTGTGGTCGCTCAGGTAACGGGTGAGTATCAACTTCATCCCAAAATCTGTATATAAAGATAGACGATACGACAGCTCCTCAAAGTGGAGCCAAAATATCTGGATCGGCCCCTGTTGGCTGGCAGCAGTATAGATCATAAATCCCACCTCCTCCATGTTAGCAGATGGGACGTGGGCCAGACTAAAAAGTCAATGTACTTTCAGGTAGTTCTTTTCACACTGATGTGTGCTCAAGTGTTAATTTTTATGATAAGTAGCTGTAGCTGTGGCTATGCTCGGCTCGTGATTGGTTCTGGTAGATGTCTGGGTGGGACTTCGATGCTGCGGCTCCAGTCCCCCGCGATTACTACTGCACAGACTCTGGCTTCAAATGATGTCAAAATCTCAAGCGAGCAGCTCCTGTATCTGGGATATTTTGGATTCACTTTTGTTCAGCGGGAAGAAGTGTAGACATGTCATTTATTTATATATACAGTCTATGGTCCCAGTTTAGCAGCCTACTGACTGTACAGCCCTCGCTCTGTTCCTCTTCCTCCTCCAGGGATCAGTCAGAGTCGGATCTCCCATTGGCTCCTACAGCAGGGATCAGACCTCAGCGAGCAGAAGAAACGAGCCTTCTTTCGCTGGTACCAGCTGGAGAAGACCAACCCTGGTAACAACACCCTACACCATAAGGCCTCCTGCATAACCCCTCCCCACACACTCTCTTCAACTTGTAAAAAAACAAAACAAAAAAAAAAGCACTGTAAAGCAAAATGGATAACATGTTTTTTTATAACCAGCTGCAATGAATGCATGAGTGGTAGTGCTGACTTCAATAGAGTTTCTTAATGCTGACTGAACAAAAATCAGGCCATTCAGACTACAACATAATGGGAAGAGCGTGTTATCTGTGTGGAACATGTTGTCATTGCATATTGTCAAAGTCTGCAGGGACAGCACAGATTGACAGCTTTAATGTATCGGTGCAGAAAAGAAAACTGTACCTCAGCTCATTGGTATTCATAGCTGTGATTTCAACATGAACTAGGAGAGGTGGTGTAGAGGCTTAGCCAAACCTTAAGCCACTGAGGTGTTGCCCCAGGCTCACCTGAATGACGCACCGAATAACGTCACTGTGTATAATCAAAGTCCGAAACACACTTGATGCTTGAACTCTCCTATCCTTTAATTTCCATGAAGCTTATCCGTTAACTCGATTACACATTCACTCTAATAGCAATAAACAAACAATATACAAGTAACGACTGCAGCAACATGCTGCCTCAGCGGTCACAAACTGTTTATGCTTCCGGGCAGGACACCTGACCCAGCCAACACTGGTTCCTACTCATATATTTGAGTACCAATTATCCCCAGGAGAACTGATGCACACATCTGGCTCCTGCCGGTGGATTCCTTCATTTTGCAAAGGTGGAAAGCTTTCTGGTATTTGCAGAGTTGCAGATGTGACATAATCAATGAGTCTTCTGACAGATAAGAAAGTTTTTATGGGCATCTTGAGCTGTCCCTGGCTACAGTAATAAAGAAATTGCTGACCTGTAATTGAACAATGACTAGATTGAGACCAACACAGTAGAATTTATGAAAAATCAGTCACAGTTATTTCTTCCCTTCCAAAAATTTAAAACAGATTGGCTTGATACTTCAAAATTTCTCAAGTTTAATTTGGTTCATCGACTTAATGCTCTTAAATAAATGTCAGGGTGTGATGAATAATTTTTTGTCCTTTCAACCTCATAAAGTGTACACACTAAATATGCATAGTAAATGTGTAATACACAATGACATTTTTATGTGGAGCAAGCATCACTCTGTATGGCATACTGTACCTTTTATTATTAACGCTGTCTGGTGTGTGTGTGACGTCAGGTGCCACTCTGGCCATGCGAGCTGCCCCATTGGCTCTGGAGGAAGTGATGGACTGGCAGCAAGCCCCGCCTCCCTTCGGCTCATCCCCCGGGGGCTTCCGTCTGCGGCGAGGGAGCAGGTTCACCTGGAGGAAGGAGTGCCTGGCTGTTATGGAGAGGTGAGCTGTCAGGAGGAGGAGGAGGAGGAGGAGGAGGAGGTGTGGCCTGGCTGCGTGCCAATAAATAATGTCTACTGTGTGTGTGTGTGTGTGTGTGTGTGTGTGTGTGTGTGTGTGTGTGTGTGTGTGTGTGTGTGTGTGTTTCCACAGCTACTTCATTGATAACCAATATCCCGATGAAGCGAAGAGAGAGGAGATCGCTACTGCCTGTAACGCTGTCATTCAGAAACCAGGTAAGTAAAAACCCGAGTGATAATCCATAGTACATTACTAAATATTGTAAACATCATTGTTTGGTTAACAAAATACTTAGCCATATGGTTCCAGCTACATGGATATTTCTAGATAATGATCTATGAATCACATTGTGTTCCCTTTGTCATGTACTTAACGTAGTATACTAAGAAAGGCGTTATGCTTTTACTTATATTTGACTTCCTACATATTGGTGATTTTGCAAGAATAAAAAGGTATAAAAGGTAACTATTATACTATAAATATATAAACTATATTGAATAAATAAGCAGCAGCATTGAATCTTTGAATTGCATTATAAGCAACAAAAAAAAGCAAATATCATCAAATATCTCAATGCAAGGAACAACCTTGCATTGAGAGAAAGGGCTCCTGACCAGTGAGATTAAATATGCTTGAATGAGCCTTCAGGAACCATCGCAGGGAGAGACTGAAGGAGTAGAGGACAAAGAAGCAGCAGCTCAGTATCTCTGATCTGTGATCTATGTGTGTGTTACAGGAAAGAAGCTGTCCGATCTCGAGAGGGTAACATCTCTGAAGGTCTACAACTGGTTTGCCAACCGCCGCAAAGACATCAAGAGGCGCGCTAACATTGGTAATATCTACCTCAATGTGTGTGTTATTGACAGTAGTGGATGTAATTGGAGTTATACATACAACATGTCTTAGAGTGACTGAAGACCTTGTCATAAAGCAGGTGTGTTCTCCCTTTAAGTGTCTAAATGAATAAGTAAACACACATACTATAAGCACAGTTCCTTGCTCTCTGTATCACAGCCAACACTTAAATACCATCTTGCTCGTCACAACACTGCTGTAGAATTTCACACACACCTGAACATCAGTGAGGAATACGCATTCCTGTCCCGACCCAACTCCTCAACTCCTTCATTCTTAGTCTGCGCCAGTGTTTGCTTGCATCTGAGTGTGGTGTCATTTGAGGTCGATATGCTATGATGACGTTTGTGTTTTTGAAGAAGCAGCCATCTTGGAGAGCCACGGTATCGAGGTTCAGAGTCCGGGCGGTCAGTCTAACAGCGACGAGGTGGATGGCAACGACTTCCCTGACCAGGTAAACTACATGTGATCGGTACACTTGTGGATCAGTAAACTTACAGCGGGGCTCAGTGAAATGTGTCTGTCAGTCAAGTTAAACAGCATTTCAAACATTATTATACTGTTTGAATTTACATTTACCTAGATATTTGACTTGAACATTAGAATTTACTAGTTGTAAAGAAGTCAGAGGTCACAGCATTATGACAGTAGACTGACCTGGTTATTGCATAACCTCTGTGTGCTGCTCTGTCACAGGGTTGTGAGGTGTCCTTATTTGACAAGAGAGCTTCAGCCAGGCAGTTTGGTTTCAGTCGAGCTGACCTGTCCTCTCCAACCCAGGTACAGCCTGACTACATGCCCACCCACACACATTGCTTTAGCCTCAAATGAAGAGACCGGGGCAAATTTAAGGCCATTGCACACCAAATTTTTTGTCAGAAATTGTCGTACGTCAGTTGTCATTAAAGGTTTTGGGACGGGTTAGATTTCTACATTTTCTTCGCATCTGTCAAAAGGCAAAAGAGTGTTGTTTGACCAATTGGAGCACCATACGAGCAAACGTCATCATCCAAAATGGCATGACAAACATTTACTTTGTCTCCCATCACAAAGCACTTTATGATGAAGAAATAAGAGTACAGAGATCCATCCATCTGCAACCGCTTATTCCATTAGGGGTCAGGGGGGGCTGAAGCCAGTCCCAGCTGGCATTGTGCGAAGGCGGGGTTCACCCTGGACAGGTCGCCAGTGCATCACAGGGCACATAGAGACAGACAACCGATCACGCTCACATTCACACCTACAGGCGATTTTAGAGTCATCAATCAACCTGCATGTCTTTGGACTGTGAGAGGAAGCCGGAGAATTCCAAGAAAGACACTCAACCCTTCATTTCTCCTCTCTTCGATCAGGTACCCACACTGCTCCCCAGCTGGTTCTCCGCCCTCGGTAGAGGAGGCTTGTCTGGACAGAGGGGCACGTCTCTGATTGGCCGCTCCCTAGTGTCAGGGGCGGGCCCTCAGGCGGAAGGCTCCAGACTGACAGGCGTGTCCTGGTCTCCCCCTTCCCCCTCCCTCCAGGACGAACCCACCATTCATAGCGCGCTGTCCGAGCCACAGGACGCGATCGGTTTGGAGAAGGCGGCCGTCAATCATAGCAGCCAAGCCCTAGCCAATCAGGCGGACGGGGCGGGATGCAGTATCGGGAACGACATCAAGACGGAAACGCTGGAGGATGACTGAAACGGGCGGCGGATATTTTGAGTTGTCAGAGTGATGAACGGCACAGGATCAGAGGTGTGTTAATATGCAAGCAGATTTTATAGGAATGTAATAAGTGAAAAAAAAGACCAAAAGTCATGTAAACTCCAACCCTGAGATACCTCCCAACCCTACCTCCAACCACCAACCTGCTCTGCTACGCTCTTATAGGCATTACTAGTATATTATAATAATATTAATAATAATGAAAATAATAACAATAAACTTTTATTTTTAAGTGCTCCCCAGCAGGCTATGGAAGATTAAAAATGCTTAAATAAAAATAAACTTAAAAAAGTGAAATAGATTATGCATTCTTTAATTATGACGCCTAAAAGGAAGTACACATACCAGTGTGTGTTGTTTTCTACTTTATGTCTTTGTTGACTTTGTTTTAGGCATTTTAAATCTTCCGTAGAGACTGTCTAACAGGACATAATGCATTGTGCAGATTTCTTTGGAAACTGCATTTCTTCACCGCAGGACAACACTGTATTTGTCACAGGGTTCAGATAATTTCAGGGTCTTGCACTGTGATCACAACACAACTGAACAGCCTCACAAGATAAATGCATGGATTTGAAAGTTCATTTTAACTGATTGTTTTGAATTTCATCACAGCTGATTTATATTTTAAATTTTTTCGCTGTTGGTTCCTTCCAGTGAGAAGAACAGCAGAATAAGCTCAGTTTCATCGAGGTCACAGCACGTATGTGATATTTCTGTGGGCCTACGATGATTAAATTAGAAAACAGGATGACCCAGTCCTCCTTCCCCCACCCGGATAGAATAAGCTCAATATATGGAAGCAAAGAAAGGACTACCTCTTTGAAATTTAAATCTGAACTCCTCTTGGATCACATGACTAACAGAACATCACGTGATAGACCAGAGGTCTGATCGAATCCATCGAGGCTTCGCTGCTTATCTTTGTTTTTTGGTGTTTTTTATATTGCACAACTTGACATTGCAAAGAGGGGTTTAAATCCCATAAACAGGTGATTTTGTAGATAAAATACTGTAAAAAAAAAAAAATACAAAAATACTGTAAAGTCAGCGGTATTTAGATATCGACCATGCAGTAGAGGTCAAATTTCACTTTGCTAAGCCTTGCGCTGCTATCAGAGCTACGTGGAGCCCTCACTGCCACTTACTTTACTCCCGGCCCAAATACCTAGATAATTTCTGAAAAAACAAAAACTTTCAGAGAGAAGCAGACAGAAGGGTCTCCATTATGCATTTGAAGGATATATCAGGATGTCAAATTAAATCAGCAGCAAAAACAGATTAAAAAGAAAGATAGAAGATAGAAGTTCAAGCCTACAGATCACAGAGTAAAAGTGAACTGCTATGATCGAGGTGATCGAGACACAAGATAATAAAATTAACGAACAACACTGTTCCTGTAAAGCCAGGTAGGACTGTATTCATTGTTTTAGTCATTAAAAAGCAAAAGCAGCATGTGTTTACATTCAGTAGCTTGTGTAGCATAGTGTGAAGGCTTGTTAATGATGTGCTAACATCCTCTGCTAGTGTTAGCACCACAGGTTTCTATGTGGAAATGTCATTCATACGCCTCACCGTATACCTCTTTCCAGATCAGTCAGAAAATCTGACATGATTGCACGAGACTCTGTGGAGCAGAGCCGTATAGATGTCGGACCCAAGTTAGAGCTGCCGCGCTATGATTGGCCAGTCTGTGTCTGAGGGGCGGGACTTAGCAAAGGGTCAATTAGGTATTCAGTAGTGTATAAGATACGAATCTTTTTGGCCTCTCTTTGCTTCCATATTAATAAGAAATAATAAAAAGGTTACTCGATACATAAATGTTGAAGGTAGCTGAAACTGTTGACAGATTTGTATGAAAACTAGAAACCTGGGTGTGATTAATTTGTGCCCATTTACCCGACGGCTGATCAGGCAGAATGAACGATCACTGTGAGATGATCTGTTATCAATACAGATCAGTCAGTTGGGAGGTAGATACTACAGATTAAAGTGTAACATACATATACTACACATGTATGTATGCATACACACATATGTATGTATACAGTATATTATATAAACCCTGGGGTATGTATATGTACCCTGGTCAATTTCTATTTACAGTATATAGACATATTAGCTTCAGATGAGAGAAAATATCAGTTTGAGTAATTCTTGTTGGTGAAAGGTGAGTGAAGCATTAGCCAAAGTATTAAGTTTTGATTTTTTGTGTATTTTCTGAGTGTGTGATGATAGTCATGGATGGAGCTGTGTATTAGAGATATGCTAATCAAAGATGCATCAGATGTGTCAAATTATTGCAAGGGAAATGCATTTCCTTTTTTTTTTTTTTTGGTATATTCGTGTTTGTGCTCGATATGCCATGTGTTCTAAACACACGCTGTCAAGTTTAAAATTGTATTCTCATTTTAAATGACACTTTATTGGATCAATATCATGGTGCTTAGAGACCCTGCTGTTTAAACATTCGATTGATCAGTGTGAGTGACTGACAGACCAGAGAAAGGAGAGAAAATGATTTATCATCAAAAAGATAATGGTTCACATTTAGTGAGTGAGTTGGATTCTAGTGAAACAACCACAGCAAGAAGTGTTATTTAGAAAAATGAATAAACTAGTCCAATCAAGAAATAAATATCCCAGTACAGCCACTGTAGAAGTCTTCTTCTGCATTTTTGTTAATCTCCTTCCCGACAAGGAATTATGAAAGGCAGGTTTTGCCCAGCGTTTACTCATGAGTTCTGTCTTAAAATACTCAAATTTTCTTTAAAGTTTAAAGACGTCCACAAACATCCTACCATATGTTAATTCACTAGCTTATCAGGAAACATCCTTAGCTTGTTCTTATACATCCCATTACAGTATGTACCATATTTATCTCGTCCACACACTTTGGCTAAAGTTGGAGATGTGCGTACGATAAAGCAGTAGTAGTTACATTCCTCACAGCACTGACATATTATCACCTTATAAAGTTGCTAAGCTAATGTGTTCGACATCCAGCAGACTAGATATTCACTCTCTTTTAGCTCTGTTTTGGTCTCCACCAACCTCTGAGGGAAATATATGTCTCTTTAACTACTAAATGTTTTACTATAATCACTAGCTTACTAACCCGTTTGTCTGCCGTTTGTCTGCTGGGCAGGTAGTGTATGGTGGGTTTACGCCTCGTTTTCACACAGTTTTGTTTCCATATACTAAGTAATCAACGCAAGGAAATGCATTTCTTTACAAATGGATAGAAACCCCGTCGCAGATATGGGAGAGACGTTAATACATAGATATGAAACAGTGTTTTTATATCTGAATTTTACTGTTTTTTGCCGTCCGGCCTAGATGAGTCACATTTATAACATTACCGTATTTTTCGCACTATAAGGTGCAAAAAACCCAACTGTTTAACTCAGACACTGATGATGAAAGATTAGAAGGATTTGATGGATTTGTGGAGGAATGAACTGAAAAGTGAGTGTATTGTTTTGTATTTCAACAACTGAAATTTACAACTGAAAATGTTGAGAGTTATTGAAGTTATTGAGTTATTAAATGAAGTTCGACTTATCTGACCGTTTTGTTTCGCTTCATGCGCCGTATAATCCGGTGCATCTTATAGTGCGAAAAATACGGTACATTTTTTCTAAGTGAAAAATATTCAACAGCATATTCAGCTAACATTGGTGGCAGCATGCTGGCTGTGTAACATATGCCTTCAAATGGGGTTGTGTTACCATGTTTATCCAGTTCCATTTTTCCATCGTACTCAAATTACGGACCAAAAAAAAAAGCGGAAGGATATTGGAGATGACGGAGGTTCCCATAGAAATGAGCGGACCTCTGGTTGATTCACACACGTACGCAGAGCTTTGTGGAAACGAGTTGTTATCGGAGTTTTTTCACTGAAAGCATGTTTTAATGAGGGTGGAGTTTGCAGGCCGGAAAACCAAAACAATGAGCTAAAAGAGGCAAAAACTATGAGGGGAACTACAGAGTTGGGTGATAATTGTTTGTGGGTTTGCCACTACGAGCAACCCGTCCACATTATACAGTCGTTTGATCCAATTTTAATGAAAAAAAGCTCAATGCAGCCTAAATTAATGTTCAAGTTCAGCAGACAGACATTGAAAGTGGGATCCACCACCGTTTGTTTGCATTGGTGTAGTTAGCTTATACTTTACTGTGTAGTGTGACACATTAACAACAGACATTAAACACTAGTTAAAGTAAATAATACTGGCGTTTAGTCAGTTATTAGGTGATCCCGCTATCCAGACCGGTGTCAGTAATGTTACATTTTTTTCTTCAACGACTGCTGTATGTTTTTTAGTTGAAGTGCCTTATTTATTTCACAAAGGATCAGGACTTCCACATTGGCTGTACATATATTACTGTATCACAACCAATGCAGGAAAGCACACACTGCTCTGTAACGGCCAACGCTACTGTGGCTTCGTTCAAACCGGTTCATCTTTATTCATCACCAGGTGCTTTACAGGCTAAACTACAAGTTCAGAGTTCAGAACTCGACACAAATACCTCACGTTACCCTCCCCGTCAGCTATAAGCTACACCCCGCAGGTTCCTCCGCAGCTGCTTCAATGTGAATCAAAGTTTAGACAGTCCAGAGTGAAAGTAACCGTAGAGCTGATTTATTCAGAGGAGACTGGTGGCAAACTGTGACGAGGCTGTAAAGACGGCTCGCTGGCTGATCTGGGACAACAGAAACGTCAGTGTCCTCTAAAAGGGAAATTCCTTCTCGAACTTGAGCCAATAATTATTAAGTTTGAACATAAAGGGAATTTCCACTCCAAAAAAAAATAAAATAAAATAAAAAAAATAAAAAAATACATCATTCATAAGCTCCTGCTTCCACATAAAATATAAAATATTCCTCCCTCATCCTGTTGGACTACTAACACAACCTGTCAGTGTTGGTTTCAGATTGAACGTCTGAGAATTAAAGTTTTGTGGTGGAATGTCTCTTTAATTGTACGGCAGCACAGCTGTCCCAGGTGTTTTCTGCTTTAAGCGTCTGTAAAGGCATCGTTAGTTAGTGTGATGTAGCTTCCCATCATCTGTTTGAATTATTCACACCAAAATATCAAAATATAACCCCACTAAGGGTTAGAACAGGTTTGATTTTTTTTTTTTTTTTTTTGAAATTTTCTTGTAAATCTGCCAAGTAGAAGCCTTTCTGAAGTGAATCTATGGGTTCATTTAAGACAACGTGCTGTTTTGAGATTATTTCAGGATTTTAAAGCATTTCAGTTGCTGCCTTCATGGTCCTCTCATGAAGTTGTACTTTGGAGATCTGAAGCAGCACATTGATGTGAAATGAAACAAATAGTTTATCAGTGTCAATTTAGAGGCAAAAAAATCTGAAAGGAAAAAGAAATGAAAACCATAAGAGAATTATGTATATTATTACATTCATGATGAAACCAAAAACAGCAGTTTTATCTTCTTATTTATAGATCTGCAGATCTTATCATTTCATTTTGCTTTCAGTTTTTGACCCTAAATTGGCTCTGTACCTTTTCTTTTCAAAAATGTGTATTCTTATTATATAATCGACTTGAAATGCTTAATAAGTCATAATCAGTAAAACAGTAAATACCGTTTTTCCATAAATGACAGAAAGTCTTTGTTCTTCCAGTTGGATTCAGCACCGTCACTACTCTTATTGATGGCAGCATGTTGTGCTTTCATTGGTTAAAAAGCAGTTTCTGCTTTCAGCCCTGTGTCTCCTTGCTGTACTGTTTAGTTTAAAAGGATGATCTTCGCAGGAACAAAGCGCCTGATGTTTCACATCCCTGGTATTGACTATATCTTGATCGTATTTGTCCTTTTCCTGCCAAATCCATCTTCCTCTGGCCATATCCCCGTCCCTTTACACAGACAGTACAGTAAATGTTAGTCTCACTGTTTGGACTGGCACACTGGGCTGGTAGTACGACAGAATTAAGGTGTACGTTGATGTACGTGCTAATGATCTGATCTGAGGTCTGCTGTTTGATCAAAGAGAAAGCAAAGCGTCAGTGTGGTTTCAGTCAGTTAACGCCTCAGGACTGAACATCGCTGTTGTCGGTCTCTTAACCTTTATCGATATCGTGACTACACAAGATGCAGTATGACAGTTGAGGAGTTGTATTCTAAAATGCTGTTTTTATTATTTAGGTGAAAAGCGTCCATCATCCACAGATTCAACAAATAAAGTAGATGTTCCAGTTTTAATGTTCCCCTCTAATCAAACCATGACTGTAAATAAATACTAAAAAAAAAAAAAAAAAAAAGTTCAAACATTTTATCAGTCATGTAAAAATACATTTTTTAAAACCTTCTGAGTGGATTCCCTTTCATTTTGGCAATAAACGATTCAATAATTCTCTATAGGATGACGAATATCAGGACGTTTGTTGTATCACTATGAATTGATTTTGATCTCCTCGTTCTTTTCTATTTCAAGATTTAGTGCCTTTTTTGGACGGTAGACTGTTCTGTAATCGCTATGTAGGAAATCTACATATGCCTTTTGTTACTTTTTCATCTGTTGGATAAACCTTATTTGTTATTTTTAAGGTGTGTTTTTATTGATATTCTATTTACAAGGGAATAAAAAGTGATCCGAGTCTACGCAGCGTGTCTTGGTTTGTTTTCTGTAGGACAGTGTGTGCATGTACAGTAAATATGTGTGAAGTCAAAGTACTCAGCTCTCCCTGAAAACTTTCATATTTAAAGTTTTTCTTCTATCAAACATGAAATATTAACAGCTAAATAAGTAACATACAGTGGTGATATATATATATATATATATATATATATATATATATATATATATATATATATATATATATATATATATATATATATATATATATATATATATATATATATAAACTTTCATGTGACCTATAACCTGTGCATTCAATTGAAAAAACAGTTTTGGGAAAAAAAACTTAAAAAAAAGCCTGGTTACATAAATATAGACACCCTTAAACTAATACTTAGTTGAAGCACCTTTTGATTCTATTACAGCACTCAGTTTTTTTGGGTGGGAGTCTATCAGCATGGCACATCTTGATTTGGCAATATTTGCCCACTTTTCCTCGCAAAAGTGCTCCAAACCTGTCAGATAGTGAGGGCATTTCCTGTGCAAAGCCCTCCTCAGGTCACCCCACAGACTTCCAATAGGATTCAGGTCTGGACTCTGACTGGGCCGTTTCAAAACTTTCTGTTGTTGGTTTGGATGTACGCTTTGGGTCGCTGTCGTGCTGAATGGTGAAATTCCTCTTCATCTTCAGCTTTCTAGCAGACGCCTGAAGGTTTTGTGCCTAAATTGACTGGTATTTAGAGCTGTTCATGATTCCCTCCCCCTTGACTAAAGCCCCAGTCCCAGATGAAGAAAAGCAGCCCCGCAGCTTGATGCTGCCACCACCATACTTCACCCTGATAGACAGGTTTGTTTCAAGAAATGCATTTACATCACCTCATCAAAAACCAAAAAAACAACAACAGCATTAAAGAGGACCTATTATGTGTTCTTACTTATATTTAATGTTTCTATTAGAGCATATGTACATGCTGTAATGCTAAAAAAAAAAAAAAAAAAAAACACTTTTTCCTCATACCGGCTTTGCTGCAGCACCTCTTTTCACCTTCTATTTAAGCTCCTCCCTCTTCAGAAAAACCAAGTCTGCTCTGATTGGTCAGCTGGTCCAATCTGTTGCGATTGGTCAACCAAACCAAGCTCTTCGGACTCCGCTCTGGCTCCGCTCTAAGTAGCTTTGTTTGGGGGCATGCCAAACTAGCTGCTAGGCAACTGTTAAACATTTGTGTTACCTGGTGACATCACCATGTTACAGAAGAAAAGGCGGGACTTCAATTAAGGTCTTTCAGACAGTTCAGGAGCAGTGTTTTGGTGTGTTTGTGTATAAAAACACAAAACTAAAACTATATAACACACTAAAGGAAAGGCAATAAGCACAAAAGCATAATACAGTAGGTCTTCTTTAACATCAGATAACAGCTATTTGTCAGTTTTTGGTAAAAGTAAAACTCCTAATACTACATGCTGCATCAGTCCCCCACACCTCTGCACATTTCTTTAACCGTTAAATCAGTTTGGTACAAATAAAGAAGAAATACTCTTTTACTTTTTTACTCTTTTACTTTTTTTTATTTTTTCTTACCAGATTACTGTTCAGATGATAAAAAAATGAAAATTATAAATGTATTATAATACATGTTTATTCTTTGGATTGCAGCATAGAATTACACCAAACAATTAAATTAATCAAAACCCAAACTTGTGCTCAGATTTGTCTTTTTATAAGTCTTAATATGCGCATATATACACATACACACATACATACATAGAACAACCACTCCAACTGTGCACTCACACATACAAATGACACATCAAGGCAAACCCGTGCCACAGAATCAACAGTAGAAACAAACAGTTGATAATGATTGGTTAGGATGATATATTGTATTAATACTGTTGACCAGACCGAGGCCGCGTTATTAAACCCATGTCCGATTATTCAAACAGCTGAATGTGTGAAAGGTTACAGGGACTGCATGGAGGGGCTTTTCTATTAAAACTCCCTGCATCAGCAAGCACCAAGCCCTCTCCTTAAGCTCCTATTAGCCTTCCATTATTACACAGCTCACTTAAATATGGCTGCTGGTACCGAGGAAATTTAAATGCAACATTGCGTTGATACCAACTGCCTTTAAAATGCACCAAGAGGGGAAGCTGTATCTCAGTGTTTGCTGGAACTCAGCTGTTGAAATAATCGGTCACTGCCAAATAAATAAAACCCTGCAACAAGGCTGCGTCTCATCACCTGACAGCCGCGTATTGCTCGTTTATACTAATATTTGAGAACACAGAAAGTGATCTGGCTGTGAAGCAGGTTACGACTCTGACGGCTAGTAAAAGGCCTCAGGGAAGAAGTTGGCAGAACACTACGGACAGGCGAGAGAGAGAGAGGTAGTAAAAAAAGGTGAACACTCACTACCAAGGCAGGAAAATGTGTTGTAGTGCCTGGCAAATAGAAAAATCAATCCAGCTACTTTTCTGCAGGTCAGATATTTAAAACCATCTCAGACCTGGTAATGAAGGTAGGTAGAAGCTGTCAGGCATGCTGCTGGAGGGCAGCGCAAGGTCGTAGATTCACCGATTTTAATGACGGTATATAAAATTCCCTGTGTGGAAGTCGGGCCTTTTCTGACTGAGTGACGGTGGCCAACAGGGGGCGACACCGTGACCTTCCATCCAGTAAAACAGGAGGTTCACTCAGTCCCTCAGATGTCTTTAATACCTGACAGCAGCTGAGACCAAATGACCTACTTCAGAAGGTAAAGTTTATTTTAAACAGTAAACCAGAATGTGTTTCTCTGGAATGATCCGGTTAAATAACAGCACAGCACACTTCAGTTTTATAGTACAGCAGTGATGTGTTTAGTCAGAGAGCTGGGATTGTTCCTGCTAGAAACCAGTCTGGCTCCAGGTTGAAGGCCACATTAAGGCAGGGGACGTGTTGCTCCCGACCGGTTTTCCCACAGAGCTACAGGGAGGTGAATGCAACAAAGATATGGGACCAAATCTATCTGAGCAAAACAGAAGCTTTTACAAGAAAAGAAACCAACAAAAATAAAACAAAAAAGAGAGAAACATCCTGAAGGGCTGAAGATTCGTACAGAGCAATATGAAAATGCTCAAATCACATCAATAGAAATAAAACTGACTGTGGTTCTTGTGGTTGATACAGTCACATAAATAACACTTCTGGCTTCTCTACAGCGGCAGAGATGAAGACCACTGACATAAAGTCACAACATTAAATCCGTTCTGAGCAAACAGTTATCACTACGATGCTAGTTTCTCTTTTTACATTTCCTTATTGAAATGGCTGTTGTGCATGAGGCAGCCCACGAGCTGCACTGTTTCTGTCAAATGTCGGCATCACACTGAAGGCCTTTACACACTGGCTGTGTTTTTTAAGTGTGAATCAACTTGTTTTTTGTCATGAAGACTTTCCCACAGAATGCAAATATTACACGGTGGTTGATTTTTCTGAGCTTTCCCACTGTGAAAAAAGGCATCAACTATGGCAAGTTCCATCAATCCCAGTGTGTGGACCCGGTTGAGTTGGGGCTATAGAGTGCTACAGGAGTCCTATGGCCTGGAAATGAGTTGGCATTTTAGCACTTCTGGTTCCCCCGTCTGGAGGTCAATGGCGTTTTTTTTAATGGGTTTTTAGTTAGATAGAATAAGATTTGTGGTTAATACAAGCTGAAGTGATTTTAACATTTTGTTTAGACATAAAACATGACAGTAAACACGCCACTCGTGAATTTTGAAGCTTTTGCGTGTCTTAAAAAAGGCGGTTGCTAACAAGTGGCTAAAAAAACTACAAAACGTCGTCACGCTGACACGTCTGCCTTTACAGACTCGTGTTTACTCGCGTTCATGCGACTGTGCTGTAGTTCATTTATAGCCTAACGTTAGCCTTTTACTTCTGGCGATCGCATTCACACTTCAAAAAATCTTAAAAGTGGTGTTCATTTATGGAGATTATCTAACCAAATGGAAAAATGCCACTGGCTTTTGTCGAGGGAACCTACTAAAATATACGTCATTCCTGCACCACTCTATATTTATAAGGATCATAAAACAACAACAGTAGCATGGAGGCTCCATAGTCTGAACAAAAGGGCAAATTGTATGACACAGACCAGATCCACTCCTTTTGTCCTTGCCTTTCACAATAAAAGCCCTAAATGTATAATATTCACAGGCGAGTATTTCACATTTTTGTGTTGATTATTCATCCCGCGCCCCGGTGTGTAAAGGCCTTGAATCTGTTAAAGTAATGCATATCGTGGAAGAAAAGAAAATGTTTCTGAGTGGTTTATCACATGTGCATGTTTGAGCTTAGCTCCGCCGTCATGTAACGTAATAACTCCCAATTTTTCCAACCATCATATTTTTACTTGGAAAGGTAATTGATTGATGGAGTATGGCTGAAGAATATTCAATAGAAAGCAGAAAAATAAAAACAATTTCAGTATAATTTAACAGGTAACTTGAGAACAGGTTGTATTTTTCCTCCTACATATGCGAGTGTTTCCAGAAACAAACCCTACGATTCCCTCTGGAGGCTTTTTGTGCAAATGAATTGACGCGATATGACAGTGTGTGGAAGGTACATGGTCACATGTTTTATGAGGCACAGTAACATAAAGGGACATCCAGAAGCCTGAAGTGATCTCAAACCCCTATAACAGTGCCCCCGAGCTGAGACCAGGACAGGAAGGTACACCGGCCACAGAGAGACGGGAATTTGAAATCTATCAAGAGAGCAGAGAGGGTGTTGTTGCTCGTAGTCCTGACTATAATAAGTAAAGTGGCAGCTGGTGGTCATTTCCCATCTTGGCAAGAACTCGAGGACAACTGAATCAAAGCCAGGTCCACCCAACACTCACACACAAACAAACACACAGAACACACAAGAAAACTGGACTCCTTCCTTCATTACCACAAAACTGTTATGAACCACAACACTATAAAAACAGTCCAACCTACGAACCACTTCACAATTAGCCAACCAATAACATACCAGACAGCCACCTACAGTAACCAACAAACCAATCAGAGGGTCCCGGGCTTTAAGGCCAGATAATAAATACAAAGATAATATAACTACACTATGGTGATATATTGTCTCTATGTCTCATACTTCAACATTAATGCAACTCCAGCATTATATTTCCTCTTCAAAACAATGCAGGAGTGACTTTTTTCACCTAGAAAATATCCCAACCTTTACTCCCACATCACCTTCAAGGCTCACACAACAAAGTGCCTTATTTTTAGAAATTTTACTGCTTCATATTAAAAATATATTGGCCACTGAACCAAAGCACTGACTTTAGTTTCTCTATCTGGGATTAAAAAAACAAACACAAACAAGCAACTATTAAATTCCCATCTAGCATACAGTAAGTGAGAGTGAGATAAACTGATCCATTTACAGGTAGATTTACAATGCTAATAGCAGCAATTTTCATGGAATCATTTGTGCAATATTTATTAAAATAAAAATCGATTTTCATGCGATAAATGCATGTGTACAAGCATTTAAATATAAATAGTAATTTCAGGCCTCTTGAATTACGAAGACGCATGATAAAAAGGAAACAAAGATGATAGTGTCTGGATATACCCAGTGCGTTTACATGCACGTAATATTCCAGATAATGTATTTATATGTGTCATCGCATCAGAAATCTGTATAGACTCCTTAGTATAAAAGATAAACTGAATACCATGATAGAAACAGCATATAACAGCATATGCAGGTATAGAATTAGAAGAGACATGATACTAAATTAACCAAGTGATGATAATGATGAAATATTACATTTCCATCGTCAAATTACATACCGATTGCTCACTTGGTGAGACAGTGTCGCCCCAACTCAGGACGACTCAAACCAAACACTTAACACTGACCTTCATGTAGTTTATTAAACTCATCAATCAATCATCAGGGTTATTTTCTCAGACTTGCTGTAGCAGAGTAGTACTCCTTATGAGGAGTAAACTAAACTACAGTTTGATATTAAGCCACAACACTAGGCTGGACCGGTTCAATAAATCAATTATCAAATTTTACCACTAGGTGTCGCATTTGACTAAACAGCTGTTTGTCAAAAAAATCTAAAAACACATACTGTATATTTCCGTTGTATTAACTGTTGCAGGCGCTAAAGAGTAGTAACATTACTACCGGTAAAATGTGTGAGGCACATTCAGTTTGGCTCTTTTCTGTCAGAGCAGGTGTGTGTGGTGCCATGCAGCACCCCAAGTTTCAAGTGGCAATTTTCAAATAATAATCAAATAATTCCCACTGATTTTTGAATAGTATTTTTGCTTGGCATGCACATTAACAAACCACCTTAAGTGAGCTTGGGCCGTTGTTGTCACTAGCTTCGGGGCTATCCTCCACTTTAATCAGCGGGTGGCTAGTAAGACAGCCTAAACTGTACACACACGGCACTGCTACGTTTGCAGGTACGATATTATGGATAACTTGATAACTTGTCAGACGCATGCTTGCTTTCTGGACAACACACCTGCTAACATTACGGGCCTCCGGGCCAGCAAAACTCTGACTGGCGGAAGCCCGTCTTGTCTTGTCACCCCAAAAAACACATGAACTTTCTAGTACACACTGTGCGCTCCTTCCCCCTCCCACCTCTACTGAAACCTGATCTCCTTCATGCTGCCGACGTGACATCAAAGTCACCGGCCGGCCCGGCTCTGAAGATGGGCATGGTCATACAAGCTGGATTTAGGGCTGTGACGCCGTCTGCAAATGCTGTTGATGTCGGTTACTTTTTAATTTGCCTGAACGTGTCAATTACAAATCCTAGTAAAACTGAACTGGTTTGAGCTCATACACCGGAATGGACCGGAAATAGACTCAACCCAAACTTAATGGGTGAAAAAATGTGGAGTGCCCCTTTAACTTATGGAAAAGTACTGGCAGGCATGTGTATTTTATCTGCATTCTCCATGTATTAATGTATACATAAAGCATGAAACAGTATTGTGGTGTACTGCTAATGCAACATTAAGGTCACTGTAAAATGTTAAAGTCCCTCTGGAATGTGATGTTCAATTTAAAAAAATAATTAAAAAAAAATCCCAAAGTCTGCCACAGACGTGCCAGGAATGCTCAATCAGTCAGAGCTGCTTTCTTGTTTAATACTTTCCCAAACGTACAGCTCGTCCTCCCAGTTGTGTCAGTCGTTTAGAAATAAAAACTAGACTCCTTTAAAAACACATCAAATGCATAGAAGCAAATCAGTTCTCTTCTCAAGTGTGAAAACACCCAGCAGAGCTTCCTTCGGCGTGTCCATCTCCCTTTCTCTTCCTCAACACATGCCTATTCCCACTGACAACACCAGAGTGCTACAGCGCCTCCTGCTGTCCAAATGTCAGTCACAGAGGACCACCAGCAAACCGGCTTCAAGAACAGACATCCAGATGGATAACATACTCTTGTTCAAGGTCACTAATAACTATTTTCACATTGCTAAAAGAATCTGTTTATGCTCATCTACCTCTCTGTCTCACTGCACCATGACCACAGACACGTTCTGTTGACATACAGATGCCTCTTCTTCAACGTCTCCAGTGCAAAATTGACTTTTAAAGCCTCCCAGTACAAACAGCTTGCTCCCATAGTGGCTTTGTCCAACAAAGGACACAACTTTTCCTGCTTTACACATATATTCTTCAACATCGACACGACAATATGAACTCATTAATGCACACAGGGCAACACTGTACAACATTTACAAACACACACACACCCACCCACACACACCCCTCCTTGTTCTTTCTCCTCTGCAGTCCCTGAGATCACCTCACACTTAGCACAAGGCATTCTCTTAAAACACAGCTAGCAGAAATTAAATACACAGAAAAAAAAACAAATGCAAACCAAGCCATGGTGAAGGCACATTCTGGGAGGATCTATCTTAAAAGAAAAGGAGTCCAGGAGGAGGAGACGAATCTCAGACAGAGAGTTCAGGGGAGTGGCAGCTGGAGCAGGGGATTCTGGGACATAGAGTCTCAGGACCAGTAGAGACGTCATATGCAGGGATGCAAACACTTTGTCAAATAGTATGACTGGCATGGTTTGAGCTTTATGTCACTCTGACCCCAAGTTTAAAAAAAAAAAAAGTATAAAAAAAAAATAAATAAAACATTCATTAAAAACCTCATTCATGAAGAACACAAAACACGTATGATAGTGAGACAAGGAGGGAGGATAAAAATGCCAAATAAACACTAAATGACAATTCAATAATTTCTATTTAGACAGTATTTTCAGCTTGTAATGTAATCATAAATCACAATTACCACACAGTATCTTTTAAGCTTAAATTTATAGAAGCTATGCCTACTAATAACTTATCATTATGAATGGTGGTTAGAAGGAAAAAAATGGCAAATAATTATAATAGCCAGCATCCAGGTGTAAAAGATGAAGGCTTTTCATTCTAGAAGTGTTTTTTCTGCACTATGAAATGCCCTCCAAGGTTTGAACTGGGATCAAAAATTGACTCCAGGCTACAATGTGACTAGTTTGCATCCCTGTATATCAGCTCAGAAAGAATCTCTGAGGCAAATCATCCAGTCTGCAGCGTCCAATCCATACCCCTCGCAGAGCTCCGACACTCCAAATAGTCTGCACTGACTTCCATTCACTCTCAGCAGTCTTCCCATTGACTACCATTCATTTTAGCATTATCTTCTCACATGATAAATAGTCCTTCCACGGACTTCTATATACTCTGCATAGTCTTTCATCACCTTACTTGCACTTGTTCTAAATGGTCTCTTCATTGTCTTTATTCTACTTCCATTACTTGTAGTAATGCAGCGAGTGTAGTTTCAAATTGTAGAAGGGGAGGCAGTAATCGGTTCTGATGTGTGAGCCTGTTGCATAGCTGGGAGGAGAGGAGGAAGAGAACGAGGAGGAGGGCTGTGGGGAGTTCATCTCTCCTATCCAGCTCCTACCCTCCCTGTCTCAACTGCTCCAGGACTTGCGGTTCTCCCCCCGGTGGGCAACGATGGCTTCTCCTCGCAAGACTGGGACGTGGGCAGGAGCGGTGAAGTCTCCTGTGCGCCGGCTGGCCCGATCGCGGCAGGACAGCCGGTCTGGGCGAACCAGCACCCCGTAACCTGGTTTACAGTGGAAGTACCGATGACCTCCTACTGAACCGTCATTTTTACCTGCAGGGAGAAAATAAGTATTACCACCAATCGGAAGTCATTCAGCGTTATACTGCAGTCAGCTCCACCAAAGGCAGTATATTAACAAAAGAGCCAATCATGGCTCAGCTGATCTGATCATTCAGGGAGTATTTGTGACTACCACAACACTACAGTATAGTACTGTACACAATTACGCTGTCAGTCGATTAAAGTAGTTAATCATGATTACTTGCAAATTAGTCACACATTTTATACCTGTTCAAAATGTACCTTAAAGGGAGATTTAATACTCATCCACATGGGAGTGGGCAAATATTCTTGTTTTATGCAAATGTATGTCTATATTTATTGTTGGAAATCAATTAACAACACAAAACAGTGATACTGTCCAGAAACCCTTACAGGTACTGCATTTAGTATAAAAAATATGCTCAGATCATATCATGGCAAACTGCAGCCCAACAGGCAACAACAGCTGTCAGTGTGCTGACTAGACTATGACTCGATATGGTTGGCACCAGAGGATTCTTTACATGACAACAGTATCTTCACTCTCGCTTTAAAACTGACCTAAAACCTAAAAATCACAAGTTGCATTAAAGAAATCTATTGCGTTAAAACTTGTCTGTCGCGTTAACTTTGACAGTCCTTCATAGTAAGGTTATCTTTTTAAATGACCACTGTTCTTTTACTCTGCCTGGTGCTGATGCTTGAGGAAGTGGTTTCTCATGTATTTGTGTAATTGGGGTGAAGTGACCCTTTAATTGTGTACCTACCTACAGGGGTGTCCAGCTCCACCCCCACCCATACTCCTTCAGCAAACTGCGTCGTTCCCACGTAACGCACTGTCCCGGCCTTATTGCTTCCTACTGTAACATACGCCCCTTCTGTGAGCCAATCAGGCAGTACGTTGTCATGGCTTCGCTCTTCATCATCCACAAAGATCTCCAGCCTCTCAAAGCCTTCACCACCACCTCCTCCTCCTCCTCCTGAGTTGACCAACTTGTGTTCAGAGAAGGAGTTGTTGTCTGCAGTGACGTTGTTGTGATTAGCTGAGCTGTGGGGAGCGGGTGGAGCGATGACGGCCATCTTGGTGCCACACTGAGAAGGAGAGGTTACAACATCGTTCCTGTCAGCGCCCTGCTGCTGGGGGGTTGTGGGTAACGTAGTCTCAGCAGCCAGGAGGGAAGAAGACGAGGAGGAGGGTTGAAGGACGTCAGACAGGGTGACTGTAGAAACACTACTGGAGAAGTAGCCGCTTGATGACTGGCTGAGGGGGCTGAGGGGGGTGATGTCATGCGGGTCATGCACAGGAAGAGGAGGGACTTCTGGGAATTCTGCCCGTCTGTCTTTGGTTGGGGGCCGAAGAATAGCAGTCTACAGGAAACCAACGGTTGCCACGGGAACAGAGGGATAGACGAGAGCATGCAAGTCAAAACAACAAAACAATTATCAATAATAAACAACTTCTCTTAAATATTACAGTCTCCCTTTGGAATAATCAGGTGCGCTTAAAGGGATAGTTAGAGTGTTTTGAAGTGGTATTGTATGGAAAATTTATTCATATTCAATGTATTACTACAGTAGATGACAACAACAGTTATGGTAAATGGTAAATAAAGTAATATACTGCTGTGGGCAGGGTGGAAAGGCTAACCTATAAATAACAATACAGGTTTAAGTGTAGGCTACATTTAGAATACTTTCACCGCTGCATTTTGCAGTCAGCCCTTTCCGATGGGGAACTGAACTGAAAGTGAAACTTATCTATGCACTCTCCACCAAACTCTGCTGACAAAAACATAATAGATAGATAAGTGTCACTTCCACTTCAGTGTCACTTCAAAACATCTAAACTGTCCCTTTTAGTCTAGGGTCTGTTATGTGGAGCATGAAAACACTGACATTTGCAGCAACATATTGGATCACAGCACAGGCCCCCTTTGGGCTAAGGAGTAAATACATGAAAAGGTCTGAGGAACAAAACCACAAACCCATTTACGTTACTGCAAACTGCACCAGATCTGAACCAATGTGGAAGCAGAGCTGTAAATTTTACATATGAAGATATGTTTACTCTCCATGCTGAGTACTATTCGGCATGTGAAAGGCTTTATGGGAGCTAAAAAGAAAAATAACCCCAGTGATGTCATAATGATGTCATCCGGGTGACTTTTCTAACAGGGTTATCTCTGCTATAATTGAAAGCGTGTGGTACACGCTGGGGGTGTGAAGTTTAAAAGATCTGGGTGTTTACCAGGCAAAGAGGATCTAACAGCCAGATACTGTTGGCTGCAGTATTGGAAGTGTCAGATTCAGTGTTTCAGGCCAACACTAGGGACTAAAATTCAGGATCATCTCAGCATCTACTGCTTCACTGTCAGCCTGTCCCCCAGCATTTATGAGGGAGCAGTGATTGATAACAAGAGGGGCCCTTTAACGTGATAGCAGCAGACAAGCTCCAAACCCCAGATTAGAACTGGGGTCAGTGTTGTGCAACTTGAATATGACTGCACCTTGTAAGATTGAGGGAACTGCATCCACAACAATTATTTGATCAAATTACTACACAAAAAATTAAAGATTAAAGATTTTTTGCAATGTTTTTGCACAAAACAAAACCCATATTGATCAAATCAAATTATTACCGTACATAAAACACAATCTGAGCTAAATGGACCAGAGATAAAACAACAAACACTTGTGAAGAGACCGGAACACAATCTCACCGTTTCAGCCTTGACCCGATTGTCGTCCCCTCCTGATGTCATGATGCGAGGGACATGCTGCAGAGTAACAACAAAGGTCATGACATGACAACACTTGAATGCATTCCTGTACTAAAACCTTGCTTCCAGAGCTTGAAATGTACTAGCTGGACCAGTCTAGAATAACTCACTACTAATAATATACTGTACTTTGTATTTTTAATCTTTAGTCCTTCAGCAAGAATAACTGAATCTCACCTGCTCAGGTATTCTGGTCTACAGGTCGACCGTTGATTTTTTTTTTTTTTTTTTTTATGGCCGATGCTGATTATTATTATTATTTTTTAAAGAGAATCAGAACAGCCCATGGCCGATATGTTTTTTATTCCTCCATCTGATAAAATACAACAGCTTAATAATAACAAATGCTTTACAAACTCTCTTAAGTAAACAACTTAAGTAAACATTTATTGAACACCACTGTCTCTCCAATCTGTATGGATTGGGACGTTGGACGTGAGAAGGACGTTGTTCTTCTCACGCACTCTTGCGAAGGTTAGCCCACTGGGCTACATCTACTAAGGTCTGCCAGTAGGTAATGGTAATTTGATTGACACAAGGGGCAGAGTCACACATTCTACAGCACTGGTCTGCCCGCAGATGTGCCTGCTTGCTAATTGGCTTAATATGCTCAGACACTGGCCGATGTCGATTATGAAAAAATGTCAGAAAATCTATTCTGGTCTGAACTGAGCTCTGCTGACCTGCTGGTTGTGTGGCGAAGGTCTCAGCTCCTTCTTGTCGTCTCGCGCCGGAAACAGAGACTTGAGAAGTTTGGGCATCTGAGGAACCAGCGCCTTAACTGAAAGATAAGAGGCAGCAAGTCCTGAAAGACCTGGGGGGGAGGAGGTGAGAGAGGAGGAGGAGGAGGAGGAAGAGGAGGAGGAGAAGAAAGAGGCAAAGAAAGAGGAGCAAGGTGTGGGAGGTAGAGGAGGTGTGAAAGATTAAGACAGAAAGTTGAAAGCGAGTCCAGGAAATGGCAAAAAAAAAAAAAAAAACAACACAGTGATAGACTGACAGAAGAAGACATCAGCCGGCCATAAGACACACAGACGGTTGATTTAGCCATTATAATGTGATTTAAAAACACAAATCCTAATCACTGGAATTACTAAGAAAATATTAATTCTGTTCTTTTTTGAACGGAATTAATCTAAAGCACGCAACAGTAACATGAATTCATGACATGGACAAGAAATCACTATGAGACAGAAAAATATTCATTTTGATTACACTGAAAAGCTGTGGTTATAAATATGAGAGGAGAAAGAAGTTCACAACACTGCGTTAGTGAAGGACTGTTACGGAAATGGATGTAAGCGAGGAGCAGATAAGTAGAGTGATATTACACATCACTTTTGCTGGGCAGGATAGAAAACAGAGCAGAGACCCAGCATCTAATAATGTAAACAATGACACATAGGATTGTGTAGTGAACTGTGTGTGGAGTCAAGCTCAAAGTATTATTGAGATCAGCATATTGTAGAAATGGATGAAGCATTCTGGAAAGAAGAAGGTTGAAAGAAATGGTAAAAGAGTTGGAAGTGTGAAGGAAAAGTGAGAACAAGGAATGAATGGAGAGAAGAGAGGAGAGTAGAGATAGAGGGGGGTAAAGGGACGAGGTTTACCTTGCTCTGGTTCCTGGTTCTGTTGGGGTGACACCCCAAGGGGAGTAGGGGACGGGGAAAGGGAGGTGGAGTAGGTGGAAGGGGACGAGGCGGGCCGGGGGAGGGTGCGGTGAAACTGAGAGGGCATGAAGATATCCTGCTGACTCTCCCATCGACCCTGAGAAACAGAAAGATGACAGGATATTGGTTTGAGGATAATGAAATATGGCATCAGAGCTACGAAAGTAGCAACTCTACCAATTCTGCACAACGTGATTCGTTGATGCATTTATTCTTGATGCAAAAGCTCTGAAAATGTACCTTTTTGCTGCGTAACATTCATGTTCTGTGTGAAACTATTCATGACAAAAACAACAGTTCTAAAAAGCTGACATGCAAAAATACCGCACTGCTGGTGTGTACAGGCCTTTGTAGTTGCCCCGGATCCACAATTAATCAAAAATATTTGCGCTCATCATTCTGGCTAACTGTTTTTGAGAACAGTCATCATGTAGAAACAAGAAGCAAAAAGTGTGTGTTACCTTATCATCCAAGCAGGTTGTGGACAGGTCTTGTCTACTTCCAGACAGCTGAGGATGGATGGACAGAGAGAGAGATTATATTGAGATAAACCATATTATATTGCACTATATATTGCATCGTCATGCAGTGCAGTATAATGGTGTTGTATTAGTGTTTTACCCTGTGGACAGAAGGAGAACTTATGCTCCGTCTGTTGCTCTTCCCTCTACTAGTCAGCTGCTCCTTCACTGCCACCTCCTAAAACACACACAGAAGCACAAAGTGGAAAAAGAAAAACAACTTCGATAAATTTAATATTTTGACAAGGTTAGGCTGCTGTGTTAATAATTGCATGCCTTGATGAGTGGATCTAATTTTTGTCTACTTGAGACAGTCTATCTCTACCAGTTTGTCCACCAACCTGTCTGAGTCGATCCAGAGTCAGGATGTTCTCCAGACTGAGGACACTGCGGAGGTATTTCTCAATTGCAGCCTCGTCATCACCTGACTGGCTGTTGTGTGCACTGGCAGCGAGGTTAGCCAGCATCTCCCTGTCCTCTGAACCAGGGGCATCCTGATGGGACAAAACATCAAAAGAGATGTCTTTAATAATCCACCCTGCTGACAGTTTCTCTTCAAAACACTAGACACCTGTTATTTCCCCCTGGTCTTACCCCAGGGATATTGGAGACCACTTCGAAGGTGACCCCACAGCCTGGTATGGTGCTGCGGGTGGACATCCTTCTGAGGAAGTTGTGTGCAAAACCCTGGCGACCCGGGTTAACATTAACGCAGATCCTCTTTCTCAGGACCAGCTGCATGTCGGCAGGGTGGCTGAGCTGGACCACCACTCGAACCGTCAGGTATACTCGCTGCTCCGGCCATGCCCCCCCACGACTGAGCTGGGGACACTCGTGGACGGTAGAGTCCCATGATGCCTCTGCTTTCACCTGCAAGGTTAACAAACGCAATTGATTAATGGTATGGTTTTCCGAATAGACTTCCTCAAAAAAATACCTCATCATCCTCACCTCTCCATCGTAGTGTTTGACGATCTGTAGGTCAAAGAAGTCGTCCTCATCCTCTCCACTCAGGGTGGCGTCCCAACCTCCGGCCTCTGGAACCTCAAACTGGTCTTGAGAGCTGAGGTCATCAGCTGGGAAAAAACAATAGAAAATATTGTAAATCAGCCTGCCAGTACAAAAACAAGGCATATATTATTTAGCAAAAAGGTAACATACGTTTGAGGTTCAGGAAGAGGACAGGAATATGAGTCTCCATGCCTGGCAGAGGAACCCTGTGAACAAACATGCAATACACACCGGCATCAACATATGTTTTTGTCTGTAAGTAAAGCTGAGACAATCACAAGTAAAATTGAAATAAATCATATTAGAGACACACAAACATCCTGCTATGTGCCATACCATTCAGCTGGTGCTCCAGGTATGCCGCTGCCAGCAGAGGGCACCATCACGGCGTTTCTTTCCTCTGTCAGAGTCAAGCGCCACTCCAGCAGCTGGGCCTCCCTCTCCATGTCATCCTCTGTCTTTTCTGTACACATAACACTGAAACATTTAGCACGCCCTAAACTGAAAACCACCAAAATGTAACTAGCCAAATATCGAAAATGAATAAAACAACCTTTTTTGAATGTGTAAGCATGTTTTTATGAATGGGTGTTACCTGCTTTGCTGACCAGGCTCTGCAGGTGCTGGTCGAGGTATTCCTGTCTCTTGGTGAGAGCAGCTAACCACTGCCGCCGCAACCGTTCCAGGTCTCTTTCCTGTACAGCAAACCAGATGACAGTTCAGTTAACAATCTTCAGCTTCAGTTCACTTGGAAGTTATTTTAAGACTTATTGAAAGAGGCAAACAGACGGTAGCTGTATTCAACTGATCTACCTGATAACTGTCCATCTCGTCTCCTTCCTGGTCTGCTGTGGTGTTTCTGATCTCCACACAGCCTACTGACACTGCGAGCAGTATTTCTGCTATCAGAGGCATGGTGCCCGAGTCCTGAACTGAACGCACATCCACCTGGATTCGCCTTGACTGACCCTGGAGATAAGGATGGGGAGGAAGAGGTGGAGCAGGAGACAGAAAATATTTAGAAGTTTTCAGCTTGCTGGTTCCACCTGCTGCGACCAGGATGACTGTAGTCGTGTTGGGGCTTTTTCTTACCTGCCGAAGCTGAAAGATTCCCCCGGTTCGCACATCTCTAGCAGGAACAACTTCCACAGGGACAAAGTCCCCGTTCTCGTTTATCTCCAGGATTTGAATCCATAGCTCCAACCGACGCGTCACCTCACTCCACCTACAAAAATTAACACTATCAGCACATCTGAGCAACACTGGTGCATTGGTGTTTAATCAACTACTGGAAAGCAAAGGGAAATGCAGAGTCAAAGGTGACTGAGAGTGTCTACCTGTCTCGTAGTGTGCGTGTCTTGGCCTGGATGATGCTGAGGTCCCACAGGGCGGGGTTTCTTCCTGCGTCAGCCTGTCTGTGTCCATAAACCTCGATGGCAACTGCACCTTCAGTCAGATACTCAATGAAGTCTTCTGTTACTGACACTGCCACCTCCTATAGGACCAAAGAATGATTAGTCTTATACCAACAACTTATTACTTACCAGTCCCTCCACCACCATTTATATAAATATTTGCTCCCCATGTGTCAGTACAACACAATAACAATTATTGATGTCCACCTCCTCCCTCCCAGGGTTCACCTTGCAGCTGTCAAACACCACCATGCAGTGGGGGTCCTTAGTGCTGGGCGACGAGGATGATGGGTCTACTTCAGGAGCCACAATGATGGGCTCAGGCTGGTCCCAGAACGAGTACTGACAGAAGACGAAGTTGGATAGGTACTGAGGAAGACCAGTGGCCTGCAGGATCTTAATCTGTAGAGGATACAGGTCAAAGGTCATTTAAACACAAAATGATCACACATAGATAATGTATTTCTCTCTGCTTACCATGCAGACCAGTTTGCGATCCTGGACTTCAGTGTCTTGGTTGTTGTCGGGTTCGTCTCCTCCAGCCATGTTGTCCTCTAATCCCCCCCCAACCCTCACAACCTCCACATGAAGCCGCCCTGCCACCTGACCACGGTAGAGAGGGGGGGGCACGAAAAAAAATCCTTTACCCCAACTTTTCTGGTATTTTGCTATCATACTTTAACATACTAGCAATACGATTATCATCTGAATATTAAGTGACCTTTGACTCTGTAATCCAAGACAATCTAATGATTACTAAAGATTATTAGAAAAATTTAAAATCTCAATAGAAGTAGGTGCTGAAACTAAGAAATAGAAATTATATTAAAGAAATTCATAATACACCAAACTCTCTCCCAAACTCTGAATCCTTATCGATTCATCTGTTAAGGATGCTTGGTCAGGACAAAGGATGGAGATTAAGGGGCAAAAAAAAATGTAGGAATTAAATCGATAAGCAGCAAGTCTTTGACTACCTACCTCTCCCTTCTGGTTGATGATGGGTACAGCGTACTGCAGCTTGACATCATAGAAGAGACAGGAAAGGAAGACGTTTGCAACGCCGATCAAACTGTGGTTTTCCTGCTCGTCAAAGAATGGGTCTGCTCGACGGAAATATGAGCGCATCACCTGAACAAAGAAAAAAAGAGAACGTGGAATACAACACAGGAGGCCTTACTGTGTTCTTGCTTGTATTAGCATACCCCTGCTTACTGACAGTGCTGTCCTCATAACCTGATAGGGTTACTGTAAAAGCTCACATGGCAAATTAGACATGGTAACTCACAGGGTTGTCATGGTGATGGACATGGTAGTCCTGCCACTCTTGGTACAGCTCTCTCATGTCAACAAGACGGTTCTCCATCTTCTCTAGACTCCAGATCTGCTTCCCTCGACACCGACGTCGAACCTGAATTGCTGGTTCACTGAGCACTGCATCCCTCTGCAGACACACACAGACCTGTTTTGAGAAATGACTGTGCTAAAAACAGATCTGTGCATGAGGGTCTAGATGCTTGTGTGTGTGTGAGACCTTGCGGTTTGCGTTGAGGTTGTCCGATGGGATCTGCAGAGTGACTCTGTACTCTGTGTGTCGCTCCAGCTCCTCGGAGATGAAACAGGCCTCCTGCACCAGGAGGTTTGCTCTCACTATCTGCTCCCTCAAGCGCCGCAGACTCCTAACCAACACTGCCTCCCTGGAGGAGGAGAGGAGAAGGGGAGACAGAGGTGAGGAGGAGGAGGAGGGAATAAAAGGTGTTTAGTTTGCATTCATATCCAAATAAACATAGCGGAGATTTTAAAAATACTCACCTGTCCTCATTCCACTGCCTCAGTCTGCTCTGAGCGCTGGTTGAATGACTCATCCCCCCCATACTGAGTCTCTCCAGGCTGCGGTAGTGAGACTGCTGTCCTGAACCTTGCTGGCTGGACGCCGGCCCTCCAGAGGTGCCGCTGGACAGACGGTCAGGGTTCAACTTCTTGCGTAGCTGCTGGAGCTCCTGCTCGTACATTTGTCTCTGTCGCTCCAGAGCAGAACGCTTCTCCTCTTCATGCTGCCTCTCCAGAGATTGCAGGACTGCTTGCATGGGGTCTGATGGGACAAAACATAGAGAACTCAGAAAACACAGGACACTGAACTAACTAACTAACACAGAACATAGATATTCAATTCCCTTAACACCTCGTTACCATTATTGCCCAGAGCCTTCATCATGACCTCTGTCTGGGCGAACTCATAGGAGAAGCTGACTTCACTGGACACTTCGCTGGCCGTGTCACCATCTGCATCCAGCTGCTCACTGCTGCCACTGTTCTTCATCACGCCACCCTCACCCTCCTCATCCTCAGCCCCCCGAGAACGCCGCTTAGGTAAGTTGATCCTGCAGGTAGGATGTCTAGTTTATGACCGTCACCTTTGGTATTACTTGGTTAATTTGCAATAACCTAATTGTCAGCAATATGTGGTAATATGTACTGTACCTGTATAAAGATTTTGAGATACATAAGAAGAAATATGTGTGTTTAAATAAGAACTAAAATAAATGAAGTAAATATTATATTAAAAAAATGTCTGTATTTAAAGGAGGAGGTGTAATGTTTGTGAAATTTAAGTTTCTGTGTACAGTCTGTGGAAACAAATGTCCCCTAAGGAAAGACAGTATGTTATCTAAAATGACAAAATTATTAATGGAAATATTGAGTAATATTTCATCATATGAAAAACATTGCATTACAATTGTAAACAACATACAAATAATAAGTGTACAAAATTACCTGAAGAAATGGTTGTTTCCCCAGAAGATTCGGTCGCCATGGTGAAGCTGCAGAGCACTGGTCACTGGAGAACCATTAACACACGTCCTACAACCATAAAGACAGGGATGACAACAGTATTTACTGTTAATAACGGATGTAAAAATGCCTTTAGCTCTGTTTTCCCCCCACACTCGGCCTGTGGGTCTGTGATGACGATGTTCCTTACCGAGCGTTGCGGTAGGGGCTGAGGATGACTGCAGCATCTGCCGTGATGTCGATGACACAGTGTTCTGCCTGGATACCCATCCCACACAGCTGTATGTCCTGAGAGTCTGCCGAGCCCACCTTTGTGTGTTCCTGAGATGTAATATTCAAGATGTTACTCAATATTATCAACTGAGAAAATGAATGTGACTTCAATTTTTGTGTCTTGATATATCATTTTATGATCTAGCCCATCGAACACCAACTTGACTGTTTTCTTGAAAGCTATTTTGCACTTTCAAATTTGATTTAATTAGTATAATTCCTGTCTTGAGGCTTCTCAACACACAAAATACTGTTTTCCACAAACACCCACTGTCAGTCAGATGACAACTGACTTTAGCTCAGCCGGTCCATTATGAAAATGGAGCTTCTGTTTCCATAAACCAAATAGTGTGCATGTGTAAAGATATGAATTAAGATGTTTACAGGGCAGATGATGAAACAGTGTCAAACACAGTGACAGTGAACTCAATTATGGTAATAATAAAATATTTAGTATTCTGTGTATACAGGGAGAATAAGTAATAAAGGCTTAATGTAAAGCATGATGAGGAAAGTGTGTGTGTCTGTGTGTGTGTGTACCTTCAGATAGTACACGAGCAGCTCATTGAGGGCCGGATCAGCGTTAAGGTTGACCAGAAAACTCTTATCATCTCCAACTTTAATCCCTGATGACTGGAGAGAGATACCCAGACTCTCTAACTGCTTCTGGCGCTCCTACAAACAAACAGAGAAGATCACATTCATACAGTGTAATAATCCAATATCTAACATTCTGGCCATGGGAGGAGTTTTACCAAAAATCTAACTGGGAGTGATTATGTATTGTAGTTTAATATGTTTGGTTTAATAATCATAAAGTCACAACTCTTGCGGTCTTACAGTACCTGTGCAATCTCCTCAGTTTTGCGAAGCTTCTCCTCCCAGGTGATGGTCATCTCTTGAATCAACTTTTCAGACTCTTCCAGACGGTCTTTCAGCTCGGGAGCCTTTAAAGACTGGAGAAAAAAAAAAAACAGCAGATGAGAGTATGGGGAAAGAAGAGACTTCTACACGCTCATTTTAAAGACTTTGATGATATCTCACCTCTGCCTGAGTCAGTTGTACTCGTAGTTTCTCTACTTCCTCTCTGAGTTCCCTGATGATGCGAGCGTTGGGGTCTTCGTTAACAACCGCGTGGTTGACGATGCTCTTTGCTCGGTCAGCGTAGCGCAGCGTCGATAGCGTCTCCTCGTAGTTGTCTGCTGCTGGACTCACAGTTGCCACCATCGCTGTGCGACTGTTGCCACCCAGACAGTCCTGGAGACAAGCAAACATGCAAGACAGAGAAAGACACACAGAGAGAAATTATAACTCAATTAAGAAACAACATGCACTGGACAGTGAAACAGAGGGAAATGTTGGAGGGCATGTATATTGTGCATGTACCTTCAGCAGCCATGTCAGAACAGAGTCTCTGTAAGGAACAAATTTGTTCTTGTTCTTGGCTGTTCCCTGTTCGGCTAGCGCTGAGATCACCAGGCCCAGCGTAGTGAGAGACCTGACAAACACAAAAACAATAGGGTCAAGTGCTTTCCATTTCAATTCCTGTATCTATAGGTTGGCATCACTCTGTCCCTGTCCTGTTAGCGTCTCTCACTATTTATCTATCCATCCATCTTTAACCGCTTTTCCCGTTAGGGGTCGCGGGGGGGGGGGGGGGGGGGTGCTCACATTCACACCTTTGGGCAATTTAGAGTTAACCTAACCTGCATGTCTTTAGACAGTGGGAGGAAGCTGGAGAACCCAGTGAAAACCCATGCTAACATGGGGAGGACATGCAAACCCACACAGAAGAGCCCCAAGCTGGATTCAAACCTGTGACCCTCTTGCTGTGAGGCGACAGCGCTAACCACTGTGCACTAATTGATGTGTTGGGATAACTTTAACATCAAGCTTGTTTCAGGGTTTTTTCGAGACACATTTACTTTGTATTATACTATGATTTAAGTGAAAGTAAAGTTGCTATCGTGGGGCACCAAATTCACAAAATCATATTTACAGATGTCTAAACACTCTGTGGTTAGAAAAAAGTGTCTAGCAAAAGAAAGACAATAAGAGTTTGAACTCAAATAAACGGCTTGATAGGGAAAAGACATAATCGTGTGTGTGTGTGTGTGTGAGAGCTGAACTGCTTTTGCTTACTTGTTGATGTTGCTGCCCTCCTTCAGTCGCTCCCCTGCAGCTCCAGTCTTTGCTGCTCGCTCACTTCCAGCCAAGTCTACCAAACTCAGCCGACTCACTTTCTCCCCACTCGTCTACAGAGACAGACATAAAGAAAATCTGGATGTTGTCTCATTCTCTACAGCATATTCAGCTGTTACATTAGCAACTTGCATATTCTTTATTTAAACATTATTGCTCCCCCACATTTCATCATCAAAACTATTTTTTCTGTCAACATTTTGTCAAAACTACACAGCTTTCAATTTTGCAGTGGTGTAAAATTTTGCAGCAAAGGTGAATTTTGTCCAGACTATGTTCAGTTTAATACTGGCCACGAATGGCACTATTCAACATTCAGTAAGTGTCCTCAATGAATTACATCAAGAAACAAGCATCATACAGTTTCAGTGGGCTGGGTGTACAAGCAGCTTCACCAGTGGCCTTGTAGCATGACACAGGTTTATTTTCATTTCAGTCTGCTTTTGTTCTCCCTCTTCTGAAAGCTCCCCAGCTCTTTCACATTCACAGAGGCCAGCCATATGATAACAAGCACTGCAACGTCCAGCATGGTCTAGGTCTAGGATATACAAATGTCTTTGAGCTGCAATCTAGGACAGTTATGCAGATCTGAATCTGTTGACATTCCTGAAAGCAGTATGGTACATCAATAGGACTCTGGTGGCTCATTATCCACCAAGAAGGGATTACATCAAGGCAATCCCTGCTGGGGTTTTCAGCAGCTTCCAACTGAGCAGTACTCTGATTTACCAGCATGACAGCAACAGATGACCCAGAAATAGACAGCAAGGTGTTTGGCTTTATCAGAAAGCTTTCCTCATCAGTTAGCTCTTACTTGGCTGGATGCTTGTGTCCACCCTTGTTCTACCAACCAGGCAATGCCAAAGTGCACTGTTATACCTTGGTTCCTCATCTTTCAGTCTCTTGTTGACAGGTTCTTTCTGTTGCTTCTCACAGGCCGTTGAAGGTGTGGATATCACATTGCCATCTATACTGGGACAGATCCACTCCTGGCCAAGCATGACAGGTCAGTAGCTGGCGAGGCTGAATGTTAACACCTGATCTTCACCTGCCGCATGGTGAAAGCAGCGCATCACTAGCTCAGCATCAGCAGATGCAGCCCTCTGTCTGTGTCTACAGTGGACCCGTTCGGCGGAGCTGCAATACCTCCGTTGCATAGCAAGTGTAGACAGCTGCACAGAGAGTCATTGGTAAAACACATCTGGTGTTTCCAAAGGGAAAGAGTTTCCCCATTAACATCAGACAAACAATGAGATGCTGGACACTGCCCAGATCCTGTGATATTTCCCTTCTAGTTGAGGAAACAGGTTTATTCCGACACACATACACACATACCTCCATTACATCAGTCTGGATTCCACACTGTTTCTGCTACTGTCTTCAATGCTAACTAAAGTTTGTCATGAGTGTAAAACATAAAACATTCACATGTCATTCTTACATATAGAAACCTATTACATATCATGTTTTAAAATATTTAATTTTACAGGTGGAGCTCTGTGTGATGGAAAAAGAGAGTGGAGTGTGTATGGTGTGTGTGTGTGTGTGTGTGTGTGTGTGTGTGTGTGTGTGTGTGTGTGTGTGTGTGTGTGCAAAAAAACCTGAATCCTGAAAAGAGCCATACAGATCAGCCTCAGACAAATCCCCCAGAGTGCAACAAATTATTAAACAAACAAGATAGTTCTATCTGGGACACTGAGCAAATGATATCCAAAAATAGACTAAATCCATTTCTAAATAACTATTGGAGAGCCAGTACAGTACATACAGCGGGGAGCTACAACTCAATAACCAATGAGTGGACTGTAACACACAGTACCAGGTTCTGTTACCTGGTGGTGTCAAACTTGGAAATAATTACCAGTACACCAACTCTTCTTCCTTTTTCAATGTGCTTGAGCATGTTTGTGCATTTTACTAACTGCGCACAGCAGGCACACATTCTTTGGTCCTATTCAATTCAACGTCTAGCTGACTGATGAAATAGTGAAAAGGAGGAAATACCAGCTACGGTGGTATTTTCCTTTCTTAACAAGAGATTCTGTAACAAGGAGAGAAGATACCTGCTGCTTCAGTAACCAGATCAGCAGACAGGACATACAGCTCGCCACACTACTTGGCAGCAGCTGTAAGGTATCAGCACAGAACAAGTGTCACGACATCAGCGCACCACTATACGTGGTAAATAATCCAGCAGATGAACTCTGCATGATAAAAAATAAGTCAACGATACACAATGAGGAAAATAGCAAACAACTGCGAGGCGGCGGCAAACAGGGCCAAAGTTCAAACTGACTGAACTTTGAGTGTTTAGTTGACAAGTCTGAACAGGGCACCTTAATGAAAGGAAATCCTGTGTTGAACGTCAGAATGACTCATCCAGCTCTGGGTGATTCTGCTACCAGTCTCAGGTGGCCTTTTTAATTACCTGTCCTTTCATCAGTGTTCCTCACACTGGCTGAGTCATTAGAGGGCACAGATGAGCTCCAATGCTATATGCAGAAGAAGGTCTGCTTATAACTGAAGAGTAACTGATTACTAACTGAGCACTGCATCCAAGTTATTTGAGCCAGTAAATCAAATGTACAATAATTTCAAGGATGCAACCAATGAATATTTTCATTATTGATTAATCTAACAATGATTTTATCATGGGGCTGGGCAATATGATGACATATATTGTCAAAACAAGACAAAATGTCTATTGTATAGATTTTTCTGTATCGTTTCTATCATGATATGGCTACACCAATACTTATTTCTTATTTACTCTATAATCTCACTTAAAACATTTATGGTCCAAAATAGGCTTTATCATGTGGTTATTTCATACAGACTGTTTGTTCATGGAATTATATGGAAACAGGCTATATCCTGATATATATTGTTATCGAGATATGAAATTACCTATATTGTGATAGAGGGTTCTATTCCATAATCAGTCAGAAGACAGAAAATAGTCAGAAAATAGTTTAAAAAAATGCACATCACACGTTCTTCAGATTACTTGTTTTGGCCAACCAACAGTCCAAAACCCAAAATATTAATTCTGCATCATATAAAAACAACAGAAAGTGAAGAGCTGGAGCTAGAGAATGTGTGGCAGTTTTACTGGATAAATGGTCTAAACAATCAGTGCTCTAAATACATTCATAAATATGCAGTATATCCTCGCTTTCCATCTTTTATAGATTAAGAAACTGGTGGACATGAAATTACGATTTGGTTGTTTTCATACGCTCTGGGAAGATGATACAGTAGGTGCTGTTTTTCACTGCCTCAAAACATTATTGTCGAGGATCAATGGTTATTTTAAAGCACTAAAGGTATTTCTGCACACTGTGCACAGCACTGCTTGCAGTTTTCCTTTGGCTTCTTCTGCACAGTGAATACAGGTCCAACATCTCTCACAACTGTCATGAAGTAACAAAAAGTGGAACATAAAAGCAGACATCATACTAAATAACCAGCATTGTGTAAATAACAAACAGGATTAATTATCAGATCATAGCTCAGATTGCAGTGAAATGAGCTGACCCAGTGGGGCTTGTAGTGGTCCCCTGTGAGAATCCAAACTCATTGAAAACTTCAGTCTATTTCATTTTTTGTACTTAAAAGGAGGAGACAATTAAACAAAACAACAAAGCCAAAAAGAACCGAGTCATCCAGACAGAACATGTCAGCTAAGTGATTCACTCACTGACTACATTGTCTACGTTTGCACAATGAAGCTACTGGCTGGCTGGCTGGCTGGCTGGCTGGCTGGCTGGCTGGCGCTGGCTGACTGACTGACTGACTGACTGACTGACTGACTGACTGACTGACTGACTGACTGACTGACTGACTGACTGACTGACTGACTGACTGACTGACTGACTGACTGACTGACTGACTGACTCTGGCTGTGCCTTGAAAACAGAGCAGGCTGTATCAGCTGACAAACTCAAAGTCATGCCAGTGAATTATTAACAGGATTCACTGGTGGCAAATTTGTCTTGAAGTAAGAGCAAGGAGCAGAAGAACCTAAGTGGGTCAGTGAGGATGGATAGTGAGTCATTTAGGTCTTTTCTTGGAGTGCTTGGTCAGACAGCTGAGCTGACATCATCCCATTTAGTAACTTCCTTTTCTCCCGTTGGCTGCATGAGGTGATTGACAGACACCAGACACCATTTGCTGAGTCACATGTACACAGTTACATATATTGTACACTTCTTTTCTAGTGCAGACTAAAATGTATGGATTCTGTTTGTGGAAGAGATTCACTACTAGCATATCATATGCCAATAATATCAAACATTCTGTCAATATCATAACAGAAAAACAATGCCACATTCAAAGTAGATTCACCAGTCATTAAGATTGAAATGAACACAAGATGTAGCAGATTGCCGCTTAGAAAAATGAAAGGGAGGGAGGAAAGGCATTTAACGTCTGATGATGTGCAAACTAGGATGACCTTGTAGTGCACTAGGGGTGGATGGGACACACTGACTTCTTCAGAATACTGTGACACAACTTGTGCACTAAAAAAGTATGCCAGTGGCTGCTAAGGTCTGGCCCAGCTCCCAGCAGCCACTCTGGCCTCACAGCCCCACCAACACCTACCCCAGCTTGTGTGTGTGTGTGTCATATCTCACCCCAGACTGCAGGTCTTTCAGTGTGTGTGTGAGGATGATGTTGAAGACGGCGTGTGATCGACTGCTCTCTTCATTCATGTTGGTAGCAGCGACAGTCCGAGACTTATTCCCCTCTGACATCAGAGACTCAATGTCCTGTCAGAACAACAGAAATCCAACAATAAATACATGAATGATAGCATAATTTTCCCATTTTGCTTCACCCAGCAGAATAACCTTTTAAGACTGCGAAGCACATTAAATAATAGACGGTGAGATTCTATGCATGCTTACATATTTAGTGACTGCTTCAACTGGCAAAGAGCTTTTATAACTAGCCTCTTTCCAGTGTTTTTGGTGGGACAGTCACTAAGCAGACTGTTTCCATCATGTGAGCAATGCTGTTACAAATCCTCAAACTTTAAACATCAAAGTGAAAATGAATGCAAGTCAAATGCGCCGCTTGTCTGCTGGACACGGATACACTGGTCAAGGCAGGGCCAAGATGCAACACAGTAGTAGATGTGACTTAGCGTGTCAACAAACCATAAAAGCATGTTTTTTACCTTGTAGCTGGCGACAGCTAGGCGAGACAGGCCATCCACGTAGGGACCCAAAACTTTATGTTCCCTCACCCTCAGAGTTTGCCGACCCCTGGACAGAAAACAATAGCAGATTTCAAACACAAACAACATGATCACTCCTAGTAAATTACTATTCATCGGATGTTTAACATTAGAGTGGCAATATAGGCTCAGCTGGTTCTGGCCACCACTACAACTTTCCCTAGTTCATAGGGACTTTGTTAGCACTTGGCTCTCTGACCCCCATTCAAACTTGCTCCAGGCCTGACAACTTCATCATTCAGCAAAGCCCATATGGCTGTCAGATGGTCTGCTTCTCTTTGGCCCGTTTTACTGAGGTGAGAGGTCACATAGTGAGCGAAAGTCAAAGGTCATGCTGTCTGGGGCAGCAGACACAGGCCTGTGCCCCTGATTTACTGCTGACCTGCTGGACATGAACTGGACTCTGTCAGTGACTGCAAGCTCAGGAGAGTGACCTTTTCATCCACTGACCACAGCAGCTGGTGGTACCACAATCTACCAGCAACTTTCTCCATTTCTACCAACTAACTTGAGGTTAAAATGACTTCAGATACCACTGGCTGGTCACTTAAAAAAATAGACCATCTTACCAAAGACAGACAGCATTTACATGTATTTAAGGTTGATGCCCCAGCAACTGTTGTTGACTGTTGTATACTGTTGTGTACATTTCCCTGTTGCAGCTTCACAGTCACAAACCTATCTCTTCAGTGGCAGGATTTTATGTGTAAAGCTATGTGAAAAGCTGCAAGAGGTATATTCTATATACACATGACCTAAAGAGAGAAAGAAAATTATCACTCCTTTTGATAAAAGGGTTCGAAGATGAGGTCGAGGTCATACCCTTTGGGGTCGAGTAGATCTCGGACCTTCTCGTTGTAGATCTCCATGTAGGACACCTCCACAGTGAAGCTCTCCTCCTCCCGCTGTTCCTTCTGGGTTCGGTCAAACAAAGCACTGCACAGCCGAGGAATCAGACCCGGCTGGTCCACTGAACCCATCATGGTGTACGACTTTCCCGATCCTGGTAACAAACACACACAAACATTGTCAATTGGAACAGGTAATTGGAAAAGTGAAAATGGCAGCTGGTGCAAATTGTTGAGAAACACAATTGAGTTAGTCATGCCATTTCCACTGAGTCATTAACTATTGAACAGGTGGCAACAACATGTGGTACAACTATGCAATCTAATGCAATTCAATACAACAAATCTTCTGTAAATACTACCTTTAAAACATTTATAATGTTCAGCTTTTCTTGACATTGTCAAATTGATAACTGAGGTCATAGGTAACTGTAGGGCTGAACGATTCAAACCAACTTAGCAATGTAACAGAATACAATTATCAAATCACAAAAGCTGCAGTAAAATTAAAAACAAGTAGAGTAGAAGAAGAAAACTAATGGTAAAATGTGACGTTACATGCAAGCTTTGAGGCTAGCAGTGCTACCGTGTGAAAACAGCCTTGGCGGAAACAAACACAAAAGAGAAAGAGGTGAATTTAGTGTCAAAGACACAACACTTGTCTGGACCTATTTTGGGTTTAGACAAGACAATGCTCGAAGGAGTCAGGTATTGTGCAGAACATGCCTAGCTACAAATCTGGTCCAGCATTTTAAATAGCATCACCACGCCCAAGTATGACAACTGTATCACCAAAAACCTGATTAATGTGTCAATTAGGGCGACAGGCATCACTGTATCACTGTTTAGATGGTTGGAGTGGCAGAGCCACGGTCAGGTGTTGAGGTGTCTCTAGTTTGTGTGATCTGTTACTGTAACTGATGGGAAATCAGTAAGATTCATATTTATTTTTCATATCTTTAACATTGGACACCAGGCCTGTTGTTTTGCAGCATTATGTTCTTTTTTCAGACTTTATGAAAAAGTTATGAATGATGATTACATACCAGGTTTACAAGGCTTGCCATATCACTATTCACTGTGAATGAAGGTTTTCACAATTAATAGTTACTGTATAAAAAGACATGTTATTCATATCAATTTATCATAACATGTTGGCCAAGAAAGTGCAGTTTATATGTTGATTGTATCTAGTGTTATGTTGGTCATACTACAGAATGATTTATTGCTTGTGCATACTGACTAATACAGAAGATAAGGAGCTATAATAAAGTGGACTACTCATTCTGTACAACTCATTCTGGCTTTAGTGTAGACGCTGGACTGATTTATATCAGCTCTAACAAGTCTGTTGAAAGATTTGTAGTGTTGAGATTATGTGTAAACTGAGAGGAGTAAGATAATCTTTTACACCGTGTCTACACATGACATGTTCCAGCCCTGTCCCCCCCCCCCAGTGAATCAGTGTGATGGAACAGGAACATGTGCATTTTAACCAGTGCAGATATCTATGCTGTCTGCACAACATTGCTTAGGATTTAGCAACATTGTGTAGGTCAATGATGCATCTCAAGTTCTGCTTTTGGTTGAAAACGGCATTCATGCTTTGGTATTTTGTTCATGCCAGAGAGAGGAGAGGCTCTCTGACCTCTCTGCTGCAACACATCCACACTGACACTCCTCTCTTTATCATTATATTTAAAAAAAGCTTTAGGGCACTATTGAGAGCAAAGAGAAACTGTTCATATATTGTGTCCTGTAGTTATTTAATCGGCTCTGTTATAAAATATATTTACATCATATTGACCACAGAACTGTGAGCTGTCTAATGGTTAATTACCAGTTTGTCCATAGGCAAAGATACAGGCGTTGTAGCCCTGGAAGGCGTTGTGGAGAAGACTTTCCCCAAGGCACTGGAAGACCACCTCCTGACCTGGAGACACACATGCAAGGAATTTTATTCTGTTTCATTGTGAATGTTGAATCTTTCTTGACTGATATGTTTGAATGGCATTTTCGTGAAAACATTTATCACTTGATGAACTAACCAGCAAATCTCTCCGTATCTGTCTCATCCATTGACCAGAAACAGTAATCATAGGCAAAGACCTGGAGAGGAAAAACAGCAGCAGTATAAGAGACACTGTAAAGCAGTAGTTTTAACATTTAATGACGATTTTCACCTTTTAAATGATGGTCAACTGGGAAATATGATGTATATTTATCCATCTTATCAGTTAATTATATAGGTTATAGGCTTGTTTTAACTAGCTTTCAACTGAGAAACAAAGTTGTATACAAATGACTTTGTGCAACACAGTGTACATTATGTGTAATGTGGTTTATGGGTTAGGGCACTATGTGACTTTTTCAGAAAAAAAAATATGCTGACATACATAAAAGTGAGCCATACAGCCAGAAACATGTTAAAAAACTCTCCCAGCAACAAGGACTCTGTGAGGTTTCAAAGTTAATGATTTAAACAAGACTCTTCTGGCAAAACATTGTTTTACAAATCATTACTTTGCATCGCTGCCTGGACGGTTGCTCTCAGTTCACAGTCAGAAATACAGCGGCTTTGTTTAACACAGAGATGATTCACAGCCATTGGAATTACCTCAGTGTTCAAAATGTCTGTGCATGTTTGTGTGTGCTGTTACCTTGGACTGACTCCTGATGATGTTGGGAGGGTCAAGGTCCACAGCAGCATGTGGAGAGATAGGAAGATGACTTTTAGTGCACATGGTACAGAGGATGAAGTATGTTAAGCTGCTCAGTCGGCTGAAAAGTAGACCCTGGGATAACTTGGCCTGTTTTCACACACACTGTTGAACCAGGGTTAATCTAGCCCTTGGCTATACAATTCACACTGCACTTCTACTAGCTCGAAAACATGACACATATTCCATTATTTACTTTCACCCCATGACACACAAGAAACATTTAGGCCTGTGTTAAGTAGCTTTTCAGGGAATAACCCCACAAACTTGAGGCTAACTCTGCCCTCTAAAGCCCTAGGCTGAAGTTGAGGTTAGCCCACTTTTCAATGTGCCAGGATTGTGGCACTGTGAAAGCTTTCTTTCTTTCTCCTTCAGAGCAGGCTGTAGCGAAGTCTTTCCAGACCAAAAGTAACATTTTTTCTAGCTATTGGTCTATAAATATTTCAAAAATGTGTTATTGCCAACATTTTTATTTAAACAAATATTCTTTTAAAAATAACACATCTACAGAGCTTTTAGAAGGGTGCCAAATTAAAATATGACTTTTGCTGAAAAAAAAAAATAATAATAATAATCATTTAAGAAATTTTAGCAGGTCCAAAATTAATGTTTTGTTTATCTCTGTGGAAGATATCTGATGTTTGGTTCCAACATGTGAGCTACCAGTAAAATGACGTTGCTATCGTGTGGTATCGTGTGGTATCTCTGGGTCCTCAGTGTGGAAAAAAAACAGATAAATGGCTGAGATTGACGGAAAGTCTCTGGCAACCACTTGTTGTGAAGTAAATGCAATGAAATAGAGGAGTGAGAATGTGACATCTAATGACTCAGTGTTATCAATAGCACCTTTAACTTATTATCATATGTCCCTCTGATTATAAAAGAGAGGGAGCGAGTCAGAAAGAGAAATAAAGACACAGGTGAATAGAGACAGATAAAAAGACAAAGGCAGAGCCAGAGCCACTGGCCTCCGGCTCAGTCACTTTAGCACACATTAGATTCAAAATCAGCCTTGTCAGCAAGTAGCTTGTTTACATCTTGTTTGTTTGTCACACGTCAAACCAACTTCCCAGGGGATTTGGTAAGGGTGGATGTATGCGGATATCACGATAGGCCCTGTATTCATCTTTGAGGGCTTGGGTAGACATAAAAAAAAAAAAAAATCTATGGGAATGGGTGAATTGTTGTGGGAATGTCTGTGTGTGGGCATATGTGTGTGTGTGGCTGAGTGGTGGAGGGGGTTGGTGCTGAAGTTGGCAGAGGGTTGAGGTAGTGTGTGGTAGAATCAGATGATGGCATAGAGGGGTTACTGGGTCGAGGTCATGCTCAGAGATGAACAGGCACATGTGGGAAAAATGTCTGCCTCTGAAAGAAAAAACAAATCTGACATTTAAAAAGAGACAGGGATTGGCCCCAATATCTGTGTGATCTTTTACTGAAAAATACATGTGCGAGCAGGCATTGACCCTAAACACATGAACCCACAAACACATCAGAATTGTGAGCATTTACCCAGCAGCCATGTCCTTTAAAACTGATCTCCATCCAGCTATCTCTGCATATAAGGAAGGTCGGAGTATCCACACCAGGGAAATCAATTTTAAGAAGCACACTGTGATGTATAAAGCCAATTTAAACTATAAAGGAACAATGTAAAGTTACAGAAACCTAAACCTCTCTTTAACATCTTCTGCAGAATACATAAAAATAAGCCACACGTGAATTAACATTACAAGAGCACTCATTTTTCACAACCAATAAACAAACCAGATATACATCCTCAGATAGTTCAGCTGATATGAGCACTGTACACTCACCGGCCACAAATTAGGTACACCTGTTCAATTGCTTTTTAACACAAATAGCTAATCAGCCAATCACATGGCCGCAACTCAATGCATTTAGGCATGTAGACGTGGTCAAGACAACTTGCTGAAGTTCAAAACGAGCGACAAAATGGGGAAGAAAGGGGATTTAAGAGACTTTGAATGTGGCACAGTTGTTGGTGCCAGACGGGCTGGTCTGAGTATTTCAGAAACTGCTGATCTACTAGGATTCACACACAACCATCTCTAGGGTTTAGAGAGAATGGTCCAAAAAAGAGAAAATATCCAGAGAGCAACAGTTGTGTGGACGACAATGCCTTGTTGATGTGAGAGGTCAGACGAGAATGGGCAGACTGGTTCGAGATGATAGAAAGGCAGCAGTAACTCAAATAATCACTTGTTACAACCAAGGAATGCAGAATACCATCTCTGAACACACAGCAAGTCGAACCTTGAAGAAGATGCGCTACAGCAGCAGAAGACAAAACCGGGTGCCACTCCTGTCAGGTAAGAACAGGGAACTGAGTCTACAATTCACACAGGCTCACCAAAATTGGACAACAAAAGATTGGAAAAACGTTGCCTGGTCTGACAAGGCTCGATTTTAGCTACGACATTCAGATGGCAGGGTCAGAATTTGGCTTCACCAACATGAAGGCATGGATCCATCCTGCCTTGTATCAACAGTTCAGGCTGCTGCTGGTGGTGGTGTAATGGTGTGGGAGATGTTTTCTTGGCACACTTTGGACCCCTTTGTACCAGTTGAGCATCGTTTAAATGCCGCAGCCTACCCGAGTATTGTTGCTGACCATGTCCATCCCTTTATGACCACAGTGTACCATCTTCTGATGGCTACTTCCAGTAGGATAATGCTCCATGTCACAAAGCTCATATCATCTCAAACTGGTTTCTTGAACATTACAATGAGTTCACAATGGCCTCCACAGTCACCAGATCTCAATCCAATTGAGCACCTTTGGGAGATGGTGGAACGGGTGATTTGTATCATGTATGTGTAGCTGACAAATCTGCGGCAATTGCATGATGTTATTTTGTCAATATGGATCAAAATCTCTGAGGAACGTTTCCAACACCTTGTTGGATGCATGCCATGAAGAATTAAGGCAGTTCTGAAAGCAAAAGGGGATCCAACCTTTTACTAGCAAGGTGTACCTAATTATATGGCCGGTGAGTGTATATGCCCATATACGCTTATGGCTGGCCTCTAATTACACTCCCTCAGACAGTTAATGCATTAACTAATATTTGTCAGTATTTATTCAGTACATGGGCCCACTAAATGGTCTGCATGTTTATAAATGTGCACAAGTGGTGAGTTGGTGGTAGGGATGGACAATTAATCAAAACGCTCCTATAGCATTAACAGCAGAGATGTCTGGACATTTCAGCATTTTTACGTCACTTGATACAATTTTTGCTTTAGCTCTGTAGTCGAGAGATGCAGTGACAGATCTTGATATTATAGATCACGCTGGTCAGATCTAAAGTTGCTGTCTGGTGTACTTAAAGAGCATGACTAGGCGCCCTGCACCATTATCAATTACCATTAATTCATTTCAACATCCAAACTACCTGGCACTGAGTCTGTTCAGTAGTCGTCAACTTATTCTGTTGCCAAGCTCAGCATCATTCTGCTTTTAAATACGGCATTTGTTTTAACTTCCTGGACATATAATATGGGTGGCATTTATTATACGGGGACAATAAATAAAAAGGGATATTATTAGCACAACACAAACACTGATGCATGGGAAATCTGTGTTACACAGTGACAATAGCTGGAGGTGCATTTTGTTATTTTCAAGCCACTGCGTCATATGAGCCAACAATTTACTTCCGCTGTCATGCCTAAGAAAATCTGAATGAAGTTCACTGACATGCTTTCTTGTGACTGTGATCGAAGTCAAAATTGTTGTCAGGGCATTAACGTCAGCCATTTGGTCGGTGCTTTACCAAACAGGCTTACTGCAATATAACAACGTCAGGACCCCGGAGGGAACAGAATCCAAAACAATAACAGTCTTGTTCTTCACATTAACTCGCACACAAAACCTGCAGTGCTCTCATGAACTTTTCTGATTCATAAAATCATCTCCTGTCAGGCGTTTCTATGAAAACATTTACTCCAAAGTCTAAAAAGATCTGCACTTCATCTCTTTTCTTTCTTCATCTTCCTCCTCCATCTGTACAGAGCTGGCTTCCGCCCTACAGGGTGAGGACAGCTGTCAGTCAGAGAGCTGCGGCAAGTCAGATGATGAAGCCAGAGGTAAGACACTACTAGTGGTTTACACACCCACACACGTCTACCCTTATGAGGACCCTCAACTATATTCACTCTATTTCTCCTTAACGTTCACCATCAGTGCTAAATGCCTGACCTGTCACCATATCTATTGTTGACCCTGAGTTGCAACACAAAAATGTCTTCAATCTCAATGTCTCAAACTAGACCTCATGAAGATAGAAGTACGGGAACACACACAAACACACTCAGACACCTGTTTCCTTTTAGCCGTGCAAATTCTTTACAAAACGCCAAAGCCGCAGTTCTTGCACAAACCAGCCAGCATCCAGTCCAATCTGTAACACTTCATATTTCACTGACGATCCATTGCTGACGTGCTGCATTCAGAGAGCAAATGCATGCAGAGCAATTCCTATCTGACGCCTAACTGACTCCAGCAACTCCCTTCAAACTAGGATACAATTAGGATGTCTTCTACGCAGTGTTGATGTTTACCATTTTTGGCAGTAAGAGAGAGGATTCTAGGGGTGTTTGAGGGGGGTTTTCACTGTCTAAATGTTGGAAAAAATGTGCTAAATGCATCTAATTCTTAAATAATAAGAAAAAAGGATATAAGAGGATGCTAATCTAATTATGTAAAAAACATTTCTATCAACACAAGTCTTCACACATGGGACTGCTTGAAGTAAAATCTTAATGTATGAATTTAAAGGTTCCCCAATACTTCTGGTTCTCTGAATGCTCTTCGCAAGGGCTTTCAGAGCATCCTACATGTCTCCCCACAGTAACATCTCCAAACACTTTAGGGGTGAAATCGGTGTGGCAGGTTTTGACATACATAGTGATGACAGCTGTCATGGTTGCTTCAAACGCTGCGGGCGAGAAGGGTTGCGCGCATCTTGCGCTCAAACGCCCATTAATGTAGCTAGGGGCCCCTCTGACCAATGAGACGGGAGGATGAGGCAGTCAGGAGAGCCATGAGCCCGCCTCCCTCGGTCCTTGAACACTTCCATTCGTCCCTCCTCCCTCTGTAGCGCTCCTCGGCTCTGATCACCGTCATTTAAAAAATAACTTAATGCATGGTTGCTCCCCCCCACCCCTCCTTTCTTTCTCTACTGTTCTTGCATTTTTTTTTCCTCTCTGGGACTGTACCATCCATTGGCGGTGTAGGGAGGAACCAAGGATGGAAAGGAGGCTGAAGGTAGCCAGGGGGGTTTAGGGAGGGAAGAGGCTGGGCCTGAGACTGGAATGTTAAGCTGAAGCAGAAACAGCATCAGCGCAACACAGTACATACCGATGGCACAAGATAATACGACATGTAACAGGCTAATACTTCAGTTCAGCACATACTGAATAACATATAGGACAATAGTTCCCCACATACTGTGAAAAGGATTATATGGTAGACAGCCTTGGCATATCCTTATTATTTTATACCAATCACTGTTCAGGTGCTGCGTCTCTTTGTAAATATATACTGAAACTATAGTATTATAGCAGCCTATGGATTATATAAAAATGTTTCAGCCTCAGAGGTGAACCTTCTCTGGCAGGCGGTTAGCTTTTACATGCATTTTTGTCATTTATTTCAAATACATCATATTTGTGGCTGCTAGCCTTGAGATAGATTCGTCTTATTGTTGATATCAACTCAATGTTTCATGGCTCCTATAATGTATGCCAAGAATCCATGATAATCAAATTAAGGCAGTGCAAATGTCTGATGTAGTAGAATTCAGTAGTCCAGTCTACTTTCATTTCTCTTTGCCCACTAGTATCAAGACGGAAAGCTTTAAATAAGTCCTACTATATGTGTAAGATAACATATTATACAGTCTACTGCAAAACTGTAAGGCTTACATGTATATTTAAAATCTTGCTTGACCGTAAAACCCAAACTCAAAATAACTCTTCTGAAAAGGCCAGTAAAACAAACTGTGTATTTATTAATAATTCCTTCACAGATTGATTTTGACCATGATAGCCTCTAGTGAGTAGAGTGTGCAAGAGCCATTTAAATTTCCCTCCGGGGATTAATCACGGTTCATCTTATCTTATCTTAAATCAATGCAAGTGTCTTGACATTAATCTCTTGCAGTAAACAGAAAGCCAAATAAGACACATTTCACTTTTTATCCATGTGATGCCCATTAACTGGACCTCTGGATAGCTGTGCTTTCTCATGCTAGCTTTCATGCTCAAAGCTGGCCTAGAAAATATAAATAGTTTGCATGGTTAATGTTTAGCATCTTGCCATCGCCAACAGTGAACCATTTCATGCAAGTAAGACATTTTCTTGCTATTAAAATTCTTTAGCCGCACCCTGACTCTGGATTTTCAGGTGGGAACCACATCAAACCCGAGCTTAATGCTAATTTCATACATTAATACTATCTCACACAGGCAGGGTTCAGCCTAATTAGTATATCTGGATATAATACTGCTGTCTAACTATGCATAGTTAGAAAGGCACACTACATGAGCTGCTGTAGTGGCCTTCTCACATGTTTGAAGGATGGACCAGTGCAATGTGCCTGCTCTCCTCTTTCCCCCCAGAGCAGCTACGCAGCTAAAGAATGGCAAATTTATTGTTTCCTCTTGACTTTTTCCAGTCTTTAACTCTTCATGCTGACTAACTCTCTTCACATCTATTCTGATTTCAGGTCAGGGACCATATTAATGTGTTGACATTTTAACTCTGTATCCTCTCACTGCATCCCAGACAAACTCTGTTTTATGCTCATGGAAAAAACAGAAAGTCTCAGATACTTGCATTACCACTGGTACTTGAACACACTGTTAAAAAAAAAAGCTCACGCTGCATAATGTTTGCTACACTTTTATACTTTTTAAAATTCAGATTTCCTAAAGTGATTTTGTTGACTCAGAAGCAGCAGCTGTTCAAAGCCTCTCTACCTGAGCCTGGCCAAGTGGTCTGAAACCAGAAAAATTATGGAGAAAATGAGCCAGTGTGGCCTGTGGATGAATGACACTCTCTTTCCTTAATTCCTAACCCTGTCATTATGTTAGTGGGCTGTTAGAAACTCCCACCATCACATGGTTGGTTCAGCCTGCACTGTTTAAGCACTTCGCCTTACCCTGCATCAAAACACATTTATGTTTCTACATTATCTAATATACTGCAAATCCTTCACGTCCAAAAACAGATGCTACCAAACACAATACACCAGACACACACAAAATGTCTAACAACATTCCTAGATATAGGCCCGCACAGACTCTTTTGTGTATCGCCTTGGAAACCAAGCCGCTTGTGTTTGCCTCACTGATGTCTGACAGGAGACAGATTGTTGTCGGAGTGTGTCAACATCCAGCTTCACCAATCCAATGCAAACAGCCTCAGGTCATCGTGCAAACTGCAGTGTCTGCTTATCAGACAGACTGGTACAAAGTGCCCTGGCCCTGCAGTTCAAACTCTGGTGGTTAGGACATCCCTGGTGGTTGCAAAGTGATTCAGGGAGAGTGGGTGCAAAAACATGTACGACACAAAATAAGTAAGATTCCCAGTACCAGATAGCAAAAAAAGCTAATCTGAGAGCTAGTACATCCTGGCGTTAAATGTTTCCTTGATGATCCCCTATAAGCAGTGCTTAAAGATAGCAAAATACTCAGACTTCATAAACAGGATTTATGTCGCCATTATCACCGCAGTGAGTCACTGAGAGTGGCAGCGTGAAGAACGTTAGTCGCGCTGCCCAGTGTGCGCTGCTGGTGGAAAAACTGAATCAGACACACAACTGAGGAGTGAAAAAAAATAAAATAAATGACCTTCAAGTGAGGCCCTTTCACAATAGCCATAGGGGAGAATTCAAAAATTGTTTGTGGATGTTTTAATCAGGTAAACCACAGAATGTAACTTCAGTCCCACTTTAACATTCATTAAAGTGGTTTGTAGAAAAGTGAAAATTGTTTGGCATCAACCTTTTTCTTAGAAACACCTTTTTAGCTTGTGGAAGGAAGTTTGTATTTTAATTAAATAGTTGGGTGCTAGTTATTAATAGTTGGTTTAATCCTAGCAAATTAATAATTACAACTCATTGATTATTAGGCTTTATTCTAATGTAACAGGTGGTAGAGGGTCGGTCTGAACACTGGGTGTGTGAGGGTTATTCAAGGCTCAGTGTTTAACCAATCCTGTACATGACCTTGTCTACTTTATCTCCCATGCCTGTGTGGACGAGGCCATCATTTTGAAGTATAGTAAGAGAAGTTAAGTAGGCACGACAGCCACAAGAGACCTACAACATTATGTGCACTCAATACGCAGAACGAGATATTGAGTTATACCTTGATAGTGCATGGCTTTGAAAGTTCTCCACCCCTATATTTTCTATCTGCTGACCACTGTCAGATTACACAAACCAATTAGGAAATGACATAATCCACCAGGCAAACACTAGTCAATACTCATCTATGTCTCTTAAATGTAAATCTGGTAATTGTTTTGCCCTCTGAGGATAATTTTTCAGCCTGGTTGTAAGCAGGAACACAAAATGAGAAGGGAAAATGGAAAACAGCTTCACTATCCATCCAAAACTCAAAAAAACAAACAAAAAAAAAAACCAGGTTGGTGCTAGTGTATTGGCTGTTGGGCATCCAGTCCTCTTACTAAACAGGATTAGGATAGTCAACACTAACAAATGACAGTTCTATTTCCCAGCTGCTGTGAAGGATTTAGTGGATATAAGATGAGAACTCCAATGGGTTTTAACAATTACATGGATGGAGGACTGTTTGACAGCCTAAGATAAAGAAAATCTTTCATTTATATTTAAACAGAACGACTACGGAGCTTCTGCAACAAACCCCACAAAAATATTGGTGCAAATAGTTTTGAAACTTGCATGTCAAACTGGAGAGATCAGGAGTCTACTGCTGAAGATGGTCAATATACAGTACATGTCTCAGGTAAAGGTTCTATAGAACAGAACGGTTTCATCGCATCACAACAGACTTGAGCAGGAGTCCAGAGTGAAAACATCCCAGCATTAAAACAATGCAAAGGGCTGCTCTGGTGGGGGTGTGTTGCTGCAGGTATCAGGTAAATCCAGGAAGTTTAAGGGAATTTGAAGGCTTATGGGATGCCAAAATACTGCAAAGGGGTTTGTTATTCTCACAGGATTTTACAACACTGAAAAATGACCTTGGCTGCAATTAATTTGTTATTACGACTATGACGAGGTAAACCGTAGAAATATCTATCTATCCATCTGCAATCGCTTATCCTGTTAGGGATTGTGGGAGGACTGGAGCCAATCCCAGCGACCCTCTTGCTGTGAGGAGACAGTGCAAACCACTGCCCACCGTAGAAATATTACGTTCACACACAAAGCAATCCACCAGGACTGCCGGATGACATCGCGTTGGAGCAAATGTTGAGCAATACTGAACTTTTTTACCGAAAGACGCCATTTTTTTTGCCAGAATATTAACTCAATCTATTTGGCAGGGTCACATGATGACCTCTGACCCAGGATATCTTTCCTAGAGCGTATTTGTGTAGAGTACCAATGCCCTGCCCAATTTAACACTTGCTTCTGATCCATACTGTGTTTTGCATTGTCAAAACCTCAGCTGTAGTTCAGCACTGTGGTGGTTTAATACTAACAAAATAATCACTTTTGTTTCTTTGTAAACATTACAAGATGTTCAGATTTGATGAGCAAGGATCGTAGTAAATGTCCATTTACACATGCATACAGATCAATGAAAGAAACTGAAAGAAGAAATACACTATGCAATGGAGGCTAATGGATCAGAGGGCCATCCTGGAAGTGGGGCAGGATGCAGCTCTCTGTTAATGGTAATCTAGAAAATGAACATCACTTAAAAGATACAGAGTCAAACAAATGCCACAAAAATGAAGTGCATTTAAAATAGTAGAGAATACAGGCAAATGGCCAGATCATAATAACATATGCATGTAATATTTGGACTGAGCACCTGTCTGGGACTGAAAATCTAAATCTAACAACAGCCCTTTTCTTCCTTACCTCCTTTGTTCCTCTAAGTTATATATCGATGAGCTAGTTTTCTGTTGTTTTGAAGAACAGACTGCTGTCTTAGTGCTTATACAAGAACACCTCTCCCTCACTTTCACTGACTTTGTTGGTTTAACAACATGAGAATCTGAAACACACTGTGCCAGTCAGTTTAATGCAGGCATCTTCTATTGCAATATCTGTAGTTTTTGCAGATAAGCCACAGAAGTATAGAAAGAGTTTGGACTCAGTCAGGAAGCTGCACTCTCTCTTTTATGCATTATCTACCGCAGATATGTCTTCCAAGTTTTAACAAAGGGCATCCTGGTAAACACAGTCTGCTAAGCAAACACCACGCACCTGCAACATCCTAACTTTACTGCATACTTCCTTTACACACCCACTCCAGTCTTTTATCAACTATTATCAACAGCCAAGTAAAATGCTGAGTAATAGATAGTACTCCAATGAAAACAGTATGAAAATGGAAAACAAACAAACAAAATGAAAACAGCATCTGCACGCTGAGGGCAGCCATCAGTCAGTCCATCCTCCCGCTGCTTCCTCGCTCCTTTGTCACCGAGAGACTGAGAGACATACTACAGCTCTGCTCTTGTTTAGTCCTCCATAAAAGTCACTGGGGGAAGTTTATGGTCGACAGATGCTCGAGTAAATGAGGGTTTTTTCCCCCTCTTCCATCGTCTCCTCACTCAAGGAAGGGGCTTCACGGTCACCGACAGCGACCCGGAGTTAACCTCCCCCTGTGTTGCCACGGAAACGGAAGAGCTGAGAAAAAAGGGAGGAAGCCAGGCGGTAGGAGTTACGACCCGACGGAGTGAGGGAAGAGAGGAGCGGAGTGGAGTCTGTCTTTTCATGTGTAATTGTCTCTGTCTGCCTCTGTCTTGTCGGCACTGCTGTCTTTCCTCCAGGCAAAGGCACCTCTGACACACACAGAAACAAACAGAAACACATGCTGCTGCTGCTGCTGCTGTCGGGTCCTGCACCTCCAGCTCAAGGCCAGCCTCATTCACTATTTCTGCTCAGGCAGTCTGCAGTCAGCTCCGCCAGTCACAAGGAGAGCTTTCTTCCGACGCAGCTGGCTTCCTCCAAGATGGCGTCTGCAGTCAAGTATGGCCAACAGGCTGATTTTGAACCATTACATGACTTAATTAAACAGCTGTAATTATTACAGCTTTTTCATTACAGATGAGGCGATTAACTTGACAGTTAGTCATCCCTCTGTTATATTTGCAACAGCATGCTTGGTCTGACCACTACTACATCATTCCCTCTCTCACAACAACACAATCACTGAGTACATACAGTCACATATTTATGTTCTGCCCAATTCAACCAACTCTAACACATCCTAAGACTTGAGACTCCAATTCAGCTTTACCCACAAACAGCTGCTGGTTCAACAGGATGGAAACAAGCCAAGAGAGAGAAACAAGTGATTTGATTTTAAATACACCTGCCTCACCGAGGCCCAACAGCTGGTTAGCCAGCTTCCTGCCAAAAACTACATTATGACGACAAAGGAACATTCCAAACAAATCTGAGAACTGCTTTTTAAAAACAGCAACTGGGGAAGGGGTACAAGAAAAATATCGCTCAGAGCACAGTAAGGATAAAAGAGATATAGCACAGCTGTAAATCGACCTAAAAGCTGAGTGTCTGTGTGAGGGCAATAGAAAGGGGCTCGTGGTAACTCATGAGAAGCTACAGAGTTTCACAGCTGAGAGAACTTACTGTATTAACACAATAAAAGTATGCCACAGCTATTAGTAGCTCCTGTTTGCAATGTACCAATAGAGTGCAGACAACTATCTCTGGATTACTTTGACACCTATGAAACACTAAAGATGTGATGATTCTCAGCCAAGTTCTTGAGGTATAACAAGAGTCTTTTTTTCTACCATTTCAAAACAAATTTATGGATGTTTATTTGTGATGGGCATTTCATTACAGATGATCATATCCTCTGCGTCACCTTGGGCCGTGGTTGGAGATTGCAACTGAGTGCTCCTCCGCTCACTCCTCCTTTACCAAAACTATAGTAACATGAACCGCAGAGTGGAAAACCATGGTAACACAGTTCGCCTTGCTCAGAGGTCATCCTTACCATAATAACTACTTTAGAAGCAACGAAAGTCAGACGGCGACTGGTGGTACCATGGTTTTTCGCTCTGCGCAAAAGCGTGTTGGAAAAGTACAGTGGATTTTGGGTAATGTAAAAAAAGGCTCTCTCTAGACCCAGTCTTTGGTTTGTCCATTCTAGGCTACTGCAGGAAACATGGTGGAGTAACATGGTGGACTAGGTGAAGAGGACCTGCTCCCTATGCAGATGTGAACGGCTTATTCTAAGCTAACGAAAATACAATTCATATTTTCATTTGAATATACACTAATGAAAACATAGTTGTGAATATTATATCCCAGTTCCGCTAATACTTTCTCTGAAATGTTATACTGTTCCTTTAAGTCATACAGAAAATGTGTATCATATCTTTGTTTTCAGATTTGACTCAACTACAACTGAAGGAATTCAATTTTCTGCAAATTTCAGCAATTAGACAATAAGTGTTTTAAAGTATTACACCTGCATGCACCTCTCCCTTTCACCTCACACAGTATCTTTGCTTAACACCTCTCCGTGTTACATAAAATATATATTATAATACACCATACCCCTTGTGAATAATCAAAACATTTATACATTCATAGTCACTGATTTATTGAATGAGATATGTATGAAGAGAATAAATCATTGTTGTGGATACAGATTGCAGTCAAACATACCTGGAGTCTGCTTTGCCCAGGTTCGTTCCCCCAGGATGGAGGATCGTTTGGTTCTTCGCCATTTCCACAATACATTTAGTGTTTAGCTCCTTTTCTGTGGATCAGACAACACATTACAGTGTTACAAAGCACTGAACTTCACAACATGTTTCTACTGTCACCCTTGCTTGTTTTAAGATTAATACATAATGTTAAGTTGTATGTCGCTTGTCATCTCCAGCTCACTTTCATGACAAAATAGAGTAGAAAGTATAACACAGATATCATAGTTTCACCATCATCCAGGTGTACACACATTCTTCTCATAGTGGGAGTATAACTGCAAAGCTTACAAGTAACTTTGTAAAACTTTGATGCTTGGACCAGTCAACTTGATGTTTAGAAAAAATACTGTGTTCAGTAGATCGGGTTCATTTATTGAGTGCTGCAGGAATGAGTCCTAAAACCTGGAAATGTGTTAACATTTTGTACTTCCGGTTCGGAAGTACAAAATGTTAACTCATCTCATCTGAATGTCAATGGGATTTTTTTAATGGGTTGTCAGTCAGATGCCTGAAATAAGGTCTGTGGTTAGCACAAGCTGAAGACATTTAACGTTTTGTTCTACGATATGAAATACGTCAGCAAATAGCCCACTCATGAATTTTGAATCTTTTATGCGTCTTAAAAAAGTAGCTAAATGACACCACAAGATGTCATCACGCCAACTTGTCTGCCTCTACAGCCTTGTTATGTATACTCACACTAATGTGACTGTGGTGTAGTTTGTTTACAACCTAACGTTAGCTTTTTACTTCTGGCGATTGTGGTGGTTTTCATTTGTGGAGATTATCTTGCTGAACAAAACGTGTATCATAAACATTTGTTTGTCACATAGCTTATTTTCTGCAATAATCCAAAATCCAATGGAAAAATTGGACCTGTTTAAACTTTTGCCCTTCTCCATGCACTTTGGATGCCAGAAACCCCCACAAGTTAAACAACACAATAATTTCCTGTGGAACATGAAGTTAAAACAATTGCGTGAGTCGGCTGGGAAACACCATCTCCGAAAATGACCTTTTACCTTGGAGTGAGCATTAAGCTAATCAATAGAACAAGACGTCTTTCCCTCCCCCTCTCTCTAACACACACACAAACACACACAAACACATACACACAAACGTGTACATGACTGAAGCCCTCCCATACTGACCCTGGCCTGTTTGTGTCATGTCACAACACTGGCCATTTCCAACTCAGCATACGAAGCGGTCCTAATGCTTTACCACTCAGGTATTTATGTCCTTCGGCTGTACAAGTCAGCATATAACATTGCACACTGAGGCTACTTGACCAAGTTACAGTTACAATTTCATGGTCCCATCAGATATTTTCCACAAAATGCAAGCAACGTGTTAGTACATAATCTCTTTTTGGTGACTTGAAAATAGGTATTTTACATGTTCCTAGTATAAAGCACTGCATATTATGTTTGTTTTCATAGCTGAGTCAGTCCTATAATCTTCTAACAGAAGCCTTGCTGTGAAAGTAACCAGCAGAAGTGTTGGAAAATAACAACATGAACCGCACTGGAAATTCACAAGGCTGGTAAGTCTCTCCATTCATCCATCTTGCCAGTGAGACCTAATGATGGTTGTCTAGAGGCGGGCTAGGTGCTGCCAGCCTGTCCTTGGCATCCAGATTTTGGCAGAACTGGTCGTGCATTTAAAAAAAAAAAATTTGACGAGTGGTTACTTGCAGAGCAGACTAATTTACCAGTAAAAGAATACCTTTGTTTTAATGCTGGTGAATGTTTGGGCCACAGCTACTAAAATACTTTGTTTTTTTTATGGACAGTTGCTGCCAGTTATTACACTGATTGCACCATTATACTACTAACATAATAATGTCTTGTTGAGGGTCAGTAAATACTGAATTAACATAATTACATTCATGCCAGTAGCTGTTTGTTTTTAATTAAAGTAGGCTTTACCTTGGCCTGTAGGCTAATCAATAATACAGGATAAGGTCACGTCATCCTTGTGATTTTCTGAGCTATCAGGAAGCTTGTTTGTCAAAGCTGGCAACAAAACTCTATGACAAATTCATACTATTTAACCTGAGAAGATAAGGGTGGGACCCAGGATTCTTTGCTCCCTGTGTTGCTCCTGGAGGGGATATCCTCTTCTCTTTTGCCCCCTTCCACCGGGAGGTCAGAGGTCAAGGCTAGAAGTAGAAGAAGTAGCACTCCTTTATTTGCAAATCAGTGTTTGCTCAAGGACACTACAGCGGAGAGGAGACTTACCAATAATGAATAATGTCCTCCACTTATAAGACCTGGTTCAAGCCTCCCATGTAAACAAGCATCTATCCTGATAACTTGCCCTTCAGAGGTAGTTTACTGGGTGTCTTATCACTGCACTGACCTCACCATTTCACCCAGTATTTACTGCTAGATTGTTCAGACACAAGCATGCCCCAGATGATGGTTAATAATCATTTCTCCATTATCTAGCAAGCATGTGAGAGCATGCACGGATTATGAACTTCAGCAAATGTGTTAGGACAGGAAAACCTGCTGTGGTTTCAATTCCTTTCTTCTACAAGAGAAATGTCTAAAGCAGTATCACTACACAATGTCATTATGTTATTTATGCCTTCAGCTGTTTTTTTTTTTTTTTTTACCAGGGCATGACTACTTTGAAGCACAGATGAGCACACACAGTATAATAAATTAGTCAGCAGCAGTAAATCTTTTTTTCTTGATAAAGAAATGGTATAGCATTTTCAACAGTCCTTACACTACCCAGGGTTGATGACAGTGTATGGGAGGCAGAGCAATTTCAAATAAACCTTTCCTGTGCAATGAGTTCACCAGAAGACAACTTACTGCTTAAATTGGTGAGGAGTATGAATGCTGTTACAAGAAATTTAGAAGGTTTCCGCCAGGAAAGTTGTTAGGACCGGCAAAACTCAGATGAGCGGCTTGTCATAATGACAATAGCACTGGTCCACCTTGACAGCCCACCTTAAGTGAGCTTGAGTCGTAACTTTGGAGATAATCCCTTCAGTATACAGATTGTGGAGAGCAAAGAACAGGAACTTGGCTTGTGTCTTGAGCAGTTGTACCATTTCTTCACCGACAGCCTAAACTGTACACACATTGCACTGCTACGCTCACAGCTACCATATACTGTTATACTGTTGTCTTTATGCTTGTCGTTAGTCCATCGCAAACACGCTTTTTTGCTCTCTCCATCACTCTCTCTCTGTCTGTCTATACCGCACACCGACACTCACTAATGTTAAGCACACAACCTACACACAGAGTTATTCTTTAAAGGAGTTTGATACTTGCCTAACAGATTTTGGTTTAAAAATCTTAAAAATACATAATTCCCCAATGCTTAGGCCTAATGGGGAGTCAATTTAGGCTCACCAGGCTGCCAGGCTTACAATACACTGGTGGTAACCCCGTTTAGCATCCTTGCCAAAAAGTACATGGCCATACATGCCCACTCTGTTCCTGCCGTGTTTTCAACTGCTGTGGTCAGCAGGCTGTATGTGTGTGTTTTACATACCTAATCATTAGCATGGTACTGTTTTCCAAACAAACACATGCAAATGAACATTTTATCTGGCTGTACTTGCTTGTAGAATAAAGAATACATAAGTCACTTCACAAATCTGTTGCTGCTCAAGTAGTCTAGTCTAACTTCCCTGCCACAGTCAAAATCCCAACCTGAGGAGCTCTGTGACTGAGGAGAAGCTAGCTGTGTCTGTGTAAACCAGGCAGGGACATTAGGGATTTGAGGCTCAGCACTGCTGTTCCTGGCAGGAACACAGGGGTAGAGCCATGGAAACTTGGTGTCAAAGGTCAGAGGACCTGAATCACCCACCTATTCTTCTGCTGTCAAGGACACTGCAAAGCAAAAAAAGCAGGGTGAGCCAACAGAGACCAAGTGACAGCAAAAAAATACGACAGTTAAACAGGAAGACTGTCACAGACAGAGAGAGGATCTCTCTTCTTCTGCTGCTGCCTACATTACCCATGTACCCCTACTGTCGCAGCTGTACTTCCTGCTTAGCAAGAGGGGAAAGTGTGATGTGGTGTGGATATGATGAGGATAAATGTACCCATTGTTATCTGCCTCTCCTTGCTCCATAACCAGCTCCCACTTTCCACTTCTCTGGTCCTTCCCTGAGCTACCGGTGCTGAGGTTTGGCACAACAGCCCTGACATCAGCCAGGAAGCCGATTGGCTGCAGTGTTGCCGTTGCTACGCCTGGGGTTGCTCTGTTCTTCGAAGGCCACAGCCATGGGAACATGGAGCATTACGCAATGTTAGCAAATATTCATTCAGACTCACTCCCTTCCTGCCTTTGTCCAGCTAGGCTGCTACACCACCTCTCCTCCTCAACCTGGGATACACAGGGACAGTGCCCCCGAGGTTAAAGGAGCCTGCTTATTATTTCAGTGTCACAGGTCTGAATCACTGCACCAGCTGGGGAAATGCAAATGAGGAAAGTGAATGTCCTCCCTTAACTACTGCTCTGTCCCGAAGCAAATGTCTAGCAGCAGAAGACAAGCAAAGAGCTATATACCTAGAGCTATATAGCTGTACCTGCACTGAGCAGCTCAAAAGGTGTGAGATAGAGGCCTGATAGCAACTGATGTGGAGCTGGAAAAGAGCATGGAGAGCATTTTTCTCTAGGGGTGATTCAGTTCTTCTAAACAGTCATGTACTGGATGAATTCTGTGTCCTGGGAGGGCTGATATGGTGTTTGGGGTCTATTTGAAATCATAAAAGTCTAACATTAACAGATATGGACAGAAGCTCCATTCAGACATGGATCAGAAAGGCACCACTGGAAACATGGCACTGCTGGTTTCAGACCCTTACCCACTGCCTTTAGTAAACCATCAATTTGCCTGCTTGTTCCCCTCCACCAAAATCATAGTTACTTTTTCCTACTGCAACGGAGGACACATGCAGGAATCTGTTGACAGTGTCAACAGAATCTTGCATGTTTGATCACGCACCAGTGAAGCTGGACATACAGCTACAAGTGATGCAGGTTGCTTCTCTAAAAAAGTGGCTGCCAGGAGAAAACATCACACAGAAAACTCTTTGATTGACTTTGCTCCACTGAATTCATCTCCTTTTGAGAGTGGATTTTTGGTGCTTGAATCGTGGTTATTGAAGATCAAAAATAACAGTGAGGATTTTGTGTTCAATACTAAATTAACAATGGAATTATGGTAAATGAACTTGCATTTATATAGTGCTTTTCTAGTCTTCCAACCACTCAAAGCGTTTCATATGTCAGCATTCACCCATTCACACACATTCATACAGTGATGGCAGAGGCTGCCACTACTATCGATCTATTTGAAGTATTCAATCTAAATACTCACACCGATGGCTGTGCCTTCAGGAGCAATTTGGATTAAATGTCTTGCTCAAGGACACATCTGAGCCACAGCCGCCCCATTAAAGGAGAACACAAAACGAGGTGGTGGTTCAGTCGAGTAATTATGGCAGACACTTGGCCATCAGTTGCACTTGTCAGGTTAGTTAGAGTGAAACTTGAATGACTAAATGAGTCACACTTACAGTGGGAATAAGACATGGGCATGGTGGGGACATGTGGAGTTAAAAAAGGAGATGTCACACGTCATACCATTGGGGAAACACATGCGCTGTTAAATCTAGTCTGCATTCGCGGAAACTGAGCCAACAGCAACACACGACTGCAGCTCCAGTTACACTGTGCATGTGTCATACAACATAGCTCAAGACTGTGTCCCTGCCTCTTTCAACAAGCTTTCACTGGGAAGTGGTCAAGAACAGAACTCTCCCATTAGAAATGATTGAGATGTAGCCAGAGAAATGAATTATACCAAATCCCTACCTCTCTGAATCTAAATGCACCTGATATGAAGCTGAATTCCACTACAGCTAACCTGTAACCTCTCCATCTGTAACAGATTTTGGTTTAAAAATCTTAAAAATACATTATTCCCCAGTGCTTAGGCTCAAAGGGGAGTCAATTTAGGCTCACCAGGCTGCCAGGCTTGCAATACACTGGTGGTAACCCTGTTAGCATTTATCCTAAAGAAGAGTAGCGTAAGTTGTTGTTTAGTCAGTTTCTCCTGTTTAGCGTGTAAAATCCTAAGGTGACTTCTAACTAACCGAGCTTGACCGGCACTTTTAGCTAACGTTACTTGCTAACGTTAACGGTCCCCGGTTGGGCTGGTGTAATAATGTCCCCCCTGCATCCTTGCCAAAAAGTACATGGCCATACATGCCCACTCTGTTCCTGCTGTGTTTTCAACTGCTGTGGTCAGCAGGTTGTATGTGTGTGCTTTACATACCTAATAATTAGCGTGGTACTGTTTTCCTAACAAACACATGCAAATGAACATTTTATCTGGCTGTAATTGCAGGTAGAATAAAGAATACATAAGTCACTTCACAAATCTGTTGCTGCTCAAGTAGTCTAATCTAACTTCCCTGCCACAGTCAAAATCCCAACCTGAGGAGCTCTGTGACTGAGGAGAAGCTAGCTGTGTCTGTGTGTATGAATATGAATGATATGAAGGTGAATTCCACTAAAGCTAACCTGTAACCCCTCCATCTACATAACCACAACCTTGGTGTGCCCAAAACAAATGTCCAACCTTGCAGAGTGCCATCAGTGAAAAACCATCCTGACCGCAAAGTTTCCCTACATTAGAGTTCACGATAAATCCCTGGTTATGGGAACAGCATTGCGATCCACTGCCTTGGTCTTGTGACCGACTTCTCCAGCTCACAGTGGGGAGAGAGAGGGAGGGAGGGAGAGAAAGAGAAAGAGAGAGAGAGAGAGAGAGAGAGAGAGAGAGAGAGAGAGAGAGAGAGAGAGAGGGGAGAGAGAGAGAAGGGGATACACGTGATTCATTCTGCCAGTTGTCGGTCAACCACTCTGCCTCAGTAGCTCTCCTCCTCCTCCTCCTCCTCCTCCTTCTTTCACAGCACACATGGTCTCACAGCAAAAACACAGCTTGGCAATCGACCAGCAAAGGTCACCCGTCCTTTACTGCATGCTGCACTGAAAATTTGCAATATAATTAACCGGAGCATTTGCACGCAGATTTGGGCAACACTGTGCCTTTGTTAGCCGGGCTTTTCTAAAATTGGGGATGAGGATGCAACACTACTGACAGAATATGTAGCAGGGGAAGGGAAGATTGGTGAACTAAAGACGTGCGTGTTGTTCTAATGTTTAGTGTCTGTCTAGTGAGGCAGCGATAAGTACAATGAGTAAGAAAAGAATATATCAAAAGCATCTTAACTTCTAGAAAATAATATTTCAAAACTGAGTGCACTAATGCCCCTGAGAAGACTTTTCCTGACATACCACTGTTACCCCCCAGCTCTGACTTACCCCACTGTTGCAGCAAGTGACAGATGAAGTCAAGGGACTATTGGCATCTGTATCTGCTGGCGAAGAAGCCAAAGTGTCTCAACTTTTCAACAGTAGATCTCGCACAGCAGCTCAGCTTTAAGTCTAGCTGGATGGCAGGCAGCCATGAGGGAAGCCCTATGGCAGCAGCACTGTACTAACATGTGCCACCCAGACCAGGCAGACCACAGCTTTTTTTTAATCTACAGGAGCTCATTTCACTAATGGGTGGTGATTTCTAACTGGCATCCCATTCCCAGGAAATTAAACAGGGTCTATAACTCAAGCCAGGCTCATGGGGAAAGCGTTATTGTTCATGCATTGGGTTTATAGTAAACCTGAGGTAGTTTTATGCAGCTTATAAACCTTAGACTATGTCCAACAATGCTAATCTGATTTGAGTGCAGTCATGATAATAATCTGCCATATAGCATTACAAAGCCTAAATGTATTCACCGTGTTAAACTGAAATTCAGACAGATGCAGTCTCCATGTGCAGCAATAACAACAGACAGAAGCCCTCTCACCTCTCCTGTTCATGGGCCGTACACGAACAGCCACCTTGACATTGGCGTCGTCCAGGTTGGGCTCCCCCATGGTGACTCCTTACACCCAGGCAGGGGAGGTAGCGCTGATCCAATATAAATCAGCTCTTCAGCTAAACAATCATCCAACAGTCTGGAAATGTTGCGCTAGCCGGACTGTCAGCCAGCTAGCTTCGCTCAGCGTTGCTCCATAGACCAGGCATGTCCGCGGAAAAACAAAAAAACCTGGGCAAAAATCCCGCAGGAAGCCAGCCACCGCCGCTGCTGCTTTATCTTCTTCTTCTGCTCATATTCCAGGCTAATTTAAATCCACAGAGACGTGGAGGCTGCAATGGAAAGGAGAATGTAAATCAAGGAGGATATTACAGCAGCTGGTGGATGTGACTGAGCAAACATTATGCTATCTTGCAAGGCAAAAAAACGGGCTAGCCAGCTAATTTGCCAGGCAAACTGACGTGCAGCAGCGGCAGGAAAGAAGAAAGTTTGGCCATTAGACTGCATAACATCCCCAGATACAGCCTAACATTCGAGCTACATACCTTGGTGGACTCATCCCTGAAGTGACACCGCTAACCTACGCGTACAACCGAGAGAGATCCCCAGAGAACCGCTTGGCGATGGTCTATTTCTTCCCTACGGAATCCGCCGTCCTCCCTCCGTGTCGAGCTAGAAGCAGCTAGCAGCATCCGCCCTTCCGCCAAAATACTACACCCCTTCAAATTAAAAGCGCGTCGGCTAAACTCTGTCAAACAGCTCGAACTAGAAAATACACGTGACAGCTGATTTCGCCAGCATCTTTTAGGATGGGGATTTATTGTGCTGTGTACGTTTAAAGCAAACACATAAATATACATTTAGCTAGGCCTGACGCATTTTCTGTTCCGTTAGCTAGCAAAACCACCAAAGAAGTCAGGGACCGCTGTCAAACGTTGACGAAATGTGAACGTCCACTTATGGTCACACATCGTTCACAATTAAATTCTTTTAAAAGCACAGTCAACAGGGAATGTAGTTTAGGCATTAACCGCTTAAATAATCACTGTTAACAGCTAATATTAGCGTTAGTTAGCTAAAATCTGTACCGAGCACAGCCTCACCCAACCTCACCCAGCGCATTACAACCGTTAATTCACATAACGCAAGATAAAATACCTCATATTCGTTTTTAGAGTTACTTCTTCGTTTATATTTGGTCGACAATATCTGTTTAACGAGTTTACACCACTATATTCTTACGTTTGTGGCTAAAACTTTAGTCCTGTGGTTGCAGCAACCACAGGGGGGACATTATTACACCAGCCCAACCGGGGACCGTTAACGTTAGCAAGTAACGTTAGCTAAAAGTGCCGGTCAAGCTCGGTTAGTTAGAAGTCACCTTAGGATTTTACACGCTAAACAGGAGAAACTGACTAAATAACAACTTACGCTACTCTTCTTTAGGATAAAATATGGGAAAAATGTGCTTGTTACCAGATGTGTTCAAGACCCCAGTCAGTCACGCGACACTTCCGGTGTCCACTGGTCAAGTACAACACAATGAACGTCACACTTCCTGTTATAGTTTTCAAAATAAATTCTGCTAATTCACTTCAGTTCAGTAAGATTACAGTTCTATTTAGTTAATCAAGTCAGATTTTAGGCCTACATATATACAGTACTGACATAAAACATGCTGGTGTTTACTACACAAAAATAAAAATTTCAGTTAGATATTAGATATTATATTATTTACAACTCACCAACCTGTCACCTGCAGAAGTTCTCTGATGACTCTGCTATCGTCGGCCTCATCACTGATGGGGACGATGGGGAGTACAGAGAACTTTCCCAGGACTTCGTGGACTGGTGCCTGCGGAACCACCTCCAGATCAACGCGGGGAAAACTAAAGAGCTGGTAGTGGATTTCTGCAGGCAAACTCATCCCCCTCCAACACCGGTGAACATCCAGGGATCAGACATTGAGATGGTGACATCTTATAAATACCTGGGTGTTCACCTGAACAATAAACTGGAGTGGACAACAAATTCCTCTGCACTCCATAAAAAAGGCCAGAGCAGACTGTATCTGCTCAGGAGACTGAGGTCTTTTGGAGTGCAGGGGACACTTCTGAAACATTTTATGACACTGTTGTGGCATCAGCCATATTTTATGGAGTGGTTTGCTGGGGCAGCAGCATCACAGCTGCAGACAGGAAGAGGCTGGATAAGATTATCAAAAGGGCCAGCTCTGTCCTGGGATGCTCTCTGGACACAGTGCAGGTGGTGGGAGAGAGGAGGACGATGGCTAAGCTGTCATCCATGATGGAGAAGGACTCCCACCCCATGAAGGACACCATCAGAGCTCTGGAGAGCTCCTTCAGTGGCAGGTTGCTACACCCGAAATGTACGAAGGATCGTTACAGAAGGTCCTTCCTGCCTGCAGCTGTTAGACTCCACAACCAGCACTGCTCCCAGTAAACCACATACACATTCACATTCATAACAAACTCACCGGACATAAGTGCAATAAGAACTCATGCAATTATATCATCTGCTCAAATTATAGCAACAGCAACTGGACAATTATATTTTTTAATATGCTGGACATATTTTAGCTCTACTTTTCTATTATGTATATATTGTTTTATTTATTTGTATTAATACTCTTTTAAAATCTATGCTTCTTGTTTATTGCACTATCCACTTTGCTGCTGTAACATGTAAATTTCTTCACTGTGGGACAAATAAAGGAATATCTTATCTTATCTTATCTTATCTTATCTTATCTTATCTTATCTTATAAGAACTCATATTTGCAGTCATTTAAAGCAATCATATTTAAACATTTGAAATTTCCTATTAACTATTGTGGTTTTTTCTCAGTACTCAATGACAAAAAAACTTTTATCTGCCATTTACCTGCTGTCAAGTCAGCTAGTAAAAGACTTGAGTAAGAGTCCATGTTCAGGTGGCCAAAGTGTCTGGAGAGTTTTGACAATGGATGTGAGGCGACCAGAATCAGGAAAAGACAGGAAACTCCACCAAAGAGGACTTTATTTAAGATAGGTTTCCCCTTTAACCTCGTCAAGTGGTTTATCTGTATTAAATACACAAACAAAGGATGTCAGGGTCTGAAATTCATTTGCCCCCACTAACCTTCCACTGTGGCAGGTCACTGAACATCAATCGATTTTATTTATTTATTTTTTTTTGTCGGCCACTTCTGAAATCTATGTTGAACGCTGAGTCAGTGGTACCAGACGAAAGAAATCTGGAATATATCATGTAACCTTAATCTCAGACTGTTTTGCAATTTAGGAATTCATAATAATAGGAAAACCTACCTGCCATGGTGACAGGTGTCCTGAAATTTTTACCTGCCACAGCCAACATTTACCCTGAATTTGGCCAGTGGCAGGTGCTAATTTCCTTTCCTGGATGCATGTCATAACAGCATTGCACATGCATATACTCAGTGTCTGAATATTATCCAAGCAAAGTGAAAAAAATCTTGAACACAAACATATTCCAGCTAAACTAATGAATCTAGCCATAAAGTGAACAGAGGGATGACATTATTAGAAGACACACTTGATGGAGGTGATGACGTATAGCTGGTCATAGTGTTCAGATTGGGCTCACCTGTGCTGCTCAGCGGCCCAGGTGAGCTGGTGGCTTCTCTCAGAGCTCATTCGGGATGTATGCAGACATAAAATGCTTTCCAACAATCCATGATTTCAGTTTTTCTCAATCTCTTTGGCTCATTTTTCCAGTCTTAACATTTCCGAAACCAGAAATATCACAGCTGTTTGATAGAACATCACAACTTTACTGTATGTCTGCAAAATGCAAAAACTCACCCAAACTTTTCATTCATGTTTCAAAACCAGTTATTGTATCAGTAAATTGGCCAATGCCTCTAAAATGAAAAGTTGTTTTGTCATCGTGTGAGCCTTACTGGTTAAAAAGTTCAGGTCTTTTCCACTATGGCAGTCAACTGGAAATGTTTCTAATATACAAATCTCTGTTTTGTTGACACTGACTGCTTACTGTATTATACAAGAATCTAACTTTGTCCAGCTGAATGGTGTTGTGTATGGCACAGAGCTGTTTAGATCCAATTTTAACAATATGTCAAATATTATGCAATACACAGAAAAAGGATATGCACATTTGTATGTATACAGTACATTTATTTGTGTAGCAATGTGTTACTGTATTTACTGGATCATTTTGCATATGATGGTTAAAATGTTGAAAGAATGTTTAGAAGTTGCACAAGTTTCACTGAGAATCAACTCACCAGGTTTTGATTGTGCACTTGTGCAATTTGCTTGAATGAATGACAAATTATAATCTGTTGTGAATGACAAACAAAATGTTCAGAGATTTGAACTTATTGTTTTGAAAAAAAAAATCTCATTCTATACTTGAGCCAAAGTGAATGAGAAAAACTGTAATATGATCAATGAATATTATCTGTGATATATAGTATATTCTGTATTGATGATCGATAGATTCATACATATTAGCATTGACATTAATTAAATCATTCATTTATGCAATATACCACATGCAAGAATTCCTCAAGCTGAGGAATTCATCATATAAAATGTTTATTGCAGATAAACAGATGAACATTATACATATTAATTTATTCAGAACTGACAAACTCCTTTATTTTTTAATTTCTATTAATGTTATGGCTCATAATCTGAAACTGTATCAAATACCATTCATTCAACATGTTCTAATGTCTAATTAGCTTTTTAAAATTTTGAATCAGCTATTATCTTGAAAAACAAGTACCGGAAGTAGAGACACATCCTTCAACGAAACAAAGGATTCTTGTCAAAAAAAAAAAAAGGTTCCTGCCCCCTGCTGGGTACTGGTGGTACTACATAACAATAACAATATGATTTTACAGCAACATACTGTTGTATGAGGCCACTTGTCTAATATTAGGCATTATCTTGTGAGGGAGTGGTTCCATTTTTGTGCTGTGTCTGAGAAGCTAAAGCCACGAGTGACTAAACATTTATAATTAGGGCTGGTGGGGGGGTCAAAGGTCACTTATACCTGTGATCTGCTTCGCACTGTAAATGTGAGGAAGTGGATGGACGTGAAGCCAGATGTAGATGGTTATATCAAGTTTGAAAAATGAAAAAAGGATGGTGAAGGCCTTCATCAGTAAAGTAGGGGCTTTAAATGGATTGTTGAATACAGTAAAAGTCCTTTAAATAGCTGATGAAGGTCCCCATCATCCTTTTTTTTTCATTTTTCAGGCTTAATATAATGAGGAAAAGGATGATGGGGGTATTCATCAACTATAGTCAGGACTTTAAATGGATTGTTGAATACACTTCTGGATTTAATCCCACTTGAGAAGCACTTGAATATAGCAAAAATGCATTTATAATAAAGATTATGGGTTACTTTAGTATTAGTGTAATTACAAATATACACATTTCTTCTAAATGCCCAAACAGAACAAAATGACCTGCTCAGCATTAAAAACTTTTCTCTATCCACTTGCTCCTATTTGATGCTGAGAGCCTTTCCCCTGTATGCACACAATAGAGGCTGTAACACCTACTTCTGAGCTACTGGGGCGGCAGTAGCTCAGTCTGTAAGGACTTGGGTTAGGATGTGGACGTCACAGGTTCAAGACCCCCATGGACCAAGACCATGGACCAAGACCAACTGGTTGCTGGAGAGGTGCCAGTTTACCTCTTGGGCACTGCCGAGGTGCCCCTGAGCAAGGCACCAAACCCCCAACTGCTCTGGGCGCTTGTCAGGAGCAGCCCCATCACTCTACATCTTTCCATTACGCATGTATATGTACTGTGTGTAAAAACAGAGTGAAAACTGAATTTCCCCACTGTGGGACTAATAAAGGAATATCTTTCTTTCTTTTTTTCTTTCTTTCTTAATTTCTTTCTTCTTCTAAACCCAGTCACAGTTCATTGCATTATCGGGCAATTAGCAAGCTAAATGAAATATAAACATTTTTAATTACATTTGGACAAGTTCACAGTTGCCACATGCCCAGCTGAATAACTTGTGACTTGTGAGTAACTTGTGAGTGAGGGAAATACACATTTCAGTCTTCAGAAGTTTCTAAACCTTTTGTAAATGTAGCCTATATTATCATATTAGATAGCACAATGCAGTCTCATATTTGATAAATGGGTAATAGACAAACAGGAAAAAAAAGGTTCATGTGTGTTGAAAGATACTATAAACATGTATGTTGTATGTATGTTTTCATATTTATTACAGCTCCATACACACAACATAGTTAATGCTGTGTACTGTATTTACAGACTATCTCTAAACATGCATCATTCTGTGACATTTTACATTTTGCACACATTGCTGATGCCACTATCATCAGCTTCAGCTGATTGGTAGCAAATCATTTGATGTCAAAATCATGTCAGAGAAGAGATGAGGGGATTTGTTTTGAAACAAAATGTTGAACTGAGCCATGTTGGTTTTGAAAAAGCTGATTTTTCAGAATGAAACAGATCACTTTGTGATTCCTGTGGTCTTGTCTTGTTGTGCCTGATTGGCAGCACCTGGAGCTCAAAACAAGAGTCAACACCAACAGGAGAATATACTGTTTTGCATTGGCAGAAATTTTAGGCAAATTTCACTTGGGTGCTACCCAAATAATCAGCTGTGCTGCTCATCCTACAAATGCACGATCCTTACAAGTTGGACATCATTGTGAAGGTAAATAAACAGGCTTTCTAACAATGTAAAACACAATGCCAATTAGCATTATAACAACAGAGAAATAATCCACCTAACACAAATTTCCAAGCTTTTTTTCCAAGTTTAATTAATGTAGGTCTTGCTTGGGCTCAGGGAAAACGGTAACCAGTTGTATATGAATCATATACATCAGTGTTGATGAAAAAATAGTAATAATACTCACATATCTCAGGAAAACTGCACACAGACAGTTTGACTGCAGTTTTTAAACGTTTAAGGAGAATTTAAAGCTTCTGAAAAGAAATGGGTCCTTCAAATGTTCCTGTCTCAGCCAGGATGTCTCACAATTGATCTGCCTGATCAGTGAGATTGATTGTGTAGGTTTAGCATTTAAAAGAATAGAACAGATGATTGTGTACATTGAGGTACTTTGGGCATTCATTTCTAATTTTCTTTTCAGTTTCTCTAATTGGAGGACAACTAGTGACACGAGAGATACCAGGTTTATTGCTACTGTTTCATGAGTCTTATAGCAACAGCAGACAGCATTTACTAGATTTATCCAGTAAATGCTTTATCTAATGTCATGTTTTAACCAATCTTCTCTTTGGGGAGAGTATTCTGTCTTAAAGAGTGCTTCAGAATCATATCTCAGCAGAGAGGTTAGAGGTCAGAGGAACATGACGTAGGGGGTCTGTTGTCTTGTTTATGGGCTCTTGAACAAGCAGCACTGACTGCTGCTGGGATGTGATCAGCGGAGCAGCTGAAACCCTTAGAGGGCGCTCTGCTGCAACATGTGGCAGCACTGGAGTGTAACGTGGTGGTTTAACAACACGCTCCTTGCAGTTTAGAGTTAACGCTTGTTTAGCTGGTACATACTGTAATTCTTTATGGCATGAATTTTAAGGTTATTTAATTGGGAATCATATCACAGTAAGTTTTCTTAAGATATAATCATATTAGATGGTGGTGTTGCCAAATGAGGTTGTTAGAAAGTGGCTCACCTACGCTGTTTAGAGGCAGGCACAGGTGAGCTCAATCAATATATAATCACTACAGAAAGTATTCAGACCCCTTCACTTTATCCACACTTTATTGTTTTGGAGAGTTCATTTTAAATGGATGAAATGTCAAAGTGAAAACATACTTTTATTAGTTTTTGTAAATTTATAAAAAATCCAGAACTGAACTCTTAGTGGACTCAGTCATTTAAATGCAATTTGAGCTGTCATGTATCTTGGTCTCCTCTTTGACCCTGGACCTTCTTGCCCCCAAAAAATCTAAAAACACGTTTTCATTTGTCATTATGGGTTATTGATGTTGATTTCATTACACACCCTACCCATGACGTCCAGTGCTACGTAAGTGCTGAGTGGATGTCAATAACGGGATATCAAACAATTACTGAATTGCGCCACTCCTCGTAGACGTAGGAGAACCAGAAATAGCAGAAGAAGTGGGGGGCAAAGTGCGGAGGAGAGAAGGATGTCACAGCTGTCACCATGACACATTATAAGTGACTGGATAAAAAAAAAAGTTATGCCCCACAGGTCTGTTTACTTTCTTTCAAGCTGGTTAATTCAAAGTAAATGTTTGCACCCCACAACCAACGGAAACCTGGAGGGCTTAGAGTGATTAAGGCTCCCAAGGGGTTTTTCCTATGCAAAGGGCAGGGGCTTTGAAGAATATTAAGAACACTCATACTGTTTGTATTATTCAATTTCAATCAGCATCTTCCACTCAGGGTAATGAGGAATTAGCCTCCTGTTATCTCCCTCACACAGATACATACAGTAAATACATGTCAGATGAGAGGTCAGAGGTCATCAGGGAGGAGCAACCAGGAAGAGAACACACCTAAAGGGTAAGTACACCCTCAAATTCTGCAGGAGCCCTTTATCCTATACAAAAATAATACAGCAGAGCAGTGAGGGAGCAACAACTTGTGTATGAATTAACCTAGCGAGGAAAATTTTACTATCAGTGGAATAAATACGTATAAACTACAGAAAATAAGATCCAAGTTATAAAACCAGGAGCATCAGTCCACAACCAGGCAATGGGAGAGACTGTGGGGAACAAGGGAGTAACAACTGGACACTTTAGAGGGGAGGAGAAATGAATTAGGCAACAATTAGGCTATTTTTGTAAATACTAGGTAGCCTACCTATGGGGTACAGTATTGGGATACAAACGTTTGGGGGAAAATGATGTTAACAACACTGATATTCTGCAAAACTTATAAAATAATTATAGTATAACACATTTCACAGTTCAAAAATGCTACCAAAACTGCTGGTGTAATGAAAGGAGGATAATGAAGAACATATAGGGGTACAGCGATGGCGCTGTGTGTGTTTTGGGATAAGAAGCTCAATAAAAGCTCTACAGATCTTGGAATAATGAGGGACTTGTCGATCATTTATGGAGCACAGCGACATACTTACATGTATATGGATTTAACAAGTTAAACGCTCGTCCACAGTATAGACCATTTATCTTATAATTTATGTTCACTGGACTGATTGCAGTGTTGGTGATGTTCGTTTTAACAGACAGCAAAATAAATGCCTTTTCCCCTTTGCTCATGGCAGTTATTAGGTAAGATGTCCTCAACACAAAATGTGTGATAGAGGAGGACCCTGAGCAGCTTTATTGCAGATACAAAAAAACAAAAAAGAACGCGTGAAGGAGAAAATATGAACATGGAAGTTGAGCAAATGGGTCTATAAAATAAAATTAGCACCAAGCACTGTTCGTCCAGCAAATACTTCCTTGCTTTTATTGTGACATAATAAAGTCATGTAATAATGTAACACATAGGAGCCTAGGGGTTCTTATTATTATAAGAATAAATAATCATGACTGTTCATTGCATTTGATTTTTGTGTGAAATTATGGTGGTCTGTATATTTATTTTGTTCTGTGTGTGTGTGTGTGTGTGTGTGTGTGTGTGTGTGTGTGTGTGTGTGTGTGTTGTGATTGTGAGTGATAAGGACAGAGGGTGGAGGGGAAGGTCTGACTCCTTATCTGCTCCTTCGCTGAGATGACTCGATTACAGTAATTGTTCCGGCTACTAATCAGACCAAAGCAGGAGATGGTGTGTGTGTGCGTGTGTGTGTGTGTCTGTGTGTACATGTGCATGTGTGTGTGTGAGTGTGTATGTGTAATGGGTGTTGGGGATTCTCAGCATTATCTAAGCTGGTTTTCAGTCCGGCGTATATGACAGGTATCATCATCAGGTTTCATCCGGGCAACCTGATTGGTTACAGCTATAGTGATGATTTCCAGTTGTATGCACAAGTGTGTTTTTGCTTTTTGCGTGTAATATCAGACTTGTGAAGTTGTCAATAATCCCTCTTACACATGTACAGTTATGATCCACTGCTTCTAGGCTAATGGTATATTGCATTGCTTTGGCATTTTCCAGTATTTTCCATCAATTGGACCTTGGGTGCCTTGCTTTGTGTGATAATGTGATATATCAAATCTCTTGATTGAATTCTTGTTTCCTGGTCTGTCTGCAGCAGACAGCAGTCACAACAGGTTAGAGGAGCCAGCTGTTGATTGGAGGGCAGCCCGGTTGAATTCCCAACAGGCTTGGGGAAATCCAGACGGGATGAAGACATAATTGAGTGATGCTGCCCTCCAGCAGTGTTCGGTGCACACACAAACATGCTGTTTAAATGCTTTTTTGATAATGATGTCTGCTACTGAACACCAGGTTATATCCTCTCCCTGTCTATCCTCACGCAGTCAGTTAAAAGCAAGGCAGTGTGAAACTTACAGTATTTTTGAAAAACTATTGTCAGTCAGGTGACTTTTTTATCCTCAAACTTAAAAGTGTCCCCTTAATACAAATAACCAAACTTATTAGACACAGTCCAGTTTTGACTGTCCTCCCAAGCTGGAAAACACCATTCAGTGACGTTTAACGTCTGAACATGACCCCTGAGAGCGGTCCACCTCAGAACATAGTCACGACCTGAGCAATGTGATGTCATCCTGTCCATTACAAGAAGCAAAACAATGCATCAAACCTCCCACATCTTCCAAACCTGAAGCTCCAGCCAACCAAACCCTAATGGGATCTCAAATGGTTGTTTAATATAATTGTCTTTATTGCCTATTGCCTCGGTGCAGGGTTAGGGGTGCGGTTAACGTTGGGTGCGTGCAAGGGGGGGGGGGGGGGGCGCCGAGGTATGTGGCTAAAAGCAGAGCCCTGTTCCGGAGACAGTAGAGATTGCTCTTTATGGCCTCGGCGGTGGAGGTCCATGCTAGAATATGGCCGTCCATTACAGCGGGCCGTATAAGGTTAATGACTTTAGCAGCTTTATGGCCATGAGCTCATTACTTAGACAGGCCAATCTAATTAGCAGCTGCATCGGTGACCACCAACAAAGCTAACTGGTTTGTGGGTAAAAGCGGGCCCAAAGGTTTTCCCTGGGCTGACTGGGAGATACTCTGTCATGCACAGACGGGAGCCACACAGACACAGTGTACTTACAGAGTTTTGACTTTATTTCTAATTAATGTCACACTTACAAAACACCAAAGCTATGATGTACATACACAGACAAAATTATAAAGGCTGTTAAAATGTCTGGAATAACGTGTGGGTTTGTGCATGGGTCTTTTATGTGGATACAGAATCTCCTACAGAGCAGCATCATTGACTGTACCTGCATTGACTCATCAGCCTGCTGCTTCCTGGGTCTGCAGTGGTCAATAGGGAGCTGCAGGAGTTTGTTTGGTCCATCTCACACCACTAACAGCGTCATTTTAAACCCAGAGATTGACGGTACACAGTGGTCTAGAAGCTGAGGCTGTGGCTTGTGATAACCAGAGTAAAATGTAATTCACATTTGTTTATGTTCAACACATTTTGTTTTGTGCTTCTCCTGTGTCACTTTCCACCCTGCCTTATTTACCTCAGACAGTAGCTGATGTACTTCACTATGGATGTTTTCCAACATGCATGTTGAGCCCCCGGATAATGTGATAATGTGTGTACTAGGTGATCAACGTGATGGCCAGAAGAAAGTTTTTTCCAGTTGACAAAACCAAAGTCCTGCCCCACAGAGAAACAAAACCTGATTGCCAGACAGAGCATTACCACTAAATACATTTGATAATGCCAGTGTTTTTTAAATTAATAACCAAGACAAACTGGCACAGAAGGAAGGGAAGACACACATTATATACTAGTGAAGGGGAGTGACTAATGAGAGACAGGTGGACACAATCAGGGGCGGGGTCCACAATCAGACACAGCAGATCACCAAACTAAAACAGGAAGTGCACACATGAAATGAATATACAAGAAAAACAGCACCTGTCTTAACAGGCGTGACAATTATATGATGTTACAGGTGCAACAGACTTGAAACATTCAACTAGAGTGAAAAAAAAATCTGCTATTAATTTACTGTTTAACTATTATTCATTTCTGCAATATCTGTGCATGGCCACTACAGTTATCTGGGGAAGTATTGTGTATCTATGTTAAATATATGGCAAATATATGGCAAGTTAAACACAAGATAAAGAGATATGGCAAATAAAAGCCAATGTTTATGGTTGTGACATGACGGTGAACTTCAGTCTCTCCAGCATGAAAGTCAGATGCAGTACACGCCAATGCACCACCCCCAACCTCTCACTGACTCTCCATGTTGCTACATAACCAGCGTCAACACTGGATTTACTGTGCGCTTCAGAATTCAATAGGCAAGCTTTCCAGCCTTCACAATACCTGCCTTAGAAAGATCATGAGGATATTCTGGCCTAGGAAGATTACAAACTGTGAACTACACAAAACAACAGGGTGCTCGGACATGGAAACAATATTGGTAAGGAGGGGGTGAAGATGTAGGACATGTATAAGGAAACCATCAGATGACATGACAAAAGTGGCATTACGTTGGACACCAGAGGGAAAACGCAAAAGAGGGAGGCCCAAAACAACCTGCAGGTGACCCATCGATAGAGAAATGAAGGTGAGAGGATACAGCTTGAACAGCATTGAGAAGAAAGCAAACAACAGAGATGAGTGGAGATCCTTAGTCCTTGTCCTATGTGCCACCTGGCAGAGCAAGGACTAAGTAAGTAAGTCAAAATTCAGTGTAAATGTAGTTCCTCTGGGTTACTCGGCTGGTTACAATGCAATCTGCTAATTCTGCTCATTTTGTGGAATTAGATTATTTGCCTCTTTAAAGAGAATAATTCCCTGTACGTACGTCACAAAGAGACATTCACTCGTCCATGCAAAATAACTGGGACTGTATCCTGACGTAGCGACGGCACAGGGCTGATTGGTGAACACCTTAGAGCTGGAAAGCTAAGCCTTAACTCACTAGCTGTAATTAGGAGCTCACTATTTTCTCTTGACTGTTCTGTTTAGGCTTCACTGGCATTTTGTTCACCATTACTCAACCAGAAGAAGTTTTTTTTTGCTTAACTCTTCATTTCACATTTAACGCTTTTCTCTGTCCTTTCACCTGTCACAGCAGTCAATACACATTTACATGCATTCACTACATTTACATGCACAAAATATTATATTAATGATATATAATATTTGCCCAAAAGAATACATTATTCCTACAAAGCTGTTTACATGGCTAATGAACATGAATATTCCCGTTTACATGCTGTCAGGGAGAGTGGAGCAGGTGGACCCAAATGCAGGAGACTACAGGCAACAGAAACTTGAAAGGAGCCGATTGTTTGGGAAGAACTAACAAGGCTGATTCAGAGGAGGCGTATAGATAGGCAAAGGAAGGAAAGAAAGTACAGGAACACCGGAGGAAAAACACAGCACAGAAAACCCCAAAACACAGAAAACAACTCAGTCTGTTCTACAAAAAGTCTGAGAGCATCTGGATACGGCACCAGACTGTGACACATGCAGCCGATTAATGTAACCTAGGGTGAACTCCTCCACTGTGTTGCTCCAAGAAATTTGGGTAAAGCTTTGGGTTTGTGAATGACTGTGAGTGTGTGTGAGAGAGACAGAGACATGACGGCAGAAGTGAAGCATCCAGGGAACACTGGTAGATAACAGAGTGTTTCTGTTCTCTGCTCTGCTGAACACCAATCACTTCCTCTTTCAGATAAAGCCCAGAGGAATGAAAATAGACTAGCGAGTGTGTGAGTGTGTTTTTAAGTCCATGAAGGGATGTGTGACAATGAACCATTTACTGTTTTAAGAAGTCCTGCGTTAAATATTTCTGCAGTTTTGCTGATCCAGCTCTCCTTGAGTCATTTTTCTCATCTCTGCATGGACTGACCCTCAGTCCCTCCACAAACCACTGGGTCTGTATTCTCTCAGTCCCTGATGCTGTGTCCTGTTGTCCACATCCAGATTTCTAAGCTAATGGTTCTGACCTCTATTAGTGCCCCTTTCCATCACAGACTCACCTCTACTATCCTCCTACACATATCGGCCTCCTCTTGTTCTGCTCTCGACTCCTCCTGTTTCTTTTTCTTTTCTTTTCCTTTCAGCTATCCTCGCCTCACTCCAAATCCAAGAAGGATCCCTCAAGGTGGACGCATCAGGTCTGGATCAAGACATTACGACACTCCAATGGGGTCAAACCATTAAAGAACATTAGGTTCAGCTGAAAAATGAACTACTAAAAATCTACCGTGTGCCATGAAGTCTTATATCATGTCTTTATTGTGAGGCTGTAACCTGAAAGGATGCTTCAGCTTCACTTTTAAACTACTAAAATGCACCAGTGACATAATCTAAGACATGAAGATAAGAACCTTTTATGTTTCTCAGCTCAGTTTTATGGTACGTTCTGGAGCTTTGTCAAGAGGGAGAACTGTGAATGTACATATCTGAAAAGAGTCTTTTGATGACTTCTTCACCTCTCATTTCATACAGCACCAAATAAAATTGTTTTAATGTGAAGGGTGCTCATTTGCTTTGAGATCAGGGCCACTAGACCTTTTTGACTTGTCACAGCAGGAAAAGCACAGGTTTGAATATTGAGATTAATGATGGTTGAATTGCATTTAGCTTCTTTGATTTCAGGTTCCTGGTGTCGTGCATGCGGCTCACTGTCACTCTCACTGGGACACTTGACTATCACAGAGCCATCATTAGTGTTATTAGTAACACTTGTGCTTTTCTTACAATTGGTGCCTTCAAATGTGGTAGTGTTTACTGTGTTTATGAGTTGGGCCCATATGAACGCCCCCCTCATGCCGTATTAATGACCTTGTATGTGGAGACTTTATGAAAACTCTGAGTTCACCACTTGTGACATGTTTGCTGATGTTGGGAGAAACTATGGAGCCCATGGAACTTGATTTCTCAGTGCATAAGATAACATAAGATAAGATAAGATAAGATAAGATAAGATGAACCTTTAATAATCCCCGGAGGGAAATTTGGGATAATAATAATAATAATAATAAGTAAGTATAAAGTACAAGATGAAGTAATTTTTTATAAATTTTGAGGTAAATATTGTGGTAATTTGGCAGTAATTTCAAAGAAATTATAATAGTAAAAAAGTAAAAATAGTTTACTTGCTAATTTTCACCTAATTACCGTGAAATTTGCAGACCTGCAAAATGAAGCGTTTCCAAAATATTTTTTATTTTAGTATGTTTTGTGTGTGTGTGTGTGTGTGTGTGTGTGTGTGTGGACAAAGTGTCCTAATTTCAGAAATTGTGTTTTAGCAGTTGCAAACACCAATATGGGAAAAAGGAGAGCTTTTTATCCTTCGATGTTGCTATAACTAAATACGTTTAAAGAAAGCGTTTACTCAGTAGATAAGTGATCCTGCTGTTCCCCCAAATCAGCCTTGTGGCTCTTCTTAGAGTTGTCTCCCCAGATTGAGAACCGCTGATGCCGGTCAACACGCCACTCTCCTGTTATAATAGCGACCTTCAGCTCCAGCACTGATCAGTCAACGTCCAGATAAGGCGCTCTGTGGGCTGTGGATGGAAACATCTGTCTATATGACATAGAAATCCCAGATGTGTCACTGTGGCTCGTTTATCGTGGAATTAAGGAGGTTGTTAAATTCCTTTCCTTTCTCCGTCTGATCCTCCTCCTTCCTCCATTTGTTTTCCTCCTCTCTCCAACACCATTCTGTTGAGCAACCGATGGCTAGATTATTGACGCTCTCGCCATTGACCAGCTGATGACTCCACACTATGAATGATGGGTATTGCATTGAATTTTACAGCGCCATATCAGCTCTCTGTCATCGTTAAACCTCTTGGATGCAACAGGCCATCACAAGACAGTGATGGAGAAATATGTTAATTCAATCATTTGCTTATGACCTCCAGCTGATGCAGCCATCACGGCATGGCTTTTAGAGGCTGATAAATCAGCCGTGGTGGTGGAGGTGCGATTAAAGCCTAACTGGCTCTAGCCAAGGAGCAACAAAAGCTAGCTGTGATCCCTGCTGTCGTCATCCTAACTATCAGTCACAGCCATGACGATGAGGCACAAAGCTTCCCTTCAAGTGATGCCTGCTCTGACGTCACTGACTGATTCAATCAGGATCACAAAAGAGCTATACTTTTTAAAATTCTGAAGAAAAAAACCAAAATGAGCTCCCTATGCCAGTTTTTTTTTAAAAAATGTCAGTTTATACTGATAAGTGCCAGTAGGTAAAATTTATCCCTATAGAGAATGCAGGCATTTTCGTGAAAACATTTTGTCTACAGCTCCATGTAATAGAGCTCTGTCCTGGCTCATAGTCTAACCTTCAATATGGACAAGAGAAAGAGATTCAGGCATTAGACTTGCTCAGTGCATTGAGTGAAGAAGCGCGTGATGTGAATCTAATCTTAATCTAATCTTAACTATTTGAGGTCAGCACCTAACCTCATGTGGGGTACACACTACACGAGAATCAACGACGATTTTGGGCCCGATTCCCCCTCCCAACAATTGTCAGCAAAACTCGGATGTCTTGATGTTCTAATGATTAACTATCCAAATATTCCTGTTGTGAGAGGTTTGTTAAGAGTGCTTCTACATCCCCCAATCTCAAATCGTAAATACTGAACATATTCAAAATTCATGATCAGATATTCTGTTGGGGGCTGAGCAGTGGTGCAGTGGTTAGCGCTGTTGCCTCACAGCAAGAGGGTCGGCAAGGTTCGAATCCAGCTTGGGGCCCCTCTGTGTGCATGTTCTCCCTGTGTTAGCGTGGGCTTTCTCCGAGTTCTCCAGGTTCCCCCCACATATCTTCCTTACACGCTGCTACTTACTCCTCTGTACTGCTGTGTTAACCAAAATTTCTCCCAATGGGGATCAATAAAAGCTTATCTTATCTTATCACATCTACTGCGAGTCAGACAAAGAGGCTCGAATCACTCACACCATGAAGGCAGGAGCTCTACTCAACCCTACCTACAAGGGGCGGTGCTTCCTGTCTAGGTGCTATCCCTCGCAAGGAGTTTGTGGGGTTACAGGCTATGTTAAAAAAAAGGCCTCATTCACAGCTGTAGCACAAACAGTCACTTGCACTTCTGCACTGACAGAGCAAAAGCTTGACAAGCGTAGCAACAGTAACATAGCAAATTTACAGATTGACTTGAGCTGGAATGTCATTTTCTAATAATGACAGTATGCTATAAATAATGTAGAGAGAAGCTGTACTGTCTCTGCAGCGAACATCATCATCAGATATGATGATGGTAGTGGCGCGTGGATGACCATTAACCTTAATAGACAGCGGCTCAATTATATGGGAAAGAACGACAGCTGTCTGCAGTGGAGAGGAAGGGGGCAGTCACAGTAACCTTTTTGGCATCTTGACAGGTAAGAAAATGACATGGTCTGGCTGAATGAATCACATCTGTGACATTTTGCCCATTGAGAAACAACAACCACATGACTTGGAGAAGAAAAGTTCAAGACTATTGAGTATGAAAAAGCTACACACTTTCTAGAGCACTTGGAAACAACAGCTGCATACTGTACGTCACCTATTCTGTGCTTTGTTTGGTCAGTTTGAAGGGTTTGAATCTCTTTTGACATCAGTCTCAAAACTTTTCTTACTTTATGCTAATGTACAACCTCTTCTAGAAACATCTCCCACTTAAATCACTGCAATGCTCCTTTAAGATGACATGGAATTTACCAAAACAAACCTCTACCCCACCCCTCCATCAGCGCCTTTGTTTTCCCCCGAACCTTCTTCATTTTGAGGCTCGGCTGTAAAAGTCGATGAATTCTTTTAACCAGGTCTTGATTGGATCAGGCCTCTCAGCGTCTGGCGGGGAGAAGATAAGACCTGTTATCTCTTTCTGACAAACCTGCAACCTCCCTCCGTCCTCCCCATGACTGAACCAGAGGAAGAGGAAAAGACAAAAATAATCAATCAATCAGCATAGATATAATTAGCAATAGTGGTAATGATGTTACAAAGGGTATAAATAAAAATGTCTGAAATGATATGTCTCCTTTAAATGTTGGGCAAGTGGATATTTTGATATATTTTCAAAGGGCAACATAATCAGTTTGAGATGGCAGTTAGGTTAAAGGAGGAGGTGGACAAATTAATAATAAGTAAGGGATAACATACAGCGAGCCAGTCATTGTTGTGAAAGAAACCCAGACAGGGCGATGCCCTCTCTCATCACTCTGAAGGGGTTTCTTTCACAACAATGACCCACTAGCTGTATATTATCCCACTTATGACACAGCTACCTACTTAAGAAATCAATAATTTGACATAAAAACAGAACTGAACTGTTATACATAGTAATGGTCTGTTATACATGTCAATGGTCTGTTATACAGTACATAGCAACGGTCTGTTATACATAGCAATGGTCTGTTATACTTAGTAACGGTCAGTTATGCATAGCAACAGTCTGTTATACATAGCGCCGGTCTGTTACATATAGCAACCGTATGTAATACATAGCAATGGTCTGTTATACATAGCAACGGTCTGTTATGCTTAGCAACAATCTGTTATACTTAGCGACGGTCTGTTATACATAGCGCCGGTCTGTTCCATATAGCAACGGTATGTAATACATAGCAATGGTCTGTTATACTTAGCAACGGTCTGTTGTGCATAGCAACAGTCTGTTATACATAGCGCCGGTCTGTTCCATATAGCAACGGTATGTAATACATAGCAATGGTCTGTTATACATAGCAATGGTCTGTTATACATAGCAACGGTCTGTTATGCTTAGCAACAATCTGTTATACTTAGCGACGGTCTGTTAAACATAGCGACGGACTGTTATGCATAGCAATGTATGTTATGCGTAGCAACGATATGTTATACATAGCAACGGTCTGTTATACTTAGCAACAGTCTGTTATGCATAGCAACAGTCTGCTATAAAGAAATAGCAGACTGCAGACAGCCGTGACTGGCCAATCAGAATTGAGTTTTCAGAGCAGTAATGTAATAAATAATAATAATTATGCAGGTAATTTAAGCCACAACAAAATAAAAAGAGTAAGACATAATACCTGTGTTTAAACTTTGGTGGCACTCGCTCCACTGTAAATCCCACTGGTGTATCTTTAAATAATATTGTTTTTTTTTTTCTTCTGGTTGTTTTCAAGCAGGCTAAAAGTAGCATCTGTTGTGGTTCAGTTTAATCTACTGTTGAGCTATTAGCCATTTCCCACAGGAAAAGTCTTAATGAGTATTTAATTAATGACATTGATTCATTTGGTGGGGGAAATCTGCTTCATTGATCAGACACTGAGATCAGACAAAGTGATGTCTCTCATTGTTAGTCCTTGTCTCAGTCGCTCACTTTGTGTTTTACACATCACACTCTACATCTCTTTAAATGTTTTCATACTGCTGTCAGATGGTCAGCCTCTGTAGAAACCCAACATGTCTTTGCTGTGCTTTTTGGCTCAATTAGCGATCAGCTAGCTGCAGTCGGCTCCACAATACAACCTAATTGCTCATTTAGCATTTTGTGTCTCTTTTCAGATTGCCAAAACGCCAGAATGTGTAATCAGGGGTGGGCACGCAATGAGGCGAGGCAAATAAGTTAGCATTGCAGTCAGACCATCATTACTGTGTGGGTGATTGTCTGATGCCGCTGAGGTTTATTTCCTCCTGTCTGGTCTCAGAAGATGGAGGAGAGTGTAACTTTGAACTGAAGGAGATATGCATCTGATGACTCTGTCTGCTCTCATTATTACACACTATCTGCTCTCTGTTCATTTGATTTGTGTGTGAGTTCAGTCCATATTATTTGTTCTGAGCTGAGTAGGGCTGAGATGAGTCGACTCTAATTATTTAATTATTTTCCAACCAAGCAACCACGACTTCCCATCAGTGTTAAGTACAACCAGCTAGGGAAGATTTATCATTCACTCCACTGCTCAAACAGTAATTATGTGAGCACTGATGAGTCATTAAAAAGTGTGATCTTCACAGTGAAGCCGTGTCTTTAAACTGCAATGAACTTTAGGTCATCACAATTCATGTAGCTGCTATGCACGAACAATTTCTCTTCCTTTCAGAAATGAATGGTAAAAAAATTTGGGTGCTTCTGCAATTCTACTGATGTTTATAAAGTGCTGAAGTGGATCACGATATGACCCGCTGTGTGAATAGGGGAGGGGTTGGACAGAAATGAGTGGGCACTGAAGCTGTGACGTCTTGATTACGGGACGATCTTTTGGATTACTTGACCAAGCTGCCATCTCTCTAGATGCCTATCTACTAATGAACCACTGACTAGAAGAGACAAACACAATAATAGCCTATTGAACTCCAGAAGGCTGTCTCTATTGCTGCAACCGCTAGTCCGTCTCAACTACGGTTTGTTGGTTTGTTGACAGTGAGGAAGCATTTTTGACAACTCTTCACAGAGATGAGACTTCAGCAGTGACTCATCATTTACAAAATGCTCCCAGTCTAACTGCGATGGTTCTCTGCCTGTCTGTATGTCCTTCGATTTTACTGACAACCAAAGATCCCATTGACTTCCGGGGCTCTCTGCGACAGGAGTGCATATTTTATTTTTTTGGTTTTTTTTTTTTTTGTGTTTTTTTATTTTTGTGTTTTTTAAAAGGGGTTCTTTTAAAATATTTTAATTAAAACAGCCCCCTCTCCATTATTCTCCTGTGAGTTTTTCACCTACATCACATATTTCACACATCCAGAGCCAGCTGTTTATTCCTCGCTTTGGTTTGGAGCATTAGCTGTTCTTTCTCCTGTGCTTCAGGATCATCCGCCCTCCTGCCTGCCTGCTTCGCCTACATACAGCCTGGTCTGCCATTCACCATCAGCTTTCTGCCCTCAGCCGGCCGTCTTCTCCCCTCCACTCACCCACCATTCCCTGTTGATCGGCAACAAACCTCATTGACCTTCACCGGCCTTGAGTCTATGTCCTGCATTTGGGTCCATGTGTGCTATACCACAACAAATACCAAGTATAAAAACAGCAAGTCATGTTTTTATGGGGGGTTATGTGCCAGACTATTTATTGGCTGGGAGCAGTGACTTCCTTGCTAGTTGCCTGACAACCTCAGGGTGATGTAAAGACTCAAGATAACATGAAGATATAACCTGTCAGTGAGCTTTACAGACGCTGGTTTGCAGATTTTTGTACATTCAGACTGAGCCAGGCTAGCTGTTTCCCCCTGTTATCAGTTTTTGTGCTAAGCTAAACTAACCTGTCCTGGCTGTCCTGTTGAAGTGTCTTTAAATACAATAAGAAATGTCCGCTGTAAAAGCAGATTGTTGGTGAGTGTGTTAATAGACTGATGAGGCAGAGTCTCCTGCAGTTCTTAGATCCCATCTCAAAAAACCTCTGTTGACTTAAGGAAACCAAACATGATGCACACAAGCTGACACAGGAAATACTCCAGAAACAGTAAACTAACCCACCAGGTTGACATGAATCCTCATGAGGAATGACCACTGAACAAAACCTATTTTAGGTTTCTTCAGCTCGTCTAAAGCTGAAAAATCCCCTCCCCTGAATAATTAATTCTACTTTTTGTTACCTATCCTGCAAGAAGACAACTTACACTGTAGAATCAGAAGAAATAAGGACTGGCGTTAAGACCCAGCTGAGACTATTGACTTTAACGTTTAAAATGCAGATTGATGGAAAGGGAATACCTGAATAAATGAGTGGAGAAATATAATGTATGATTCTTTATGGTGCATCAGGGGTCACTGAATGGCTTGATGAGCATGAAAATGACCATTTTCTATGGCTTTCACGGCCACCAGATCTCCAGCAAACCTTACATAGTCAGAGGTAGATAGTCACCAGGTAATAAGAAATTCAAATATTATAGATAGGATCGTGATCAAGATTCCTCTTTACATTTGACTGTTAGACTAATACACAACCAATATTTCTCAGTGTCTTTGTGGATTGAAAGCTTCTAAAGGCAGAATATTTTTGGGCATCATTGGGCAAAAACTCCATAATAACCTGTCATCATATTGTAATTCAAGTGTTCTGAGAGAAAACTAGACTTCTGCACCTCCTCGTGGCTCTGTTTTCAGGCTTTAAAAGATCTAGCTCGTGACAGGAGACTCTGGCCAATCACAGGTCAGTACAGAGAGAGGGTTTCATTCAACAGAGGCAGCTGTCAATCACTTGCAAACTCAAAATGGTCAAACTAGGCAGCGCTGAACAAAAATGAACCAATATTCTGTTACTGTAATGGCAATTTCTCACCTCAGATGTTTTCAGAAACATCTTGTAGTTACTGTTTAGCTGTTAAATGGGAAATTTTCCTCGGGCAGGTTGGCTGTGCTTGGTATTTCCTCAACTTGGCTTAACATGGCTGCCAAACATTCTCATTTTATAGCTAAACATAATACTACAAGATGTTTGTGAAAATATTTTATAGAAGGAAAAGAATATTGATTCATATTTAATAGTTAGCACTGTTGCCTCACAGCAAGAGGGGCGCATATTCAAATCTGGCTTGGGGCTCTTCTTAGTGAAATTTGTATGTTCTCCCTGTGTTAGCGTGGGTTTCCTCCAGGTTCTCAAGTTTCCTGTCACAGTCCAGGACATGCAGGTTAGGTTAATGATGACTCTAAGTTGCCTGTAGGTGTGAATGGTTGTCTGTCTCTTTGTGCCCTGTGATGGACTGGCAACCTGTCCAGGGTGTACCCTGCCTTTGCCCAATAATGCCTTCCCCCTGCAACCCCTAATTAATATAAGTGGTTGCAGATGGATGGAGAGTTTATGAGTGACAGCTGCTCAGAGACGGCAGGCTCCAGCTCGGCTCTGATTGGTTGTTTTCCCTCCAGTCTGTGAAAATCTTGCAGATGCCATTAGGAGCACTGGAGGACACCGAGGCAGATAAATTTTTTTCAGATTATCTGTCTCGCACTACTGTTAGGATATTTTGACCGTTTTATAAAAACAACTTTAATCATATTTGCTATCCACTGCAGCTTTAATTAATTATTGAAAGAAATAAAAGATTAAAATTAAATGATTATCTAGCTAGTCCTCCAAAAAAAAATCAGAAAATATCTAAGTGATGAAAATATCCTGAAATATGACAAATTGCCTGTTTTGTCATTTCGGTACTAAAACTTACTACAAATTTCAGTCCTGTTATCAACCTTATAGGTTCCAACTTTAACATATTTCCTACTCTTCTCTCTTATTCAAAAAGATACCACACTTCACTATACACAAAATTAGATTGATTGATTCATTACAGTACAGCTGCACATCCCTGCTTTCAGTCCACTTTGTGTCTTCTGTTTCCTCAAATGTTTTGTGATGATGATGATGTTTGATTTTGAGTTTCATCCTGCATGGTAGCAAATGCATGGCCAAAGCAAAGTAGCCCTAATCAGAGAGAAACAGAGCGCATCCTCCTGATAATGAAGGCCGGACTGATGCATAATAAGAAACTCACGCTTGTCATGGTTCTTTTGTTTCCAGCGCTGATTTTTGTTTGCGAGCAGGATGACAGTAATACAGTCCTGCCACTGCCTGAGGAGAGGTTGGAGGACATCTGACTGTCACTCCTACACCATGTTGTGGGAGTGACAGTCAGATGTCCTCCAACCTCTCTTCAAAACAACGCTGCACATAAATACAACATTTTCTTTGTTTGACAACAATATACACAGTTTGAGAATATTAACCAGGGGAGTAACAACTGATAGAAAGAAGAAAGAAAGATATTCCTTTATTAGTCCCACAGTGAGGAAATTCAGTTTTACACTCTGTTGTTCACACAGTACATATACATGCGTCAATGGAGAGATGTCAGAGTGAGGGGGCTGCTCCTGACAAGCGCCCAGAGCAGTTCGGGGTTTGGTGCCTTGCTCAGGGGCACCTCGGAGAGGTAAACTGGCACCTCTCCAGCAACCAGTTGGTCTTGGTCCATGGGGGACTTGAACCGGTGACCTCCGCGTCCTAACCCAAGTCCTTACGGACTGAGCTACTGCCGCCCCCTTAAATAGGTACAAGGAATAATCCGCTTAAAGCCACAGCTGAATGAAAAAAAGGACTTTGGGACCTTGTTTCCCAATTTAATTTTAAGGTTATGACTTCAGAGGTAAAACAGAAAAAAAATTAACCATGGAAAATGCATATGAAGGCTCAGACTCTCACATACTGTGAATATGTTAGGGTAATGGCCTGTACAATGAGGGAATTTAAAAAGTCATTTTATAGATCTGAATAATGTTGGATTAGATACAGATAAGATACTGCAATGAGTTTTCACATTCATCTGGTGTAGGGGGGAAGTTTCTCTGGTAACTTTCTTTGTGCATTAAAAGTTTTTAATGCCTATTTCTTGCCTCAGATGTTTCCTGAAACATCTTGTTGTGTTCTGTTTAGCTGTAAAATGAAACAAGTTCGTGACCCAGCAGCCATGTTGAAAGCTTAAACCAAGTACGGGAAAGGGGGCCTTTTCTATGGCCTTCACAGCCACCAGATCTCCAGCAAATCTTATATAGTCAGTGACATGCACTTTCACCAGGTAATAAGACGTTTACATAAACAGGATCATGATCAAGATTCCTCTTTACATTTGACTCTTAAACCAACACACAACCAATATTTCTGTGTCTTCATGGATTTAAAGCTTCAGTATAGTATACTGTATACTATATTATCTATATATATAGTGTATAGTAACCTTCTAGCGTATTGTAATTCAAGTGTTCTTGGAGAAAACTAGACTTCTGCACCTCCTCATGGCTCTGTTTTCAGGCTTTAAAAAATCTAGCCTGTGATGGGAGGCTTTGGCCAATCACAGGTCACTTCAGATATTGTTCCTATTGGATGTTCATTCAACAGAGGCAGCTGCCAATCCTCGCAAACTCTGATCAAACGGTCAAACTAAGCAGCGCTGATCAAATATGAATCTATATTCTGTTACTGTAATGCCTATTTTCTCACATAAAATGTTTTCAGAAACATCTTGTAGTTACTGTTTAGCTGTAAAATGTGGAAGTTTGGTGTCGGTAGGAGGTGCTTGGTATTTCCTCAACTGGTCTTAATTTGGCTGTCAAACTTTCACATTTTACAGCTAAACAGTAACTACAAGATGTTTCTGAAAACATTTTATGCAAGAAATGGGCATTACAGTAACAGAATGTTGATTTCATATTTGATCAGCATTTAACCCTCCAATCGAATTTACCAGCCAGATGTACAATAATTGACATCAACACCATTCACAGTCAATAAGTCATATTTGATCAGCTGCCGGGTTTGACGGGCTGCATGGTGGTTCAGTGGTTATCACTGTTGCCTCACAGCAAGACGGTACAGGTTTGACTCTCGTTTGGGGCTCTTCTGTGTGAAGTTTGCAGGTTCACCTCGTGTTAGCATGTGTTTTCTCCGGGTTCTCCAGCTTCCTCCCCCAGTCCAAAGACATGCAGGTTAATTGATGACTCTAAATTGGCTCCCCCACAACCCCTAATGGGATAAGTGATTGCAGATGGATGGATGTCTGGTTTGACAGTTTGCAAGCAGTGACTGGCGGCTACTGTAGAAACAGCTCAGCTTTAAATGGTTGTTTTCCTTCCAGCACGTTGAAATCCTGCAGATGCCTTTAGGAGCACCAGAGGACACAGAGAAACCTGTCAGGATATAGTGACTGTTTCATAACAGTAACTTTGTTTTTTTTATCATATTTCCTCAAAGTTACTGACTGCAGCTTTAAGACAAGCACGCACAAGAATGCAACTTTCACAAACGTGATGTGGAAACATGAAACCTCCAGTAGGCACACAAGAGAGCAGTTCAGCTTTTGTAGTAGTGCAGTTTCTGCATATTTATATTCATATATTCATTGGGACATTTCATTGAGGGAAATGAGTAGAGTTAATGTGGAATTTGTTTAAATGAATTTTAGTATTTTTATGTGTTAAAACATCTTTAAATTATACACCAAGATATTTTGGGGGATTTCTTATGTGTATTTAATGTCTGCAAGTTCTGTATTTGATTTGTTGGCTATTTTGTGTATTTTGTGTATTCAGTTTTTATTAATGTTGTTTTCATCATGTAACTCAACCAGAAAAAAATCATAACCCTCCACCCACCATTAAAGACTGATAGACAGCTGAACAGAGAGATGCCTTTCTTCAT